>JAGFZM010000651.1:0-52852 GCA_017657215.1 Limnothrissa miodon
GTCTGTTTACTGCCCAGACTAACGCGCACACACACACACACACACACACATATACACACAGCAGATACACTCAAAATAAAGTCCTGTGTTCTCCATGTTAAGTATCCACTGGGCTGTCTGTTGTTTAAAATGTATGCATTCAGCTGCCCTATCTTATGTCAGCAGATTCACATAAAGATCTAGTACTCACCCACACACGCCAGAGGATTTACATCTCATTGGTGTGGTTTCATGTTTGAAGTGGATGATGGCTTAAGCAAAGATGTGTGTGTGTGTGGAAAACAGCATTTTTGTAAAGCATTTATGTCTTGCTTACTAACCTAAACAAGGCAAGGCAAGTTTATTTATATAGCGTATTTCATACACAAAGTAGCCAGTTCAATGTGCCCCACAGGTGCTCTGTCAGGTGATGTGTTGAGGTCAAGTCAAACACCTCAACTGACAGTAGCACCCCAGGATATTCCTGAAAGTAGTTCCCTAATGTGCACTATTCCTTTAGAAAAAGCAGCCAGGTAGCCATCTATGAGTGCTCTGATAAGTAGAATGATGTAAGATCTTACCTTAATCTGAATAAATTAATCATTAAGAAAAAGCATCGGACAAAAGTTTGGTCTGGTTTTGAAACAGGTAACAGTAGGGGCATTTTTTTATGTCTTCAGGAATTTGGTTCCAAATCTGAGCTGCATAGTAGCTGAAAGCTGCTTCACCACACTTTGTTTTTGAATCATATCAGACAAGTAACTAGTCCTATCCCATTTAGTGATTTAAACACAAGTAGTAATGCTTTGAAATCAATTCTGTAACTTACAGGAAGCCAATGCAATGACTTTAAAACTGGGGTAATGTGGCTGCATTTTAGATCAGTTGAAGATGTTTTGTGGTCTTTTTAGGAATGCCTGTGAAAAGACCATTACAATAATCAACCCAACTGGAGATAAAGGCATGGATACGTTTTTCTAAATCATTTTTGACATTAGACCTCTCAGTTTGGTGATGTTTCTTAAGTGATAAAAGGCTGAACTGGTGATGGCCTTTGTGTGACTGCTGAAATTTAGATCACTGTCAATGATGATGCCAAGATTTTTAACAGACTATTTTGCTTTAAGCCCTTTAGTTTCAAGGACAGAGGAATTTTTGAACATTGACTCCTTCTCTCCAAAAATAATTACTTCAGTTTTATCTTTGTTAAGCTGGGGGAAAGTGTGTGACATCCAGTTGTTAATTTGGTCCAAGCATTGATAGACATTCAAGGGGGGCAAAGTCATTAGGTGACAAGGCAAAATAAATCTGGGTGTCATCAGCATAGTTATGATAAGTGATTGAGTTGTTCATGATAAGTTGTCCAAGTGGGAGCATGTAAGCAAGGTTAAAAAGCAATGGTCCAAGGATTGACCCTGGGGAACACCACAGGTCAAGGACATAGGTGTTGAAGTACAGTTGCCCATGGCAACAAAGAAGCTTCTATTTTGTAAGTATGATTTTAACCATTTGAGAACTATACCAGAAAACCCAACGCAGTGTTCAAGTCGATGTAGCAGTATGTTGTGATCAACAGTATCAAAAGACAAAAACAAAATTGCTTTGGATAAAGGCATGATAAAATGTAATGTTTAAATTAATTCTCCCTATTTAAATAAATAAAGGAATATATTTCTTCCTATATTTAGATATACGAAAATATATATTTCCTCTTATATTTAAGAGCTTCTGATATTTAAATATATTTAAATTAGGGCTGTCAAATGATTAAAATTTTTAATCAGATTAATCACAGCCTAAAAATTAATTAATCATGATTCTCGAAATATGTCCAAAATGTGTGTAAAAATGGGGACAGATAGCACTTGTTTGTTTTATTTATTAATTGTGTTTGGACAGTATAGTATAGTAAGAAAGGTATTGAATTTTATATCCAATAACAAATCTTTAAAAATACACTACTCCACATGTCTCCAAACTCAGTGCTGTAGTATGAACATAATGACACCCTAGATGTGTAGGGTAATATTGGTGGAGCTACACTTTATAGTACGAAAGTTCTTGAATTTTATATCCAATAAAAATTCTTTAAAAATAGACACAGGCACATTTCCCCAAACTCAGTGCTGTCATATGGCCATGATGACCCTAGATGTGAATGATTTTGCCACAACATTGCTGATCAGACAGTCAGCTTTGCAGACCATCTATAATCATAAGATGAGGAATAGTAAGCCAATGAATGCACATCACAAGCAATGTACAGTGTTCATCAATTGACAAAATCAAAAACTTATGTTCACTTGACCCACCACCTGTGCCTTACATGTGGGTTTTCTCTTTAACTGCTAAAATAGTAGCCTATAGACGGTGTGTGAGCATGCACCTTCTGGGTATTATATGCTTCTGGGTAATATATGCTTGTGCATTGTTAAGTCTGTCTTAGTCAGGGCCCTTACTATTCTGGAGAATGTTCTTGTATTTAATTATGACTTTCTGCCATGTCCATTTTGCCCCAGTCATATTTAATCTACATCACACAGTGTATCAATAGGCCTATTATTATTATTAGCTCATATATTTATCAGTTCCAATCTGAGGAGTTATATTTACTCAGTTTCATTCATATCACTTATATCTGCAGTTCTCAATTAAAAAAATCAACTGATAAGAGTAGCCTGCAACTGCGATGTGAATTAACTAGCCTCGACACAATCGTCGTGGCGGTGGTGTTGCCACAATTTATAACTCCAACCTAACTATGGCTCCCAAATTTGAATACAAATTTAAATCTTTTGAGGTCCTTGTTCTCAATCTTATGCAACCTGACAAAACATCTAGATCTGATGTACCCTTAACGATTGTAACATTATATAGACCCCCAGGCCCCTATTCTAACTTATGACTGAATTCTCAGAATTTCTTTCCTCACTAGTCATTAAAACTGATAATATTATAGTGTTGGGCGATTTCAACATCCACATGGATGATGTAAATAATAGCCTGGCATCAGCGTTCCAATCCTTAATTGAACACATTGGCTTTTTCCAACATGTTAATGCACCTACACATAAAGGTAGTCATACTATTGACCTTGTTCTAACATATGGTGCACAAATAGAACAACTTGCTATCCTACCTCAATGTCCTTCACTAACTGACCATTCCCTAATAACTCTAAAGACTACAATAGATTCTACAGCCCCTAACTCTATTTGCTACCACACTAGACGAATAACCCCCCAAGCCACAAGCGACTTCATAGATAAAATTCCTTCTCTTCTTGAACCCTTAATGGCACAATACACATTAGAAGGCCCTCCTCCCAGCCCTACTCAAGTTGATCAATTAACTGATAATGTTATAGATGCACTTTACACTACATTAAATTCCATTGCTCCACTTAAAAAGAAAATTAGAAAACAAGACAAAATTGCCCCATGGTATACAGCACAGACACGCTCAATGAAGCAAGCTGCACGTAAAATGGTATGAGAGAAAATGGTATGCCACCAAACTTGAAGTGTTCCATCTTGCATGGAAAGACAGCCTAGAAGACTATAAGACAGCACTTAACAATGCAAAAACAGAATATTACTCCTCACTTATAAATGATAATAAAAACAATCCCAAATTCCTCTTTAACACAATATGGCGCTTAACTAAAAGTAGGAATGAAGTGACACACTCCATTCCAATAACATTAGACAGCAATGATTTCATGATTTTTTTAAATGATAAAATTGAATCTATTAGAGGTAAAATAAACACCATTCAAACCTCAAATTCAGCTGGTTCCCCTATAATGGAAACAGCACGTCCTAGCCGACCTATAGCATACCTGGACTCGTTTACACCTGCCAGTATATCTGAAATTATCAAGTTGATCTCATCAAGTAAGGCCTCTACTTGTCTGCTGGATCCAATTCCTACTGATCTCCTTAAGGCTACTCTCCCTAACCTAGCGGAGCCGATACTTAATATTATAAATCACTCTCTTGCAGCAGGACATGTTCCCAAACTTTAGAAGACATCTGTCATTAAGCCTTTAATCAAAAAGCCCAACCTTGACCCTGATGTCCTGGCTAACTATCGACCTACATCCAACCTCCCATTTATATCAAAGATTCTTGAAAAAATAGTGTCTGAGCAAATTTGTACCTTCTTAGACGCAAACAACATTCAGGAAACCTATCAATCTGGCTTCAGAGCATACCATAGCACAGAATCAGCCCTAGTAAAGGTCTACAATGATCTCCTTATCTCATCTGATAATGGATGCATTTCATTATTAATCCTACTGGATCTAAGTGCTGCTTTCGACACTATTGATCACAGCATCCTACTACATAGACTTGAGCATATGATTGGCATCAAAGATTCTGCATTAGCCTGGTTCAGGTCATACCTTACTGGACGTTACCAGTTTGTAAATGCACATAATGAAGCATCATGCCACACTGAAGTCAAGTATGGTGTGCCCCAAGGATCAGTACTGGGACCTCTGCTATTCTCCCTTTACATGCTACCTTTGGGATCTGTTATTAGAAAACATGGCATTACCTTCCACTCTTATGCAGATGACACCCAACTATACCTTTCAATGAAGCATAATGATTGTATGCCAGTAACAAAACTTGTTGCCTGCCTCAGTGACATCAAAAACTGGATGACTAAGAATTTCCTTTGCTTAAACTCTGATAAGACTGAAGTCATGTTGATTGGCCCTAAAAACCTGACCAACACTTTACCCCATCATCAGAGCTTACTTAGTGACCTTTCACTCACACCTAACACAAAGGTCAAGAACCTTGGGGCGTATATTGATCAAGACCTCTCTTTAAATAGTCATGTAAAGCATATCTCCAAAACCTCATTCTTTCATTTACGCAACATTGCTAAGGTCAGAAAATTCCTTTCTTTTGAGGATGCAGAAAAACTAATACATGCATTTGTTACCTCCAGACTTGACCATTGTAATGCACTGTTCTTTGGATGTGGTACTAGCTGCATCAAAAACCTTCAACTAATACAAAATGCTGCAGCACGAGCACTCACTAGGACAAAAAAATATGAACATATCACACCTGTCCTTGCTTCCTTACATTGGCTTCCTGTTAAAAGCCGAATTGATTTTAAAATACTTCTCCTAACATATAAAGCCCTTAATGGCCTTGCTCCAGCATTAAAGACTTACTTGTTCCCTACCACCCTTCTAGAACCCTAAGGTCACAGAATGCTGGTCTCCTAGTAATTCCTAGAATATCAAAATCGACAATGGGAGGAAGAGCATTCTGCCATCGTGCGCCTGTCCTGTGGAACAAACTCCCTTCTAACATTCGTCAAGCGGACACTCTCAACACCTTTAAGTCTAGACTCAAAACTTTTCTATTTACTGACCCCTTTAGTTAGGGATGGTGTATGGTAAGCCACACCTCCTCAGGGTATTATTGGAAAGGACTGCCTCTGCTGTAAGCTCCCGTCCAGGGCTTGGTGGCCACTGAGCATTTCCTTTGGTGGTGTTGGCTTGTTATACATCATACCTTAGTTATGCTGCTATAGTTTAATGCCGCCACAATCCACCCATCTGTTAACCCGTACAATTTTTACTATTCTTTCTCCTCCTCTCTCTTTCCTCTCCACTTACTTCTCTCTCTTCACTTAGCCAACATCTGTATATGGTTTCACATGCAATATAACTCACATTCTCTGAAATCTGATGGAGACTGTTCTAACTCATCTCCTCTCTGATTTTCCATGCCATTACCACCCTGCCGTGAGTCATCACTGCCTTCCACTGCCTGCGCCTGCACCTCCTGGGTTCTCCT
The DNA here is from genome assembly GCA_017657215.1 of Limnothrissa miodon. Lineage (NCBI taxonomy): Eukaryota > Metazoa > Chordata > Actinopteri > Clupeiformes > Clupeidae > Limnothrissa > Limnothrissa miodon. The sequence goes on from JAGFZM010000651.1 coordinate 5,808, forward strand.
GGGACCTTCTTCCAACGTGATCCGGCGGCACTCCTGAATGGTCCCCAACCCACTCCACTGTCTATGCCACTGCCTCCTTGCTGAGGGTCACCCCTGCCTTCCACTGCCTGATCCTGTATCTCTGGCTTCCTGGGCGGTCTGCCTTCAGCTTCACAGATGACCCTGACATGATTTATACAGCCTCTAGCTGGCCCCTGGCTTGACTGCGCCTAATGACATGGGACTATATCCTGTGATTCTAATGGGACTGCTATATTACTTTATTTACCAAAATTTTCTTGTAATGTGTATCTAATGGAATAATAATGGACTACTCGCCATCTGAGAGACTGAAAACCTGCCCTAGGCAGTTGGGTTAGCCCCTTGAGCCGTCGGAAATGCCCAAGGTTTCTTCCTCTACCATAACAAGTAAAAACAAAAAACGCTGCTAGGGAGTTTTTCCTTGCCCCTGTTGCTCATTGGGCCTCTTGTGTTAAGCGCTTTGTGACAAGCCTTTTGTAAAAATGCGCTATATAAATAAAATTGTATTGAATTGAATTGAATATTTGGATTGCAATTTGCAATTGCAATCGCACACTTATCCAGGATAGATTACACCTGGGTTGATGAATCCATGTCTGGTTATCCTCGCTTGGCCTTTTTGCAATTAATTAAGCCTGGACGCTCTTGTTTTGGATCAATGAGCTGCACTTACTCACTTATCCTGGATGTCTTAATCCAACTTTTGTGCAATGGGTCCCTGGTAGTGAAATGACAGAATGACAGATTTTTTTTTTCATACATCATAACCACACATCACTGTTATAAGTAGACAGACAGACAACCCTAGCACAAGTCTATCAGTAAACAGCAAATCAAAGTGTTTGTGTGTGGCAGAGATAGAAGAAGAGTTCAACTTCTGCAAGGAAATCTGGGGTCTCCAACAGGGAGTTACATAACTGTCTAGACACTGCAGGTTAGCCGTGTGTGTGTTTATGAGAGAGAGAGAGAGAAAGAGAGAGAGAGAGAGAGAACAAGAGAGCCAGGTAGATATTGTTAACATATGGGCCTTCCCTCTGGACTCCATTCCTCAAGAGACCCTCCCAGTTCTTTTTTTCTCCTCTCATCTCAGAGCAAAGCAGAGCTAACAGCGCTCTGGTATTAATTTACACAAACCCGCACTCCTCTCTCCTCTCCTTTCCCCTACTTTCCACTTCTCTTTCCTCCCTTCTGATCCAAGCCTAAAGTGTAATGAAGACAGTTACACCATTACTTCATAAAAACAGTAGATATCACATAAATGAATCTTCACAAACCTGCACTCTTCTCTTATCCCTCCCCTGCCCTTCTCTGTTATGTCTCACCGTTTCAGCCCGGCTCTACTTGACTCTACCCACATTTTTTGCTTTTCCACTAGGGGCTGTACCTGGTAGCAGGTACCATTCTTTGTAACTGCTTTCAGCCAGGTTCCATTCGGGCCGAGTAAGTACTAAAACGTGATGTGAACAGACTGACAGACGCTGATTGGTTCAAGAGGTGGTCGCAAGCTCTATTCAATTCAATTCAGGGGCAAGAAAAAACTCCCTATCATTGTTTTTTGTGTTTACTTCTTATGGTAAAGGAAGAAACCTTGGGCAGTTCCGACGGCTCAAGAGGCTAACCCAACTGCCTAGGGCGGGTTTTCAGTCTCTCAGATGGTGATTAGTCCATGGTATTAATAGGTCTTGACCATAAGAATTATCATAGTAATGAAGGCACATGAATGAAGGCTTGTGGTGTTAATATAGCAACATAATAGTCCCATTATAATCCCAGGATATAGTCCCATATCATTAGGAGCAGTCAAGCCATAGGGCCAGCTGGAAGCTGTACCAATCATGTCAGGGTCATCTGTGGAGCTGGAGGCAGCCCACCCAAGAGGCCAGAGACGCAAAATCAGACAGTGGAAGGCATAGGTCCCTCAGCAGGATGGCAGTGGCATGGACCGTGTAGTGTGTTGAGAACCATTCAGGTGGTGAGTGGCACCAGATCAAGCAGTGGGATATAGGAAAGGCCCTAAGCAGGGTGGCATATTAGGTAGAGTTGGATACGTTAGTATCCGCAACGTTCTCTTTCGTTTCGAAGCCGAAACGTACGAATGGATCACTACAACCAAGCCGCAAGAGCCCTACACTGAGGAACCCGAGGTGGGAAGACCCACGGGACCGCCGCCGGGCCCAGAGAGTACACTCTCTGCTACGCCCGGCCTGGTGACGTCCAGTGCGTAAAAACGCGCAAAACTGTTGCCTGAGGCCCAGGACGCGCTCAGGCAGATATCCTCAATAGGGACGCCTTTCCAGAAGGCCCAAGAGGCCGCCACTCCACGGATGGAGTGCGCCCTGACATTCGCCAGTTGTATGGCCACGGTAAGCCAATGAGACATGCGTTGGGTAGACAAGGCCTGACCCTTGGCACGTTCGCCATGGCAGACGAACAGCTGGTTCGTCTTTCTGATGTTCTGCGTACGCGTCAGGTAGGCACGAAGCGCTCTGACCGGGCACAGAGTGACAGAGTGGCACTGAACCTCCCGTCTCAGGTAGGGCTGAGAGCTTGATGACCCTCGAACGAGGGTCAGTGGACAGCACTTTAGAGCGAGAAAAGGGATTTGGTCGCAGTGTTACCCGCGCGTCATCTTGTGCGAACCCAAGACAATCGGGACTGATTGATAGAGCAGTCAGGTCACTAACGCGCTTCACAGAGACCAAGGCGAGCAGAAGCGCAGTCTAGAAGTCCAGTCTAGGAGACGCGCCCGTTCAGGGGCAAAGCCGTCAGTCTCCACGCCTCCGGTCTGGGGTGCCAAAGCGACCCGTGAGCCTGAGATAGGAGATCCCTCCTCGCTGGGAGGGTCCACGGCTGACCGTCCAACATCGAGACCAGATTTGAGAACCAGCTCTGAGATGGCCAATGAGGGGCGATCAGAATCACCCTGTGCTGCCCTGCTCTGATCCTGGGCAGCACCTGATGCATCAGAGGAAGTGGGGGGAAGGCATAGAGCAGACGTCGCGACCATGGATGTGCCAGTGCGTCTGACCCTAGCGGCGCATCTCGTTCCAGTGAAAACCAAGCTGGACAGTGAGTGTTCTCGCTCGAGGCAAATAGATCGACTCGGGCCCGCCCGAAGCGGGACCAGAGGCTGTGCACTACGGCTGGGCAAAGGCGCCAGTCGGTTGCACGCAGAACACCCCTGGAGAGGAGGTCCGCGCCTGTGTTGCGCACACCGGGCAAGTGCGACGCCCTGATCGACAGGAAGTGGCGAGAGGCCCAGGTGAGCAGCTTGTGCGCCAGGCAAAACAGGTCGAGAGAGCGCATGCCGCCCTGCCGATTGTGATAAGCCACTACTGTGGTGTTGTCCGTACGCACTAGGACGTGTTCTCCTCTGAGAAGAGGGAGAAACTCCTTCAGAGCACAAGAGACAGCTAGGAGCTCCAACATATTGATGTGTAGTCTCCTGGAGGCTACGCCCCACGTCCCTCTGGCGGGGCGACTGCAGCAGACGGCACCCCAGCCGCTCTTGGACGCGTTGGTGGTCACCATCATGCGTCTGGTTACAACGGCAAGCGTGCCGCCTCTGGTGAAGGACGACGGCCTGTGCCAATGCGCGAGGGCTAGCCACATGCGTCTGGACACAATGATCTGACGGGTGGGGTTCGACCTGGAGGACACACCTAGTTCCGCTAAGGCGAGCTGCAGCGGGCGTAAGTGGAGAAGGCCGAGTGGGACCGCGCCACCCGCGGCGCACAGTAGGCCCGTCAGTCTGAGACACAGCCTGGCTGACACGCAGGCACCTAGTCTGAAGTGGCGTAGACACGCCCTGACGTCCTGTAGTCTCTTCTGAGTGAGCGTCGCTCTCATTGAACGTGAGTTCAGCCTCACGACCAAGAACTCGACCTCCTGACAGGGAGAGAGCATGCACTTGCTTAGGTTTACTAAGAAGCCCAGATTGTGCAGGTGACGCAACACAGTGTGAACCTGCGACGTTAGGAGCTGTCTGGAACCCGCCAGAGGCATCCAGTCGTCCAAGTAATTGAGGAGTCTGATACCCTGCGCACGTAGAGGAGCGATCGCCGCCTCCACGCACTTGGTGAAGCGCTAGAGACAGGTGCTAGACAGACCGAAAGGGAGGGCTGTGTACTTGTAAGCTCTGCCCTCGAAGGCAAAGCGTAGAAAACGCCTGTGCCTCGGGACTATGCCTATGTGGAAATAGGCGTCCTGAAGATCTATGGTGACCATGTAATCCCCCTGGCGGACTGATTCCGCCACCATACGCCCCGTGAGCATGCAAAAGGTGAGAGGCTTGAGCGAAGCATTGAGCGCTCTGAGATCTAGAATAGGGCGAAAGGCGCCCGACTTTTTGGGCACAAGGAAGTATGCACTGTAACGACCTGCGCTCGCGAGCGTTGGATCTAGCGCTGAATAGCACCCTTTCTCAACAGATCGCGAACTCCTGTCTGAGAGCAGGGGCCCTGGTTGAGGGCACCACTGACTCCATGACACCTCTGACCACCCGAATTGCAGTTGATAGCCTTTCAACACTGTCGAAAGAACCCAACGTGACGTTGTGCACATCGCCCAATTCTGCCTGAGCAGAGAGGCGCGATGAGAGGCAGCAATGACAAACGAAGTGCTATGCTGCCCCCCAGTGGCACTAAGGGAGCCGAGGTCGGTGACTGAGGCTGTCCGCGAAGCTGGTCAGTAGTAGCCATGGCGCCACCTGGGCGCCACTGGGGCTTGACGTCACGCAAGGCGCAGAGCACACGGCGTGTGTAAGCTGAGTGCGCGGCGGGGACCGAAGCGGTGCCCCAGTGAGCAACAGCGCTGACAGAACAGAGAGAGAGAGCGTCCTCCGGCCAAAGCCGGGGCTCATCATCAAACATTGCCCCCGAGGGACGGGAATGTGTGTGCGGGGTGCTTGTGAACAAGGTAAACTCAGCGCCCCGTGAAGGGGTGAGATCAGAGAGGACCGCCAAAGTGGGGGAAAACGCTGATGGGGACTGCAGAGCGAGAACCCGTGCCTTTTGGAGCACTCAGAGGCAGAGCAGACAACGGATGGGGCTCGCATGACATGCTCTGACGCCGTTCCTGGCTGGTTGGGTGCGTGGTGCAGCTTTGGGCGTGTCTGCCTTTTTCTTTTGATGAGTTCTTTGAGGCGCGCGTGCGCGCCTGAGGCGCAGCCGGAGTGGCTGGTTGAGGCGGGGTGCGCTTAGGAAGTACAGGTTGCAGGGCCTGAGCCGCAGACTTCGTCTTCTCTAAGCGTTCGCACTGGAGCTCCAGCGCCTGGCCGAACAGCACATCCGCGGAGATAGGGGCGTTCATGAGATGCCTCTTCTTCTTTTCTGGCATCGAAGAGAGATTCAGCCAGAGGTGCCTGTCGATGACGACCAGCGTGCCGAGGGAGCGCCCGTCGGCTTTGATGGCCGCCCTGATGGCCAGTGAGGTGAGAGAAGCGGCCCTGCGCAGCTGATGGAGGGTAAGATCCGACGGCTGAGCGGATAGGTCCGCCACCAGCTCCGCGGACAGAGAGGAGAGGAGGAAGGCGGTATTCATCGCCCTGATCGCCTGGCCTGTACAGATGAAGGCTTTGGAGACGAGCTTCTCCGTGCATTGGCATGGCTTGGAGGGGAGCTCGGGAGGCGATGTCCAGGTGGCGGCAGAAGATGGCGCTAGACATCCAGCGACCGCATCCTCGACGTGAGGGAGCTGCACGAGGCCGATGGCGCCCGCTCCATCCAACACAAAGGGGGCCTCCCAGGAAGCCTGAGCGTCCGCCACAACCGCGGGGTGAGCAGGCAAGGGAACGGCATCTGGTGAGGGCAACGCGCCGGAGAAGGGGTCGAAACGCCCTCCCGGACAGCGCTGAGGCAGGGGCAGGCCGAGCCTGCTAGCCGCCTGTGTAGCCATAGAAGCTAGCTCAGAAGCTTGCTGGGCGGCGTGGGTCTTCTGAACCGGTGGCAAGTCTTCCCCGGTGGCGCAGCCTTTCGCAGAGAGGAAGGAAGCGAGCTCCTCCTCATCCACAGCCTCGATGACCGGATCATCCGAATCGTCGACGTGAGGCGGCGAGGTCAGCGCCGATTGAGCTAGTGGGGCTAGCAAGATGGACCGCGGTTAGCTGACTAGCCGGTAGCTGGCTAGCCGCTGAGTAGCTAGCCGATGGTCGTGTAGCCACCGAAGACCAGCCGGGCAGCCCATCCGGGTGTGAGGACGCCGGGAGAAGCTCAGTAAACTGACGGACAAGAGCTTTCAAAAAAGCCGTTATTTGCAAAAAGCAAAAAAAGGAGCGACTCAGAAACACACGCAGTAGGCGAGGTGAAAGAGGTAAAGAGGACCTGAAGCGTAAGCGCAGTCAAGATATAGACTTTTTGACGTCACGCAGGGCTGTCTCAGTAGTGCCTGCGCATGTCAGAGCGCTTACTGCCCTTTTTTCAAAAGGGTTGGTTAAAGTTGACTTTCGTACGTTTCGGCTTGAAAACGAAAGAGAAACTACAGTGTACACAGGATGATAAGAAGCAGATCAACATTACCTAACAAAACAATAGAATACAAATACTATGGGTAGAGATGTGCATGGATGTACTAAGGTACTGTATGGGGTGTGTGACAAGGTAGTTGTGCAACTGAGTCCAGTAGTGCAATAGTGCAAGGTTAAAAAGTCCATTGACCAGCAATAAATATGCATATGTAAAATGGACAATAACAAATATCAGCATAGCATTTAACAGTTCTAGTATAAGTATATGGACAATAAGATAAAAATAAAAATAGCCTAGTAATATAAAAATATAAAATAAAATTACAGCATCAGTGCAAGGATAAGTCTACATAAGTCATATGCAGGTTCATTCATTAATCAAGTATGCAGGTCAAATATCAAGTTGCAGTTATTGTTATTGGTCAAGTATGAAGTCACAGTTTGAGGAGGAGTTGTGCATGTGGGCTAATGTAGCCAGTAGGGTCCCCAGTCAGTGTCAACAATACACAGTATTGCAGAAAAATGTCTTGTAAGTGTATAGGAGTGTTCAGGTGTAGATAGACTATGCATAGAAGTCCAACTCTCCTTTTCCTTTCAGTGAAGCATTGTATAGTTGTATGGCCCTGGGTACAAATGACTTCCTAAGTCTGTCTGTAGTGCATGTCAGGGAGCGTAGCCTCCAGCTGATCAAACTCTTCTGCTGCATGATAGTGCTGTGGAGTGGATGACATAATGTGGAGTGGATGAAATAATTCATACTGTATACACACCTTCCATCCTTCCATCAAAATCAGTTCCATTATGCACACTACGGTAATGCCTCAATGTGGATGGTGTTGCTATAAGCTTATCACTTTCGCACAAATTTGACATTTCACCTATGGACATGTTGTATAAGTAAATTTAACATATAACATAAGCTACTGATAACATCTTTACATATTAAGTAACTCCTTTAAAACTATTGACCCACCTTATTGGGAGAAATCGGATGAAAGTACTCCCAAACAGGCGAAAACTTTCTCTTTTTGTTCTTGTTCATCTCAATTGTTAGTCTTAGTAATGCACAAGTTGCGATCCACCGCAAAAAAAAGCACTTCTGAAAAGTAGTCTCCAACCACTGACAAAAACCCACGAGCACATATTCTTCATGGGACATCTTTGTAGTCAAGATGCCCCGCCAAAATCAACCTAGATTCAACGCACCAGCACGGCAAGCACTCAACGCGATCTCTCCATTTTGACACACGCCTCGATACGGAGCGTCGGCTAAAAATTACGTGAAATGCTCGAGACTTCATTCGAAGTCTCAATACAATCTGGCCATCACTAAGTTAGAGAGTCTCCATCAGATTTCAGAGAATGTGTGTGTTGTCTATGGAAGCATCTACAGGTGTAGGCTAAATGAAGAGAGAGGGAGAAGTGGAAAGGGAAGAGAGAGGAGGAGAGAGACAGTGTGAAAATTGTACGGCATGACAGATGGGATGGTTCTGTGGTGGCATAAAGCTATAGCACCATAACTAAGGTATAATGCGTGGCAAGCCAACACCACCAAAGGAATGGTAAGTGGCCACCAAGCCCGAGACAGGAGCTTACAGCAGAGGCTGTCCTTTCCAATAATATCATGAGGAGGGGTGGTTTACCGTACACCATCCCTATCTTAAGAGGTCAGTTAATGGGAAAGTTTTGAGTCTAGACTTAAAGGTGTTGAAAGTGTCCGCTTGGCTAATGTTAGGGGGGAGCTTGTTCTACAAAACAGGCACTGTCACGCCTGCTAAAAGACACCTGCTCACTAGAGGGTGCAAGCGCTCATAAGGCAGGTGAATTCGGCATGTCTTCCTCTACTGCTTTAGCTGGAGGGGATTTGTGTGAATTGCCACCTTTACTTAAGGACTCCTCAGTCTGCTCTCTGTGCTCCAACATGAGTCTACGTGAGTACGGTATACAAGCATCAAACCAGAGTATTTCAAGGCAGCTGAGCAAAGCAGGCAACATCAACAAAACAATAATCCATGAAGGGTAGAATCCAAAACTTAAGGCTAAACACATTAATCCACAGAGCCAAGATAAGTCCTAGTCAAGCGTACTATGGTAAAGCTGTTGCTTACAGATGAGGCAAAACAATCTGACAGAGACACAGAAGATAATATAGTGGAACACAAGCAAATGATAGGACAAAACAAACAAGGTGATGAGCAAATCAATTACAAGAACAGTCAAACACAAAAAATGGCAGGAAAGTGAGGGGAAGGTCCGTGGCCAGAGTGGGTGGGAACTGAGAAACAAATCACAAGCACATGGTAAAAACAAAACACAAAGACTGGCAATCCCCTTCAGAGGCCAGCAGTAATAATCTAACCCAACATTGGTAAAGGGCGGGAGGTCTGGTAGTATTTTCTCTATGGCAAGTCAGCCATCTTCTGCTCACCTACTTTGCCCATTACACGGCGACACATGACACATTTTGAGAGCACTGTTCTCGCTACAGAGTGTCCCTTTAAAAACAGGAGATCTGAGACATGTGACTCCTTGGACAGGATGCAGGGGTGTTTGGTCTCTTCTGGCATTGCAGATCTACTCAGGCGGCGACCTATTCTGAAGATGCCCTCATCCAGCATAGGATCAAGCCTGCACAACCTACTGCTCTTATGCACTCTTGGTGGGGTCATCTGAAAGAAGCCATTTCAGAAGAGAAAGCTTGTCTTTGAACAAAGATAACAACTGACTTTTCTGCATCTGCAAAATCTTTTGTTGTGAGGTGTCCACCAAGGTGGGTTCTGAAATCTTCTGACTTCAAGCTCCACCTTATCTTGGTTAAGCAGGTGCCGATTTCCGATGAGTAAAGTTCCTTTCTTCTTTTCACCATCTGGATCAAAATACTTTTTAGTCTAAGGAGCCAAGCTACTACTTTTAGCAGCCCGATTCAACTTGAATAGAACAAAATAAGCTGGTTTTTAGGCGTTTCAGTTGTCACCTCTGCTGTGAACACAGTAGTGGCTTTCCTGACCTCTGGATCGTCCTGAAACATGGGGCCAGTGCCTCTACTACTGGCCAACTTTCCTCTGGTTTCCACAGAAATTCAGACACATGGATCCATCTCCTCTGCTCCATGAACTTTCTTGCACTCAGTTCTCTTGAAGAGTCATCTGCTGGATTGTCTTTACTGCCCACGTATCTCCATTGACACAGTTCTGTGTTGTCTCGTATTAATGAGACTCTTTAACCACATAGGTCTTAAACCTTGCTTGGTCATTTGCAATGTATTTCAACACTGTTTGGCTGTCTGTCCAGAAAACTGAGGCCTTTAAGTCAATGTGAAATTCTCTCCTCAGCATTCTGTCCATTGTCATCAGCAACGCAGCAGCCGCCAGCTTCAGTCTTGGCACTGTGATGTTCTTTAAGGGATGTAACTCACAGAACCATAGCCACTCACACAGGCATTGGCAAAGTGATGCAGTTCAGCACATCTGGTCACTCCAAAGCCCCCTGGTGTCAGACAGCGTGGGACACTGAAGCCTTTGATCATCTCTAAGCTGCTGGGACATTCCATCCACCTCTCTGCTGCGGCCTGTTGCAAAGGCTCATCCCATTCAAAGCCCCTCTGGCAGAGCTCCTGTATCAACTGCTTAGCTGGAAAAACGAGAGGTGCAAGAAAGACAAGTGGATCAAAGATTGAACTGACAACAGGCAGAAGGGGAAAATAACTTTCATTGTCAGCAGCAGTTTTTTGCAGCACAAATGTTGCAATACTTGGGGATGACACAGCACCAAAGATGTGCACAAGCATACGGTGTTCCTTTGGGGTCTGACTGATGTCACCCTGTGGTAACCATAAGAATCGCAAGTAGTTAACATCAGACTTTGTCACTCTAACCTGATGGAACATGGATTTGATGTCAGCCAAAATTCCAAATGACTCCTTGCAAAATGTCAAGATGATTCCAATGAGGGAGTTAGTCAGATCAGGACCCTGGAGTAGTTCTGTGTTGAGAGACACACCTTGGAAAGAAGCAGCGCAGTCAAACACCACTCTAAGCTTTCTCTTATTAGAGTGGTACAACCCATTATGTGGTAAATACCATACCTTTCCTAATGGCTGTGACAATTCATCCTGCGGGATCTCTTCAGCATAGTTGTTTTTCAAAGATGTCACTGAGAAATGCAGTAATCCTGTTGGAATTGTTCATCCTTTTTTGTTTTCTTTTTCAGGCTGTGGAGGCACTGCAATTTGCCTATTCTTTGGCATGAGCACATCCGTTCTCCTAAAGGGCAATCTCAAACTGTAATGTCCATCCTTCAACACTGCCTCAATGGCCATTTTGTCCTCAGTAGACATTTCAGTTTTTTCTTCTGATGCTACTTCATTTAAAATCTTGGTTGTACTGCGAGATCAGTAGCTTTTCCAAACTTGCAACTGAAATCTTATTCACAGTTACCCTTTCACCACTGCCAGCAGCACTTATCAATGGCCCATTTACAACCCACCCCAATAGGGTTTTAACTATGGAGGTATTATAAAACCTGGAGAGAGTGACCAAGTCCCGCCCCCATTCATGTCAATGAGAAATGCTAGGCTAGGGAATTCAGCCAAAATTGAAAGATTTTTTCATAATTTAAAATGGAGTTTTGTGAAGCCTATTTCCGGTACCATTTATCTTGGCCAATTATGTAATGCATTACTGATTGACAAGGTTGAGCAGTAAGCTATATGGATGACAGGAATTGGTCGTTTACACGGTACTTTGAATGTTACACATTGGATGTTTACTTCGTTCGTGGACGCGCATTGTTTTCTTGCCCTGCCTTTAGCAGCACTCCCATGAACTTCATGCCCACCCCAAATGTTTATGTTAATGTGATTGGTTTGCTGAAGCGACCTTTTCTGGTGCCGTTTGCAAAGTTTCTACAAGAACATGCATGTTTTACCGTGTTGTTTGTCTTGAACTTGTGGGTCTAAATCCAATGGGCGTCTCCTGATAGGCGTCTACTATGAATAAATGATTATCAACATGCACACGTGATGGAGCTCATGCCAAACACTAAACTCGTGCATGTGCCGAGTTTTGGTCACCCACCAATCAGCATTTGGAAAATGGTACCGGATTTGATGTAATTTATGGAAAATGGCGACGAGGAAGTGGCATGCTAATTGGCTGAAGCTAACCTCACAAATCCTGACCCCCTGGTTTTAACTGCATAGGGACCTCCATTTTGGCTATTAATAACCTCCCATGGTTCTAGTAGGTTTGGTGCATTTGTGCCAATCAACAGCTCTACCTTAGACCTAATGGAGGGAATAATGACCTTACACAGATGTTCCCAGTGGGCCAGATCATTCTGTTTAGGGATGCTGCTGGTGGTTACTGGCATTTTGTGTGAAGGTGTCAGGAAGAGGTAAAAAAAGTGTCCAGTGCTGAAACTTCCAGTCCTGACACAACATGAGTTAGAACATTAATTTTCTGGTTCATTGTGCGCAGAAGAATATGCCTCTCACATGGAGATGATATGAGCTCTTCAGAGCAGAAGGTGGCAGAAGACCCAGCATCCAGGAGAGCATACACTTTTATGATACTGCTGCCTTTTTCTGCCTTGACCTTGACAGGGACAATAGAAAGCATGCTTTCTTGGTGTCTGGCTCCTATATAACCACATACACTGGTGACACAGCTACTGCCAAATGACTTGGAGGTCTGCATCTTGACAGGGGCTTTAGCCTTTGCTCTAACAGCTATTGAATCTTAAAGGTCACCAAACATTGGATCAGTGGCTATGTGAGCCTGTTTTTCAATAAAATAGACAAGGTCTAAAATTCTTACCCTACGGTCATGCTGTTCTTGCAGGTCATATGCCTTATTCCGCCGTTTTTCTGTGAGCTTGTATGGCAGTTTTAGGACAAAGTGTTTCATTGTGGATACCGTTCAATCATGTTTGGAAAAGATTGAATGAATGATTGAATGAAGGACTCGACCATCAAAGATTTGGAGACTGCTTTGCGGTAAGGTGGACAAAAGTTGCTGTTTAATGAGCATTCTTTTTAATTCACTTTGATTTTCCAGGACGTTGATCATGTGGTCTTCAAAGTGGTGTGTAGTGTGCGTTCCAGACTGAGGTACAATAGACTGGGCACCTTGAGCTGAGCTGACAGCTAACTGAGTAGTAACAGGGGGGTGAGCAGAAGGAATGGCACAGGGAATAATGTGGACATGGCAGAGGGAACACTATGAGATGGGGTGTGATGAGGTAGCTGTGGCCAGGTATCACTTGAAGGCCTAGGGTGTAAAACATGCATACTGTGATATTTGTCTGAACCTGAAGTGAGTAGAGGAAACTGAACCTGAGTACCTGTCTTGAGTCAGACTGCTGAGCGGTTTTCATGAAAGAAAAATGACCCTTCCATCTTGTTGTCCAACTGTGCCATTGTCGACTGTTCAGCTGCTTCTACCTCTAATACAGACAAATTAGCTGAAACTGAAGTTAGCTGAAACAAATTAGCTGAAGCCTCTTTCAGATAGTTGATCTTTGCGTTAGTGGCTTCTATTTCAACATTCCGTTCCAAAGTTTCTCTCCTTTTTCTTAACAATTCCTCTTACTCCTCAATAGCATGTTTCTCCTGCAATTTGGAGACATTGGCCAAAAAGGCAGCTCGTTCGGCCTTCATTCAAGGTTAAAAGTGGTAAAGACTGTTCCATTTTCTGCAGCTGAAATCCTTTGGGTTATTATTGATATAAAAGCATTTATTTGTGCACATCTTGGCTGGTACAATTTTTTATTGTCTTCATGACGTGTCTTTTTATCAAGCCTTTCAATGTATAATTCATGCGACCTTTTAAACCCCTCAAGAGATTCATTAAACTTCGACATGTTTTCTTTAACCTCATCAACAAACTCCTATTCAGTCATTAAACTGATCAGTATGTTTATTCTTCGTGTTAAATGAGATTTTTCCTGATCTTGATGCATGCAAGTGCGTCGGCAGAGTTACACCGGGCGACCCGGCCTCGTCAAAATTGGCTATTATTTAGAAAAAAGGAAACTCGCAATTGGCGCAATTGCTCAGAATTCAGGCACCCTGGTTTTAAAAAAGTGCTACGTGGTTAGTGGTGTTTGCTGATGTTCCACCCCAAGTATCATAGCGAAAAACAGTTTCTGTCATATTTTATTTGTTTCATTTGCCATTTTGTAAGTCCCATAGGTTTCTATTAGAAGACTCTCCTTAATATAAACAAAGTGCCAAATAAAACATGACAGAAGCTTTATTTCACTACGATACATGTTTTGGAACATCAGTGTGAGCACTACTAACCACTCGGTGAGTAGCACTTTTTTTTTAAGTAGTATTTTAATGATAGAAACAACAAATGCCCATTGCTAGCAATTTTGAAACAGGCAGAGGCGATTCTACATTTCCCAAATAGCCGAGAGAGGAGCAATCGTCAAAATTTCAGTGTCAACCACTTTATTGCATTTTAGACAACTTGTGAAAGGGGCTCAAAGTGTTAAAAAACGAACTATACCTTTAAGTTAAAGCTGAATCCAAAACCTGTTCTAGATAACACATTAAGTCCAAAAACTGTTCTAGATAGCACAATGGCATGTTTCTACACAGTTCAACCAACTAACCACACCCACCTCAGTTATACGTGGTTATACCCATTTGTAATGATAAACCATACCAGGCTGGTACCAAAACTGAATCAAGTAGAGTCGAGTAGAGTTGGTACCAGGGCTGGGTGATATGGACTAAAATGTATATCTCGATATATTTTTCGATATACAATATATATCTCGATATCTTTCCAGAAAAAAAACTGCAAAATATATTATGACAAATGTCACAAAATTGTTTTTATTAGTGTCATCAGCAACTATACACTAAAGAGGGAAGATGGTTTGTTTGTTTGTTTTTGCTATTTTTTTTTTTTATATATTTTTTGGGACTTTTTGCCTTTTATTTGGATAGTTATAGTGGAGAGACAGACAGGAAATACATGGGAGAGAGAGATGGGGCAGGATCGGCAAAGGACCACAGGTCGGATTCAAACCCGGGTCGCCGGAGTCATGGCACGACGCCTTAGCCCACTGAGCCACGGCGCCTCCTGTTTTTGCTATTTTAACCAGGTTGGTCACTTTACAATAAAATAATTAAAGTTTCTATAAAAATAATTTAGAGAGCTTTTTCACTATGACAGGCTCTAAACTAAACTGTGCAACTGTTGCAAACAACAATAACAAAAATGTGGGCTGTCTTTCCATTTCTATATTTTGTGCAAGGAAAACTAATGTGTTAACAGTCTCAGGTTTGACTGTAGCCGTACTGTGACACAAATGTAAGACTCAGAGGTTGTGCTAACGTTACTCCACTTTTTTGCTGTCATTGCGTACTTAGTCACAGAGTTCAAATGCCAGTCGCGCTCTCTCATCATAGTCGCGGCAGTTCTTGTCTTGTAAAGCAATGACGACTGGGTAAAATGTATTGTGGGTCGAGTGTTTTCAACAGCACAAATCCGTGTTGTTCCACTACGGCATTTGATGCCAGTTCCACACGATAGCTCTTCCTCCGTGGCATTCTCCATCTGTATAACTTATGCATTCCATGGATATTGTCCAGACCTAGTTGGTACTATAGCGGAAAAACACTATTGCTCTTCCTTCTCCTCCCTCCTCTTCTCTCTCGTCTCCTCTTTCTCCTCCTCTTCCCCTCTCTCTTTCTCTCCTATTCTCTTCTCTCCTCTCTCCCCTCCTCTCCTCTTCTCTACTATTCTCTCTGCTCCTCTCCCCTTCTCCTCACACCTCTCCTCTCCTCCCCTCTTTGCTTCAAGGCTTCTTGAGGACCGTTGCCTTAACAGCATAAAACAGTCTGATATATTCACAAACATATTTTTTACTCTTTGTGCTCTCTATTCACTGCTACTGCACTGCTTTACATACACATACACACACACACACACCAGATTTACTACATACCTTGCGACCTTCACTAATGAAAACATTTCTTTAGAAGACACTGCATCCGTGTTTTTGCTTCAGTAACTTGTTCAAAGGTTTACCTCGGAATAGTTTCAGAGGGTTGATGAGCAATGTATACAAGCAATGGCATTGCAAATCAAAGTAGACTTCATGAAGAATCCTTTCAGTGCAGGCTGCTTTTCAAAAAATAATCATTTGTGTAATAATCACAGGTGAGGGACTGAGAGACTAGCGCTTTTCATAGTGCTGTAACACAGAAGAAGAAGGAAAGATGAACACACACGCACACACACACACGCACAAAAAAAAACACATACACAAACAGTGCCAAAAATGGGGGACTCCGAACAGAAGTCTGTTCAGCAACTCTGCAGGCACGCATACGTATTTGAGCACAGGTAACCATACATAAACACATACACACACACACACACACACACATATATGAGCACAGGTGAACATACACACACATGAACTCAGGTAAATACACACACACACACACACACAGAAACACACGCAAACACACACATGGGCTCAGGTAAATACACACAAACACACAGGTAAACCCACATACACATCCACCACTGCCTCCTTTTACTACCGCCAGTGCAACACACACACAGACACACACTTGAGCACAGAGAAATACAAATACACACAGCTACACACTTGAGTACAGAAAAACATAAACACTTGAGCAAAGATACACATACACACACACACACAAACACACATCAGCAACCTTGGTTCAATACTCAACCCAACCTATGTGTGTGTGTGTGTGTGTGTTTTGGGCTGCCCTCTGCAGGTCAACCCCAGGCTCGGTCCACCCCGCTGCACCCATGGGCGCGGGGCGAGGCTGCCCCCCCTCTGTGGAACGGTTCTAAGCCGCACACCCAGCAGCCGCAGGCCAATGGGGTGAGGAATGGTGGAAGCGCACTCCCCCGTGCTGCCTCTTCCTCCTCCTCCTCCTCCTCATCCGGAGGGCCTAAGAACCCCAAGAAGCTGCAGTCCAACCTCTCCATCACCAGCCAGACTAGCAAACGCAGCAAGAGCAGCTCCAAGTCAAACAGCTCACATATCCCCACTGACGGTCAGGACGGTAAGTGTGTGTGTGTGTGTGTGTGTGTGTGTGTGTGTGTGTATGTATACGTATAAAATACGTATGTATATATATAATATATGACGGTTACATTGTAAGTGTGTATGTATTTGTGTATGTATGTATGTGTGTGTGTCCAGCAGCTCATGGTGTCAGTGTTGAGTGTTTGTGTGCATGTATCTGTGTGTGCACAGCTCACAGATCCCAAGATTAAGTACGGTGATGTGTGCGTGTGTTTGTGAATATGTGTGTGTGCAAGAACAGTTACAGTAGGTGCAAGTCAGGTCACAGATCCCCACCTGTGTGTGTCTGAGGGACATCTCTCTTTTCTCTTCCATTGCAGACTGCTGTGTTCACTGCATCCTGGCGTGTTTATTCTGCGAGTTTCTCACGCTGTGTAACATTGTGTTGGATTGCACTACATGTGGCTCATGTGCATCGGACAACGCTTGCTTCTGTTGTTGCTGCGCATCCGAGGAGTGCGGCGACTGCGACTTGCCCTGCGACCTGGACTGCGGCATCATTGACGCCTGCTGTGAGTCTGCCGACTGCCTGGAGATCTGCATGGAATGCTGCGGCCTCTGCTTCTCCTCCTGAGCAGCTACTCCCATGCCAGCGCTCAGCTGTACGTTGCATGCTGTCTGAACCTCCATTGGCTCAGGACCTCCAAAGGTCAGCCCATGGGTCCAACCAGTGAACGGATGAAAGTGGACACAACTGGACCTTTTAGCATCAGTCTTTGTGACTTATCAGAGTTCTAGAGAGAGGTGGCGGATCGACAACTGGAAGTGAATTCTCATCTGGGTGTTTCTAAACATTTTTTCTAATTACCATGACAGCATCACTTTCGGATGCCAGAGAATCCGACATCTGAGTCATGTGCAGCAAAGATTCTGTTCCACACACCTGTAGAGTAGAACAAGCTAGTTTATTGTAGTTTTTTCCTGCCAATTGGAGTGGTGTCCTTAGCATAGAGTAGTGGGACCCTACTAGAGTTTAAGCCTATGCTATCTTAAATGAGCTCTCACAGCTGTCAATGGGCTTTATGCTAGTTATGCCGTACTCTTTCAGAAAGATTCTAGACTAGACTGACTCTCACGATGTGCTGTGGGTCATACGAAAGGGTCTGCAGTGTATTGGGAATGAGTGGACAATTTTAGCATTTAGCATTTGGCACTGCCTACAAGCTTACCACTGCTGTTGAGAGATGGCACAGTCAGCTAGACGTTCAGTGTAACCTCCAGCCGTAGTCACATTAATCTGTGCTTTTGGATTTGGCCAGTTCTGTAGAAAATTGACTTTTTGTCATGTTCATGTCATGCTTATAGAGAACCCCACAGTATTTAGTGAGATTTGTCATGTGAAAACATGCATACATTTGTTTCATGTTTTACAGACGCAAATGCTCAAATTCCATGTAATAATCTCCATCATAGAAATCCTTAATTTTCAATATATTCTGCCAAATACTATTTTATATGCATCCTGGGCACAAATTGACAAAAATGTTAAATTGCCATTTCATTTAAAAAATATATAGGTATGTCATCTTTACAGCTGAGGTTCTCCTTTAAAAGAGCCACACTTTTCACTTGTCTGGTTGCTCTTATGTCTAGTTATTTTCTTCAATGCTAGATTATTACTTTCATTCAACACAAAATGTTTTTTTTTTTCATCAAAGTCTTTGAAATGAAATGAAACGTATATAGTATTCTTCTTTGAGCATCTCAAATAACCTTGTTTCAAAAGATTTTTTGTACTGTATGTGTGTTGGAAACCACCCAGGGTACACAGGTCTGTTTGATTTTGTCTTCTATGTCATTTGATTCATCTCTTGTAAAATATGGCCATACAAGTGTAAAAAAGGGTTCTGAATTCTCTGAGGCTCTCACACCCAGTTAAAGTATAAACAGAAGTGTATGTGTGTGTCTGTGTTTTTCTCGGAACTCTTCTGAATACCTCATTGATTTGCCGGGTCCGCAGCTGTAGCTGTGGAGTCTCTGGTACGGACTTACACCAATTATGTGTTCCATGGTCTTAGCTTCACTATGAAAATACACTCAATTCTCCAAACACACACTGCAATACCCAACTCCAAGATGAAATTAAACTGTTATTTTTCCAACATGTTTAGGACTTTGTTCTTTCCCACCTGCTCTGGCTGTGTTAGGTGTCCTTCAGAGAGAATGGTCATCTAGAGTTCTACAGGAATTACGCCATTTCCTGACTGCCAAGATATACTTACTGAATTTACTTCATGTTAATGCTCACTTAGTTCACACAGTGGAACCTCTCCCTTTCATTTAGGTTACTGTTAAAAAAAGAAACTGTTTTCATTGGTTTCACACATTTTAACAACCCCTTTTAAAAGCATTCTGACACGGCTTGTAGAACCTGATAATGTAATAAATTCCCAATAATGTAATAATCCTGATAATGTAATAAAAAATTCCTCATAAGTCCCCAAAATATGTAATAAAACCTGATAATGTAATAATTTCCCAATAATGTAATACCATGCATTTCCCAATAATGTAAAAATCACCATACTGATAATGTAACAAAGTGTTACATTGATGGGGAGTTATTACATTATCGGGTCAGCCTCAATTTTGCAGAACCCGATAATGTAATAATTTTCCAATATTGTAATAACTTTGGTCAGTGCTGTAGCATTAGGCCACCAATTTTAGGGGTCAAAATGTTGAAGCTGGTCTGGCATCAGGTTCTCTCTACCTTTACCCTGCTGCTTTACTATTTGCAGATATTATTTATTTTTACATGACTGTGAATGCAGAGTTTTTTTTTTTTTTTTTACAGTAGGCCTATTAAAGGGATTTTCAGTAGTAATAAACCGATAGGCCACAGAGAAAATTTGAGTTACTAACAGTCATTTACATTGACCAACTGGACTTGGAACTGGCTGTGAATGTGTTGATATGTGCAGCAATGTCCCTTAATAATTACACAATATTCTATCTATTTTCCCTTGGCCTGGCAGATGAATGAGGCACTTTGAGTGGGTCCTTTCAATAGGTGAAACACTACTGGCTGAAGACTTTAGAATATTAAAAGTACTTTTTCAGGTCCTTTCCATTTTTTCATCTTCCATTACTCATGAAAAGGCCCTGATAGACAAACCGGATTCCAAAAAAGTTGGGACACTAAACAAATTGTGAATAAAAACTGAATGCAATGATGTGGAGATGACAAATGTCAATATTTTATTTGTAATAGAACGTAGATGACAGATCAAAAGTTTAATCTGAGTAAATGTATAATAAGGAAAAATGTTGATTCAAAATATCACAGTGTCAACAAATCCCCAAAAAGTTGGGACAAGTAGCAATAAGACGCTGGAAAAAGTTAATTTGAGCATAACGAAGAGCTGAAAGACCAATTAACATTAATTAGGTCAATTGGCAACATGACTGGGTATAAAAAGAGCTTCTTAGAGTGGCAGTGTCCCTCAGAAGCCAAGATGGGTAGAGGATCACCAATTCCCACAATGTTGCGCAGAAAGATAGTGGAGTAATATGAAAAAGGTGTTACCCAGTGAAAAATTGTAAAGACTTTGCAGTTATCATCATCAACTGTGCATAACATCATCCGAAGATAACATCATCCGAAGAGAATCTGGAACAATCTCTGTGCGTAAGGGTCAAGGCCGTAAAACCATACTGGATGCCCGTGATCTCTGGGCCCTTAAACGACACTGCACCACAAACAGGAATGCTACTGTAAAGGAAATTACAGAATGGGCTCAGGAATACTTCCAGAAACCATTGTCTGTGAACACAATCCACCGTGCCATCCGCCATTGCCAGCTGAAACTACAGTGCAAAGAAGAAGCCATTTCTAAGCAAGATCCACAAGCTCAGGCGTTTTCACTGGGCCAGGGATCATTTAAAATGGAGTGTGGCAAAATGGAAGACTGTTCTGTGGTCAGACGAAAGGCACCCTCAATGCAGAAAAAATATGTTCAGGTTCTAGAACAACATATGCTCCCATCCAGACGTCATCTCTTTCAGGAAAGACCCTGCATTTTTCAACAAGATGCCAGACCACATTCTGCATCAATCACATCATCATGGCTGTGTAGGAGAAGGATCAGGGTACTGAAGTGGCCAGTCTGCAGTCCAGATCTTTCACCTCTAGAGAACATTTGGTGCATCATAAAGAGGAAGGTGCGACAAAGAAGGCCCAAGACGATTGAACAGTTAGAGGCCTGTATTAGACAAGAATGGGAGAGCATTCCTATTTCTAAACTTGAGAAACTGGTCTCCTCGGTCCCCAGACGTCTGTTGAGTGTTGTAAGAAGAAGGGGAGATGCCACACAGTGGTGAAAATGGCCTTGCCCCAACTTTTTTGGAATTTGTTGAGACCATGAAATTTTGAATCAACATATTTTTCTTTTTAAATGATTTTCTCAGTTGAAACTTTTGTTCCGTGATATGTTCTATTCTGAATAAAATATTAGAAGTTGGCACCTCCACATCATTGCATTCAGTTTTTATTCACGATTTGTATAGTGTCCCAACTTTTTTGGAATCCGGTTTGTATTAGATATTAATAAGGAATCATGATTTCAAATACTTTATTCGCTGACAACAGTAATCCAGCCTGAATATTTCCATTACAAAAGTGAAGTTGCAGTCCTCAACTTATGTTGATGTTGACATCATGTGTGTATTGTGCTTTAGCCTGGTTCTCCACCCTCCACCTTTCTGATTTTGGCAACCTAGCTGGGCACCTTTTGTCTAAAAGGAGGGGAATAGGATACTATGCACTGCAGTATTTTGAACGTGATTGCGGTACCAGTTTTGGCCAAATGTACTGTTCCTTTAAATAAGCTCCGAGTACACTGTTTGAGCACTGAAAATCTTCTAATATCTGCAAGTGATGATGAAGAGACCTAATACAATTGGGACAAAATTATGAGCAAAATAATAGTGGGTGGTCACATACAGAGCATCACCACTTGGTACAAATTAACTGGTGTCCTAACATTTCAGTTCTGACCAAATTTATTACAATATTGGGGAAATTATTACATTATCAGGTTCTGTAAAATTGAGGCTAACCTGATAATGTAATAACTCCCCATCAATGTAACACTTTATTACATTACCAGTATGGCGATTTTTACATTATTGGAAAATGCACGGTATTACATTATTGGGAAATTATTATATTATCAGGTTTTATTACATGTTTTAGGGACTTATGAGGACATTTTTATTACATTATCAGGATTATTACATTATTGGGAATTTATGACATTATCAGGTTCTACACGGCTTGTATAGAAAGTTTTCTAATGTTCGTAAGGATCTCCTGTGAAATCCTTCAACAACACTTAATCTTTCTCATGCATATATTGCCTTTGCTGTTTGTAAGTTAAGATTGAAGGCAAAGAGCATATCAACTAATGGTAACCATTAAAGCATTCATTGCTAGATGAATGAGGAAGGTCTGTATTAAGAAAAATGTAATTGTACTGTGCCGTGTATTTATCTACTGGTGCCTTATGTGACATTTTGAGCACCTGTTTTAGCCTGTGCATTAACAGATTAAAAATGTGGATCAAAAGCAAGAGTAATATTGTTCTGGACTGAACATTGCTGTTGGTTGTATGGGTTTGCTGCCTATGTAAATCTTATTTTGTTTGAATCATTTTTGAAGGTGTTAAGGATGTGGAATAATCATTGCCATCAAACTCAAGGCCCCAAGGTTATTTCCAAAGTATTCAGCTTTTTCAAAAGCACCTTCATCTGCTCCCATTCGGCAAAGCTGAATGACCTTTGGAGTGTATTGCCAGCTTTTCTTCAGCTGCTCTCTATGTGATACAGCTAAATAAAACACTCAGCTGAAATAGATTTCCACTAAGCATAAAAATGGATTGGACACACACAAAAAAAATCTCATTCAAAAGATTTCATGCACTCTGTGATTGAAAATCTTCTTAGTTTGCGTTCTATAAAGTGGTGCATGATGAAATCTGATGTTGAACATTTAAAAGAATATGGCATTAATGAAAATATGAAAGAGCAGGGTTTCAATGAATCTGTCAAAAAGGTGATCAGCTTGGATTGGAATGTAACTCAGCCAACAGGAAACAAATGCAGGGAAACTTAAGACTGATTTGGGTCTAGTAGTTTCTAGCTGGCCTGGCTGCTTCTCTCTCTCTCTCTCTCTCTCTCTCTCTCTCTCTCTCTCTGTGTGTGTGTGCGTGTGGATATGTTGCACAATGGAAAACAGCAAATTTTCAATTCTTTGAAGTGCTGCCAAATCCACTGAAAAGGAATGTCTGTTTAGGCCAGTGATTCAATCCTTTGGGTTAGGGGATACGCTCTCCCTTGCTCTCTCTCTCACTCTCTCTCTAACTTTCTATCTATCTATCAATTCTATCTCTTACAGTGCAGACCTTTTGTCTCTTATTTATTCTTTTACTTGGTTCTGACAACCTGTGTTTTTAATTACATTTTTTTATTTCACCTTGTTACCATGCATCCATAATGCAGGTATTCTACACTTGAAGTACTGTGTGGTGTGGTGTGTGTGTGTGTATTTGTGTGTCAGTGTGTGTGTGTGTGTTTATAATGCATGCTTGGTGCCTAATGGTGTGGGTTCATATGTGGCCCATTTCAGCCAGGAGAGATAAGAGTCTTTATTATGACCTTAGTGCCTCAGAGTTCCAGTATAACCCCACACAAACATATGCACACACCCAATACTCAGGTCCACAACACAAAGGGCCCACTGCACTTTCATGTCAGTTTTTTTTCTGTATGGGATTCTCACACTCACACACACACACAGACAGCAGCCATTTATCATCCATCTGAGGGGTATTCCATCAAGCAAGCTAACCGCAGATCCTGGGTAACTTTGATAGACCTCGCTAATTTTAGAGAGACTTTGGTTCCATTACTCCCGCTAACGCTAATCTGGGCTGAGTTGCTGGGGTAACAAATGCTTCTGAACTAGCCTGCTCCGTGGCAGGTTAACTTTCAGGTTTATTTAAGCTGTGTCCCGGAGAATACACACCTGCAGCAAATGGAGACTCTTCTCGTTTTGTTATCCGTGTTGTCCGCAAAGAAAATTGACAGTGTCAGCAAAAATGAATATATCAGATTCTTGTTTAGTTTAATTGTTTGTTTAGTTGTTTAGTGAAGTTGAATTTCCAAAAATTACAATTATATCTAAAAAGTTGTTGTTGTGAGGACCTCTTGAAATATGACTGCATATTTCTGCAAATGGTGTAGGTCAAAGTCAAAGTGAACTTTATTGTCAATCAACCATGTAACAGCAATTACACAGGGGATTGAAATTGCGTTTCCCCAAACTCCAATGTGCATTATTAAAAATAACATTTAACATGAAGTTCACATATACAGACACAGACAGACAGTAGACATACATTTGACAGAATTTTCACACTTTGAATATGATTCAGATGAGGTATATTACTGTGGTGCAAAATACAAGGTGCAAAGGGATAAAGTGACAAGTGCAGAGTAGCAACATTAAGATGAGTAATTGTGTAAACTTGCATGTTCTTTTGCATACATGTAGTATGCATACATATAGGTGGCATGATGTAGTGGTCTTGTCATCAGAATGTCATGCAAGCGTCTCGGGTACGAGGCTCACATGTCATGAAGACTAGTCACGCTATGAAGAGGGAAAACCGTGGCTATTATCTTTCATTTTCACCAAATAACCTATAGCTTGCATTTGCGGCATTGCATGTGTGTGAAATTTAGCCCATCATTATTCATATCATCATGGACTGGTTCAGATCAGCTAAGCCTAAAATAGGTCGGCTACAATTGACATAGGCCTACTTCTGAACCTTACCTTGTGCACAAGTTTTGACACCTTTTTTATATCTCTTCTTGCACACATTACTTGGCTCAGAAAATGTCCTTATGTGACAAATCTATCAACCAAAACTTGCAGTAGGCTACACCTTTACTTAAAAAAAATCTGCATTTTCACAAGAGGAAAACTTCCATATTCTACTACTTTCATCTGGGGCAGACGCATTGCCTCGAACACGGGTCTCTCGAGTCGAGAGCTGTAACTTATCATCTCCCCCACTGGCAAGTTACCACACCTTGCATCAAATCTTAAGCTTGTCAATTTGCCTGGCCAAGACATTTTTTAATTGGCGATCGCAAAAGTATTTCCTTTACTTGTAATAGTGCTTGTGTAGAGTTTGAATAGCTTGTCTTTCGCCTGTTCTGGGCACTTGTACAAGGTGCACGCGCGTAAGACAAGGTTAGATAAGCCTGGTTGGAGTTACCTCTGATGAAGCGCGGCTGAAATGTGTTAGTGGAATGGGTTGAGCCGCATGTTAAAGTTAAGGCTAGTTGAAACGAGGCTTAAACAGTTAAGTGCCGCTATCATTAGCGACTTTGATGGAATACCCCTCAGGGCTCCTCAGACACAGCACAGGAGGAATTCAGACTGAAGACTCAGATCTAAAGACATCTGCAACTGTGGGTGAATATTTTTCACAATGTATACAGAAGGAAGAAAATTAACCGATCAAGGGGATGTCTAAAATCGGAGACAAAAATTTCTGCTAAAATTCTTCAGCATCTCATAGAGCCTTAGGCTGGGCATACAGCTGTGCGATTTTTTCAATCGCGTCATTCATCTCCTGCTCAAACTGACCGCCCGCGCGTCACATTGTTCATGCGAGTTCTCGTTGGCGACGGTGCCGAGCACAAAGCGTACCCAGAGACGGTTGATGTTCTAAAAGATCTTTGGCGTACCTAGCAACTGAGGCTTTTATCTAGAATCGTTGCTTTTAGCGATGAGTTTACAAATCATGATGTTGATTTCTCATTGTAGGGACAATAATAGTAATAGGCCTAATGACTTTATCATTAAAATGTTAAAATAGTTTGGACCACAAATTCAAGGATTTTTTTACTACATACTTTAAAATACGATTGTATCGTATTTTACGATCAAAGATGTTTAAATAAAAATTGCATGATAGGCCCTACATTATGAAAAGTACATGAGTCATTTACAGTGTAACTGATAAACAGTATGGTAAATGGTAAATGAACAGATCATGTCATGAGGCAATCAATTTTATTCTATGTGATCTACATTTACATTTACATTTATGCATTTAGCAGACGCTTTTATCCAAAGCGACTTACAAAACGAGGATAACAATCAAGCTACATAGCAGAAACCTTAAGGAGCATAGTGCTAGGGGATAGTGCTTCAGTTCATTTAGATTAGGCCTATATAAGATTCAATTTTACGGGCAGTATGTACAGTTAAGAGCAGTATATATACAGAATATACAGACAATACTTTTATATATGCGCTAAAGTAACAGAAATGGGCAAGTATGAGGTTGTAATCAATATAATCTAGATGGATAAGTGTATGTAGACAATGTGCAAAATCATTTATAGCCTAAGGAATTACCGGTATGTACATCTGAAATGAACAATATGAACAATATCAACAGGATAACACAAGTGTGAACTTTATAAGCAAAGGCGTGAACATTAACCCTAACCTTACCTAAAATAAGAGGGTGCAACAAACCCAACCAAACACCAACAATAAAAATAAAAATAACAAACTGGGTGACAAAAATACAAATTCATACAAAGCAAAAGGGGAGACATTTGCCCTTCTGATAAACATTACCTGAAACTTAACGTCACTTACTGACCGCGATTTGAATTTGGCCAAGATTAGCAGCAGGTTAGCTAACATGTTAATACATTAACGTAAGCTAACATAAATTATAATATACTTTACAAAAGAATATGACCTGACGAAACTCGAAACACATACCCTACAAAAGAGTAAATATTAACAAAACATGAAAACAATTTAATATGAGAAACCCTCCATCATCGTGCACGACCAGAGACCACTGCTGACAGTAGGCTACCTGTGCTGTGCGCGTCGCCAACGAGAACCCGCATGAACAATGTGACGCGCGGACGTAACCCCGCCCCCCGAAATACCCTCAGTCCGTTCCAAATCGCACACTTCAGCACTTCGAATGCTTAGTTTGAGGGCGTAGTGTGTTTCCACTTGTGTAGTAGCAAAAATGGAGTGCGCTGCAAGTACCCGGATGGTGCACTTCTAACGGTCAAAATCTGGAGTGTGCAACGATGGACACTTCTCGCATTCACTGGACGCCATTTTCGCTACGTAGTGAAGAGGAGGGGCACCTCCTTTTTTCAAAACTCCGAGAATGGCGTTAAAAGAGTGTTGTGACAGATGTGGTGATCGCAGCTCCACACAGATGAAAGTTTTATGTATTATGTTAAGTTGTCGCAACTGCAAAATTGAAATAGTAGACGATATTTTGTCAGGCAGCGTGATGATGCGAACTTCCCACACTAGTAAGTAGTCGGCAGCGTAACTTCAGTGAAACTTTGTCAGAGTAGGCTACCTGATCTCAATCTGAACGTTCTATAGTGCCGCAAAAAGAAGGCAGATAAACTTAGGTGAATGGCCTGGTCAGACTACACGATTTCAGCCCGATTTTGCCCCGAATTTGTCGTGTACGACAATCGTGTCCGATTCCGGACGGTCAGGCACGACTCCGAACGTGAGTGAGTCGAGTAATGTGACATATTTCACGACCTGCGATTTGTCGTCTGCGACACCCACTGATCTCTAAAGAATAGAGATCAGTGGCGACACCCAGACGAAAAGACTGACTTGTCAGTCTTTTGTCGGGAGTCGTATGACGTTTAAAGCTGGGCACACACTGTGTGATATTTTCAATTGTTGCTCTTGGCTCTAGCTCAAACTGCACGACAGAATCGCAGGGTGCAAAAGTTCGCAGCTCACGATTTATGTTCACACACTATACGACCCGATGCTCTTATGCGATCTGACTGCTCACACTGTACGTCCTATAAATGACACTTGGGGCTCTTCTGAACAGAAGAAGAACACGGAGATTGACTATGTTCACCAAGAACAAACGCGCTGCCTTGGCAATTTGTGCCATTCTGAAGTCGTATAGTGTGTCATGGTAAATCGTGAACGACAATCGCAAAAGACAAAAAAATTGTGTAGTCTGACTAGGCCATTAGTTTGTGTCTTTGGAGATTTACGGGATTTATCCACATGATAAAGCGTGTTAATTAATCAATAATCTAATAATTTTCGGCGCATTAACATAATCCTTGGGCTCAGCCCAGGTTGTCCTTCTACTCTAGCAACGCCCCTGCTTCATACAGTATCCATATACAGTATATGTACATATGTACAGTATACATCATTTTGCATAGAACATATATGAGGCTTACATGAAACATACAATGTCATTCTGACCTTTTTAAGTAAGGAAGATATACGATGGCCTTATATGAATCGTGCAGTTCATTTTTCAATAGGGTTACCCCTTGGTCTAAGGCTAATTGCCCTGTCCTCATTCCACATAGGCCTAGATTCTTCTTGTCAAGCATCTTTTATGCACCTCTACTTGCATATCTAATGTCCTGCGTGGCAGTATGTATTCCACATGTTAAAATAATATGCACATTTAATTGGCAGTCTAGCTATATCACATAGCTATAGCTATAACATTTGACTTGGGATGGCCGCAGAAAAAGCAGATACCAACAGAACAAGTTCGGAGACACCTATAAAATGTATAATGGACAAACAGTGACAACAGATGGATAAAAAAAGTTCTACATCCTTTATGTCAAAGTTGTTTCACAGGCAACTGAGGGTTACAACAGAGATGGGCAATATTGGCGTGGTAAGAAGCAACAGAAAGATGTCAGAAAGATTAGCTAAAAAAAAGGCTAGGCCTATAGGACGGATGGTCAGATGTCAAAGGTTCTTGTGCTGTTTCAAGAAAATGAGGAATAGTGGGTTGTCCTTGTACCCTGTGAAATGTGTGGATTTATAGTATGAAACATATTATTATATCATAGTATGATACGTGTTATTTCCATTACTGTTGGTCATCTGCAAGAAAGTTTGCAACTCCATCACTTTCTCTCTCTTACACAAACACACATGTGAGCATACACACTGTCCTTTACACAAATGAACATGGATGTTCTCTCCCTCTCTTACACACACACACACACACACACTCACTCCCTCCCACACTTGAAGAACAAAAGACAAGAGGCCATTGAATATTAACCATGAAATTACAAAGGCAGCATTTTAATGAAGGTGACGGGGTCGCCAACAGCGATGAAAATCAGAAATTAATCCTCACGACACGAACCTCGTCTTGCGCTCAGCCTCGATCCCTGGACTCAACTTAGCTTCACACACATACTCACTTCATCTTGGTCGTCCTTACAGGGGGAGGCAAGAACAGTAGCCAAATACACACACACACACACACACACACTGTTTTATTGATGCAAAGGTCAGATAGGGTCACCATGTCTTCGTCCACTCATCCAGTCATGTTTTTCAAGTACTAGAGCACTGAGTTGGAGGTTATTGAAGCTGTTTTACAATCCACAACCTTGAAGTAACCTTCACACATGAACACACATTACTTCAGCCAGCTGATTTTGTCTGTATGTGGGTGTGTGTAGGAGTGTGTGTGTGCGTGTGTTAGAGAGAGAGTGCGTGTGCATTTAGTCATTTGGGTGTATGTGTGTCTTTGTGAGTATTTGATAGATAGATAGATAGATAGATACATGTAGATGTAGGTTGACATGTGTTTGTGTCTGCAGTCTTTGACAAAGGGAAAAATGGTTTGACCCAAGACAATGGAGGATGTTATTTTAAATCTATCTATTCATTTTTACACACACATATATACACACAATCAAAGGCAAATAAGTATAAATGGAGAAGGGGGAGGGGATGAGAGGGAGAGTAAGAAAATGAAAGACAGAGATGAGGGGAGAGAGAAGAGGGGACAAAATGAAACAAAAAGAGAAAAAGGCCTCTGTGTCTGCCCATCCTGATGACTCACCACTTTTGCATGTTAGACTCTGTTCACTGTGCTGCTTCCTATATATATATATATATATATATATATATACACACACACACACACACACACTCTCTCCTCACATACACACAAAAAAATGAGCACACTGGCATGTACACACACACTGACCCCACCAACCCACACTATTGCACACACACACACACACACACACCCTAACACACCATCACTCACACATACTCACACCCTGACACACACACCATCACTCACACATACTCACACCCTAACACACAGAAAGAAACAGGGCTCTAAACCATACACATGTGCTTTACGCAAGAAACTCACATGCCAACACACACACACATACACACAAAATCAGACACAGCAATGACAGAGTCACAAATTATGTACACATTCACAAAGAAGAATAATCAAACACACACACACAAAATGACAACCTATCCCATTTCAAAATAATCCCAGCTAAAATGCAGGGGAGACTCACGTTGAGTACTGGGTGAAACCACACATCACTGGATGACTAAACACAGACAAATACAGGTTTCTCAAAATGTCTCTCTCTTTCACATACACACACACACACACACACACAGAGAGAGAGAGAGTTTATTCATGGTTGTGGCCAAGGATAGGACACTGAGTTTCTCACAGCTCTCCAGTAAGATGCAATCGGAATAATGTGAGTCAGTTACAGCATCAGCACTCAAGGGGCAGTGGTGGCTTGGCCACCCTATTGAAAAGAAACTGCATGATTCATATGAAGCAATCATATATCTTTCTTATTTAAAGGTACAATGTGTAGAAATGTCGCAAACCTACTATTTAGCCTTGCGCCACGCAGTTCAAAGTATGTATTACAGCTACGGCATGCTACTAATCCTGCATGTATTTCAAGATGGCGAATGCCAGCCATTCAAGCCTAGTAAATCGACCATTTAGAATACTTGAAGTTAATGGTGGTGGTAAATATTTATGAAAAAGCACATCTTTGTGAAGGGGTAACATAGACTTAGATTAGGAAAACTAAAAATGCTACACATTGTACCTTTAAAGGGCAGTTGTATGCTTTCCATTTTGTAACTTCAATTGAAACAATTTGCTCTTCACCTTTGGCAAACGACTAGCCTATATGGCTGAAGCTAACATTTGTTCTGTAAGGCTCCGCAATGTTTGGGATGTTATAATGTTGACTGGGTAGATTTACCTGTGTAGCAGAGCGGTATGGCTAGAAAGGGAAAGCTAATGTAGCCGGACTACGCCAACCTGGGGTCTAATACCCCAGGGAATGTTTAAGGTTCCCATCGTACCAAGGGGCATGAATTTACAGAAACAATAACCTGAAAACTTTTACTCAACTTAACTATGAAACAGGCACAAGACTTTGACTAAATGAAATATTTATAAATACATCAACATAAAAGCAACAGGCAGAGCTTACTTGGAGAGGGGCCAGACTAGCAAGGAGGGTGGACCGTCACCCTATATGAAAATGGTCCAAATACCACAAACCACCATACTCCAGAATCGCTGCCTGCTATTAAATCAAAATAATTAGACAAGTCAGAAAGTGATGCAAAAGTTAACAGAAAATCAAGACAGGATTTTCCTCCAATGAAAACAGGACATGAACCAAAAATAGACAAGACAGCAGCATGACCCAATTCAATTCAATTCAATTTTATTTATATAGCGCATTTTTACAAAAGGCATGTCACAAAGCGCTTAACACAAGAGGACCAATGAGCAACAGGGGCAAGGAAAAACTCCCTAGCAGCGTTTTTTGTTTTTACTTGTTATGGTAGAGGAAGAAACCTTGGGCAGTTCCGACGGCTCAAGGGGCTAACCCTACTGCCTAGGGCAGGTTTTCAGTCTCTCAGATGGTGAGTAGTCCACTATTATTCCATTAGATACACATTACAAGAAAATTTTGGTAAATAAAGTAAAGTAATATAGGAGTCCCATTAGAATCCCAGGATATAGTCCCATGTCATTAGGCGCAGTCAAGCCAGGGGCCAGCTAGAGGCAGTATCAATCATGTCAGGGTCATCTGTGAAGCTGAAGGCAGACCACCCAGGAAGCCAGAGATGCAGGATCAGGCAGTGGAAGGCAGGGGTGACCCTCAGCAGGGAGGCAGTGGCATGGACAGTGGAGTGGGTTGAGGACCATTCATGAGTGCCGCCGAATCACGTTGGAAGAAGGTCCCAGGAGAACCCAGGAGGTGCAGGCGCAGGCAGTGGAAGGCAGTGATGACTCACGACAGGGTGGTAAAGGCATGGAAAATCAGAGAGGAGATGAGTTAGAACAGTCTCCATCAGATTTCAGAGAATGTGAGTTATATTGCATGTGAAACCATATACAGATGCTGGCTAAGTGAAGAGAGAGAAGTGGAGAGGAAAGAGAGAGGAGGAGAAAGAATAGTGAAAATTGTACGGGTTAACAGATGGGTGGATTGTGGCGGCATTAAACTATAGCAGCATAACTAAGGTATGATGTATAACAAGCCAACACCACCAAAGGAAATGGTCAGTGGCCACCAAGCCCTGGACGGGAGCTTACAGCAGAGGCAGTCCTTTCCAATAATACCCTGAGGAGGTGTGGCTTACCATACACCACATCAAAGGCAGAGAATGGGCAGGCTACCTAAAGGGACACGTACATTAACACACATTAAAAATACCACTATGGCCAACAACTGTAGGCAACACCACAATACAGTACCTTACCTACACTTGTAGGCAGGTAGGCGTTTACAGCACTGTCCATGCCACAGGGAGGGCACCTTGCCCGAAAGCTAACAAAGAATAATGAAAAGACAATAGACAAAAGACAATATTTCAAACCATTAAACAAACAATGACAAACAGGAACAGCCGGATACAACATACCTGCCAGGAGGCCTGTGTGTCCACACACAGCAGAGCCTGCACTGTTGCTGGCAAACCATGGCCTATAGCTACTGGGAGCTTGTCAATTAAGTAGCCACACCCCCAATTAGCTAAAGCAGGTGAGGGGTGAAGCAAGACACTAGCAGGCAGGCATGCTCTACCTGCTACACCTGCAATCAATAACAGTACCAGAAGTGTAATTGATTTGATCTAATTATCTAAGTATTTATCTAAGTGCTGCCTTTGACACTATCGATCACAGCATCTTACTACATAGACTTGAGCATATGATTGGCATCAAAGATTCTGCATTAGCCTGGCTCAGGTCATACCTTACTGGACGTTACCAGTTTGTACATGCACATAATGAAGCATCATGCCACACTGAAGTCAAGTATGGTGTGCCCCAAGGATCAGTACTGGGACCTCTGCTATTCTCCCTTTACATGCTACCTTTGGGATCTGTTATTAGAAAACATGGCATTACCTTCCACTCTTATGCAGATGACACCCAACTATACCTTTCAATGAAGCCTAATGATTGTACACCAGTAACAAAACTTGTTGCCTGCCTGACTCCTATATTGCCTGCCTCGGTGACATCAAAAACTGGAGGACTAATAATTTCCTTTGCTTAAACTCTGAGTCATGTTGATTGGCCCTAAAAACCTGACCAAAACTCTACCCCATCATCAGAGCTTACTTAGTGACCTTTCACTCACACCTAACACAAAGGTCAAGAACCTTGGGGTGTATATTGATGAAGACCTCTCTCTAAATAGTCATGTAAAGCATATCTCCAAAACCTCATTTTTTCATTTACACAACATTGCTAAGGTTAGAAAATTCCTTTCTTTTGAGGATGCAGGAAAGCTAATACATGCATTTGTTACCTCCAGACTTGACTATTGTAATGCTCTGTTCTCTGGATGTGGTGCTAGCTGCATCAAAAACCTTCAACTAATACAAAATGCTGCAGCACGAGCACTCACTAGGACAAAAAAATATGAACATATCTCTCCTATCCTTGCTTCCTTACATTGGCTTCCTGTTAAAAGCCGAATTGATTTTAAAATACTTCTCCTAACATATAAAGCCCTTAATGGCCTTGCTCCAGCATATATTAAAGACTTACTTGTTCCCTACCACCAGAATGCTGGTCTCCTAGTAATTCCTAGAATATCAAAATCCACAATAGGTGGAAGAACATTCTGCCATTGTGCGCCTGTCCTGTGAAACAAGCTCCCCTCTAACATTCGCTGAGCGGACACTCTCAACACCTTTAAGTGTAGACTCAAAATTTTTCTATTTACTGACCCCTTTAGTTAGGGATGGTGTATGGTAAGCCACACCTCCTCAGGGTATTATTGGAAAGGACTGCCTCTGCTGTAGGCTCCCGTCCAGGGTTTGGTGGCCACTTACCACTCCTTTGGTGGTGTTGGCTTGTTATACATTATACCTTAGTTATGCTGCTTTAGATTAATGCCGCCACAAACCACCCATCTGCTAAGCTGTACAATTTTCACTCTTTCTCCTCCTCCATCTTTCCTCTCCACTTCTTTCTCTCTCATCACTTAGCCATCATCTATACATGGTTGCAATATAAATCACATTCTCTGAAGTCTGATGAAGACTGTTCTCCTCTCTGACTTTCCATGCCATTATCACCCTGCCGTGAGTCATCACTGCCTGACCCTGCACCTCTTGCCTCCTTGGTACCCAACCAACCCCACCGAACATGCCATCCTGCTGAGAACCTTCTTCCAATGTTTGAACCGGCGGCACTCCTGAATGGTCCTCTACCCACTCCACGGTCCATGCCACTGCCTCCCTGCTGAGGGTCACCACTGCCTTCCACTGCCAGATCCTGCATCTCTGGCTTCCTGGGCGGGCTGCCTTCAGCTCCACAGACTACCCTGACATGATTGATACAGCCTCCAGCTGGCCCCTGGCTTGACTGCACCTAATGACAATGGACTATATCCTGGGATTATAATGGGACTCCTATATTACTTTATTTATACCACAATTTTCTTATAATGTGTACTTAAGGGAATAATAGTGGACTAATCACCATCTGAGAGACTGAAAAAACTGCCCTAGGCAGTTTGAACTGCCCAAGGTTTCTTCCTTTACCATAACAAGTAAAAACAAAAAACGCTGATAGGGAGTTTTTCCTTGCCCCTGTTGCTCATTGGGCATCTTTGTGTTAAGCACTTTGGGACATGCCTTTTGTAAAAATGCGCTATATAAATAAAATTGAATTGAATTGAATTATTTATTCATTTAGCTTCGTCTAAGCTATTTTACATAGCCTAATTTCATAGCTCCTCTGTTTGACAAGCTACAGGTTTTGTAACAAACAGGTAAAAATCCTTGTCTATCCCCTCATTAGGCCAACCCTTGTTTTTTTCACGAAGTGGCAAGCTTAGTGTTATAATTTTATCTATGAAATGACATATTCCACTCTGCACTTGAATGTGAGTAAGCTGTGAGCTAGTTGTAATAGTTGTAATAGTTATAACGTTATAACGTTACAGAGTACGAGAGGGGAAGAGGGGATGTTTGTCTGATACAAAAGCAGCCGTTGTTATTGAACCGTGGCTACAGAAGTAGCTTTTCATTCGCTTTCGGTCGAGTCGTGAGATACAGACCTACAATGTCAATATTACCACATCTCACTCATCTCATTCAAAGAAAAATAATAATTGAATTTCTCATTTATATTGTCAGTTGTTGCCACTGCTTTTAGCTAGACGTTTGACATATTGGCATTTTGCGTAGCGAAGGCTACCGTAGCTGTAATACATACTTTGAACGAACATTAAACTAAGCAAACATTTTACACATTGGGGCTTTAAACAGATCAGAATGACATTGTATGTTTCATGTAAGCCCCATATATGTTCTATGCCAGGGGTGTGCAGAGAGCTTTGGAGGGGCAGGTGCTCAAAGTTAAAAAAAGGACAAATGGAACAAGAATTTGAAACACCATACAGCAACATACCTTACAATATAAATGTCTGAACTGTCGCAACCCGTATTCATGAGGAATGCAACATGGCATCACAACATACCATATCAAGATAATATAAGATCAACTTTATTCACTCGTTACAGCAGCAAAAACAGTTAAGACAGACATTAAACACAGTAACACAAGACAAGCACGAATTAATAAAGGTACTCATGGGAACACAAAGCAACAACAACTATAGGCTGTAGTCTATGTCAATTTAGTACAAGAAAAGGCTATGGAGATATGGAGTGAAGGTTAAAGAATATTGCTTGTTGCGGGTGGTTGCATAAATAAATAGAGTGTATAGTCAATAAACAGAGACAGTAAAACATTTAAGTAGGTCAAAATAACTATTGCACAGGATAATGCACTGGTGTACAGTCAATTGGCACAAGATGGTGGGGGCAATAGTGGTGGAGTAGTGCAAGTAGAGGTAGTTATAGTGCTACATTACAACCTTTAAGTGTTGTACAGGCATTGTCCACACCTTTCATCTTTGCGGTGCAAAGCAAGTGTAGTCTGTTTTACCTGATGGGGTACATTGAAAAGCTTTTGTTGAGGAGGATGGAGGGGAGGCTGCTGTTGCTGATATTGCTGGAGGTAGGCACTGATCTGAGAGTGTAGCAACTAAAAAGAACATGAGAGAGATAGATCTAGCTGATTAAACGTTTTTGTAATCATGACAAGATGCAAAGACAACTGATACTGGAAATACTTTTTTTGAGCTACATTACAACATTAAACAACTAATTAATCTAATTGTAAATAAGCATTAAGAAGGTATTTTTTTGTGTTCACAAATGAAAGTGTCTGCAGTACCACTGATCAATTGGCCTATGTGCAGTTAAACTAAAAATGGAGTTGGTATTGGCTCAAACACAATTCTATACAACACATTCTATGAAGTCCGGTTTATTTCATCAGATGAAGAACAAAAGCACATGCTAAAAATTTAGCTTATTTTTTTCTCGGTATGCCTAAAGCCTGTATTTTAAAGTATTGTTGTGGCCTTGGCTTTATTTCAATAACTTCAATAGACAAACCTCACTTCAAAATAAACTAAACACTGTAACCTACTACTGTACATAAACTGTAAAATATTGTTTGAACGGACATTACAACAGTAACCAGACCTAACTAAAAATTGTCAATAAAAATCCGTTGAACTATTTTTTATTTTTTATTTTTTTTTGGAGATTAGTGGTAGTTTACTTTACTGCCTCACCTGCCCATATAGAAGGCACGGGCCTGAATGTTGGCAAAAGCAGCCCAATGCCACAAGTCGGATCCACCCAATCTGGGTGTCAGACATGCACACGCGTGCTCGCAAAGCTCACACAGTATTCTCACGGCACTGTCTGTCATCTTACAAGAATACAAACAATGAGCACATGGCACTATGAATACCACTGCAGAGCCTACTCACCGGTCCTTAGCGGTCGCTTTTTGGCGCACTCCTTCAAGTCTTAAGGGCTAGAAGTGATCGAGGGTCGCAAGGGTACCGAAATTATCATTATGTTTATTTTTAACACAGACAAGCTTTCTCACACACATATTTACACTGCCCACTTACTCCACACACACCTATCATGTGTGCGTGCGGGTGTGTGTGTGTGTGTGCGGGTGTGTGTGCGTGTGTGTATGTGTGTGTGTGTGTGTGTGCATGCGTGTGCGTGTGTGTGTGTGCGGGGGCCTGCTGATTTGGATTAAGCCTATGACTGTTTTTCAGCAGAGTATAAATGGTTCATTATGAAACTACTTTACTCTAATCATGGCTCTAATCTGAGACTAAAATACTGACACACAACACACACACCGCACACACACACCCACACACACCCGCACGCACGCACGCACACATGATAGGTGTGTGTAGAGTAAGTGGCCAGTGTGTGTGTGTGTGTGTGTGTGTGTGAATGTTTGTGTGTGGAATGAGTCATCAGAATTTAAATGAGGGACAGGTGGAAAACTCACATTTCCAAGGATTCAGTTATGTCAAAACATAATGTGCATAATGGCTGTGTGTTTGTTTGTGTGTGTGTGTGGTGTGTGTGTGTATGTGTGTCTGCGTATGCATGCATTTATGTGTAGGTGGTTGAGGAGCCCCTGCCTTGCTTATGACATACTGTACGCATTTTCACATTTCAACAGAGGGCCCAAGAAAAGAAAAACAATCAGAGACTCATGAGTTTGTATCTCATACAGCGTGTGTGTGTGTGTGTGTGTGTGTGTGTGTGTGCTTAAGAGCTGTGGTTAGTGGGCTGCTTTTGTATTCTGATGTGCCACGTAGACACAAGAGTGTGTATACAAGTGTGTGTGTGTGCGTGCAAGTGTGTGTGAGTACTGTATATATGTGTTGTGAGGTTGCATGTAGAGTAGACAGAGGTGTTCTGGCAGAGCTCCAGCAGTTGTGTAACAAGGCGCCTGTTCAGCAGCGGGGAGCGTTTGGTCAGGTCTGGGACAGGGCACTTCTCTCCCCTCCTCTCCTCTTCACCCCTTTTCTCTCCTCTTCACTCCTCTCTTCTCTCATCTTCTGTCCTCTCTGCTCTTCCCCTTTTCTCTCCTCTTTTCTCATACCCTCTATTCTGCCGTCTGCTCATCTATCCTTCTTCCAGATGAGGTGTTCGTTGCCATGTTGCCATGTAGTCGTTGCTCCCCTTCCACGAAGGAAATGGATCAGACAAGAGTTACACTTTCTCTATCTCTGTCCTACACTAACACACACACATACACACACACACACACACACACACACACACCATGCAAATATACATGCACAATGACAAAGAAGTCACAAACTCACATAGATTTGCATGCAGACACACACACACACACGTGCACATACACACACACCTCAAACACAGCAGTCTCCCTCCTACCAAGATGAAAGGCTGAACAGAGCCTGCACTTTTTCCACGCCCCATTGCAAGGCTTCTTGCTGAAGCACACACATACAGAGACAGACACACTTACTCAGAAGCAAACACACACACACTCACACACAGACTCACGTCAGATGTCCAAGGTTGTGACTACTTTCTTTCTAGTAATTGTAGGCCAGTCTGTCTGTGCTCCTGTGTAATCTCCAGAGGCTTCCCTGTATAATATGAAGCATGAAAAGGTCCTGGATCCAGTTACCACAGCTGACCCAAATACCAAACCATTCCAGCATATTCAACATGGGTCCTGCCCTGATGCCTGACTGTCATCCACAACTCTATGGAGGTTTTAAAGTAAGCTATGCCTATGGAAACCCATCATTATCTTTAGACATTATTGACAATCTTCACTGAGCTAATTAGAGTGACATAATCTAAGACATATCCTGATCATAAAGTCATGATGGGTCAATAATGAAATATATTTTTGAAAATTGTCATTAGGATGTAAGAGTGATAGTGTAAGTAAGTGAATGAGTGAACTGAGTAAATGAGATGGTAAGAGTGTGAGTGAGTGAATGAGTGAGCGTGAATGTGAGTGTGAGTGAGTGAAGTGTTATTATGAAGTGTTATTCTGTCTCCCTTCTCTGTGTGCAGTGTTGTGTGTGCTACTGTGTGTGAGCACTGGGCGGGCTTCTGACTAGCTGCTGGCTAGCTACTGCAAACTCTACAGCCTTCATTTGGACAGAACCTTCTAGAAACTGCCACTATTGCACACACACACACACACACACACATATTCACACACCATTACCATTGCCATTATCAGCCCACATCTGTTTGCAAATTCTGTTTTTAATTTATCTTTACACTGTTGGTTGCTGCAATCTGCTGGAAATAATCCCTCATACCCACATACACTCACACCTACACACACACACACACACACACACACACACACACACACACACCTACCCACACACACACACACACACCGTAGCTGTGCCATCATTGTGCCGCCTGCCTCTCTGCACCATTGTCCATGTGCCCAAGTTCAATTAAAAAGGAGAATATATCTAGACATTCATCAATTGATTCATTATTCTCCAATCCGTCTCAGGCCATGCCTATTTGGATAGGTTGATTAATCTTGCTGCCATGCATCTATGAAGACATATGGGGATCACACAAACACACACACACATGCACACACACATAAAGAAGAGACAATGGGTGGGGGGGGGGGGCAGATCTTTTGTGTCGCCACCACAGGCAATGCCGTTTAATTAATAAGGAAAAAAAATCCTCTCAAATAAGACGCATCGAAATTGGTCAGCATTAAGGATGTGAGTTTTGTGAGGGGAAAGGCATGCTCATTTCATCAAGAGAACAGACACCTTAGCTAAATCACACCTCCATTATCCTGAGGAGCCCAAGGCACTTTCCACACACAGATGGAGAGGGTGGGTGTGTTGGGTGGAGATGCAGATAGAAAGAGATTATGAGAGGATCCAGGCTCCAAGACGTTCCAACACTGGCCTCATTACAAACACACACACACACACACACACACACACCTATGGTATCATAAATACAGTTAGCAGACATTCTATATAATACATATCTATATATGACATTACTTATCTTTCTTGAAAGGAGAAATCAAACAGTTCAAAACAGAACTGAAATAATAGAGGGACAATAAGGACTGCTTCCATGATGCGCGCACACACACACACACACACACACACACACACATCCAATTTAAAACCAAATCCACTCCAGATCAATTTAATCATCAAAACAGGACTCACAATATTCACAATATCTGCCCATTTCATTCATAGCAGATTCACAGCTCCAACCCAGATTTCTACCTACTACAGTATAGAAACTACATTCATGATGCTTTTCAGCTGGAAACTAGATTCACACCAGATTCAAACTAAATAAAAAACCAGATTAACAAAAAATCCATTAGTCTGTGTGTGCATCCATTAGTCTGTGTGTGTGTGTGCGTGTGTAAGCTAGCTTCTCTTTGTGCACGGAAATTGAAACTGGCCTGCTTTTTTCCTCCTTTTTCACACTGGGTTCTAAATCGTTCACAAAATTGGACCGTGTCCTGCTGGACCTCCTACCACTATTCTGGTTACACATGACACATGACATGACACTATTCTGATTTTTCACTATTTTGCTTGCATGCACACAGTAGATTTATGTGTGCATAAGTATCAAGGTAAGTTGGAATTTGGAATTCTCTCTTCATGTACCTCTATGTGTGTATGCATATGTGTGTATGTTTGTGTGTGTGTGTGTTTCTCTTGTCTAACACCAGTGAGGTCAACTGGTGAGGTCAAGAGTTGGAAAGTTTCTATTTGGCTTCCAAATGCCTATACCTCTCAGATACAGCTGACTGCATGTGTCCCAGATGTGTGTGTGTGTGTGTGTGTGTGTAAAAGAGAATGCATGAGAGGTAAGATGGGAGTTGTGTATTAATGTGTTTTTTTTTATGTGTGTGTTTAAATGTGTATCTGCAGCAAATAAGTGTGTGTGAGTGTGTTTGTTTGTGTGTGTGTGTGTGTGTGTGAGAGAGAGAGTGGTGGAGTGGCCCATTGGGACTATGCAGGAATAGGCTTGGTATGCAGCACTGCTCATTGGGCCTTCTTCAGGGCAAAGGTGTTGGATACTCTTTACACACTGAGGATGCCGAAACGCGTTTGTATTCGGGCTATGGTGCAATAAATACTTATCTTGAGAAGAAGTTAGTGAGTGCGGTTTCTTCCACCTAATGAACTGTATCCTTGACTCGCACCCAAATTAGACACTGAAACCTTTTGGAGTTAGAGCGTGTCTAAGTTTGTAATTAGGGCCAAGATAAACCAGCCAAAAAGCGCTATTAGTAACTGTTTGGGTCCCAACGAACCCCATCACCGTAGAGATGAGCCTCTCTTCAGTACTGCTGTGACTGACTAAGATTGTATGTGTGTGTGTGTGTGTGTGTGCTTATGTGTCTCCCATGTCTCTGATGTCAAACAGTAATACTTCAGGCTTGAGAGGGTTGGGTGCTGTATTTCTTATCCGTTGCCACTGATAACTAAGCTGGAAATCTCTGCTTTAAAAATGCACTAACAAAGTTAAGGTTAAAACTTTACTGCTTTTAAAAATACCCTTCTATAAAGCTTCAAATGCTAATTTCTTAAGACCATAGCACACACAAAACCCTCTTTTCCTAAGTGTGTGTATGTGTGTGTCTTTTCTCCATATGTGTTTGAAAGATTAGTGATGGAGAGTGTGTGTATGGTACCCACAGCCCTATACTGTAACTGGCAACCACCCACCCCCGACACACACACACACACACACACACTGGTTCAGGGAGGCGCACATGAGAAAATGTAGAAAGCACATTTCCTAGGCGTCCAAAAGTCTCTACAAACCTAATCCTCCCCATTCTTAAACACCTGTCTGTGTGTGTGTGTGTGTGTGTGTGTGTGTGTGTGTGTGTGTGTGTGTGTGTGAGGGGATGAGATGAATAAAGATAATAGGCTGGGAGAAGAAAAAAAGAGATGAGGAGAAAAGAGAAGAATAGAGAAGAGAGTTGAGGTGAGAAGAGCGTACGAAAGTGTGTGAGTAAGTGTGTGAGTGTGTGTGTGTGTGTGTGTGTGTGTGTGTGTGTGAGTGTGTGTAGGTGAGTGGGTGGGTGTATGTGGAGTGGAAAGGATAGGACAGGAAATTGCTTTGTCCATATGGAGCTGAGCTGAGCTGGTCTGTGGGCCGCAGCAGCCTTGACATCCAACACCTTGTTAACCAGCAGAGAAACTTCTAGATGACTCTGACAAACTTCTAGATGACTCTCTCACACATACGCACACACATACATTCTTTCTTCATACACACATACTCTGCTGTATTTCTTTGCTCACTCTCAGACTTTACACACAGTGCTAAGGAGTGTTTGCTCAGGAACTGGGATTACACCAAACCCTCAGTATTCCCAACTTTTCCTTTACGCACATATACACATACATGCCCATTCATGCATAGGCACACTCTACCATTCAGCAATTGTCTTTTCTACACGTATAATGCATGAACATGAACAGGCAAAGTCTGCTAAAGTTAGCCTAAACTAGCCATTCACTTATTGTAGCATCTTCATCGTTAGCCTACGTCTGATTTGTGCCATATAACTCGCAATCACTAAGGCCTGGTTATAGTGTCGGTCAAACAAGTGTGTATTTTTGCTGCACAGAGATTATCACGCTATCTGCATTTCACCGTTTTCACACATTAATCGCCATAAAGGTGACGGACAACCAGGACTAGCTGTGTATTGGTTTAAGCTGCATTAAATCAACCTTTTTCAGTATGTAAACATGTGATGTTTTATAATTGTGTCAATAAATTTGTATTGCTTAAAAATTGTAAAATTGTGTTTGAATTGATTGGAAGAAAGATGCTTTGTTGCAGGGAAAATGGTATATAATTAATTATATCATGTTGTAATTTCCTGAAACACCATTGAAAGCTACTGCACCTTAAATTGCAGTAGCAGAACAATACGTATCTAATAATATAGCTTATAATATCAACAAATCTTGCTTAGATAATAGGCTATAGCCTAAATAAATATTGATGTTACTGAAGTGCTTTAATTTCAGAAAACAGTAGCTTACTGTATTTGTACGGTCAGAGACTGCAATTTTACTGTAATTATTTTTTACAGTGTGACTACTGTAAAAATACAGTATATTGCTGGTGAAACTGCTGCCAGTAATTTTACATATATTTTTTTTTTTTACAGTGTGGCTTCACTGGCCAGCACTGCAAAAAAGGCTTTTTCAAAAATAAGAAAATATGGTTGTTGTTGTTTTTTTTTTTTGAAAAATGAACTTATTTCAAGCAAACTTATCTGCCAGGATTTGTTCCTATAGGTTAGCAGCACCTAGAATTGCACCTGGACTTGATTATTGGAAAGCTCTCACCTCTATTTAAAGAGGACCAAGAAGTCAATCTCCACCTGTGTCAGGTGAGAATTAAACCTTTCATAAAATCTCAATGGATAGAGTGTCTAGGAGAATCCATCAGGTAAGAATAGGGCACAGATACAGAGACATTGTGTATGTGTGTGTGTGTTCCATATATGTGTAATAGTGTGTGTCTTCTGTCCAGCATATACAGTACGTGTGTGTGTGTGTGTGCCATATGTAAGAAATAGTGTGTGTCTTCTGTGTGTGTGTGTTCCATATATGAGAAATAGTGTGTGTCTTCTGTCCAGCATGTACAGTATGTGTGTGTGTGTGTGTGTGTGTGTGTGCCATATGTGAGAAATAGAGTGTGTCTTCTATCCAGCATATACAGTATGTGTGTGTGTGTGTGTGCCATATGTGAGAAATAGTGTGTGTCTTCTGTCCAGCATATACAGTATGTGTGTGTGTGTGTGTGTGTGTGTGTGTGTGTGCCATATGCATATACAGTACTGTACACACACATACACACACACATACTGAGAGAGAGAGAGAGAGAGAGAGAGAGAGAGAGCAAGTAAGTGTTCCTGAGTCCCTCAGTTATCAGGTGTGTCTAATGTATAGCTTTTTTGGCCTAACTTTAAGGCTTCACTGAGATTCATCCGCTAAATAAAACAGGCCTCTCCTACACTGCAGTGTTGTGGCATATGGAATTAATCCCACCACGAGGAATCTACCACTTTTTAGCCCCTTTTTTTGCACAGTGGCACATGATGACCCCTGTGAGTGTGTGTGTGTGTGTGTGAGTGTGTGTGTGTGTGCCTGTAGTGCTGCTGTAGATGACAGTGAGGCCAAAGGTTTCAAATTAGCCACCAATGGCTTTCCTTGCCATCCTTTTCATTGCAACTCTTCTCCTCTCTTCCCCTTGCTTCTCTTAATGAGGGTGTGCTAGTGGAGGTGTCGAAACTCTTGAAAGGTAGGCCAGTGTGTGACACACACACACACACACACACACACACACACACACAGAACCCTCCAGCCCCCCCCCTTCTCTCGCTGGCTGGTTCGGGCCGACTGGCTCTGTGATGTGCGCTGCTCCGCTGTACGAACACTGGGATTACTTTGTCTTATCGGCTGGCGGACAGCGGTGACCTTGTGAAGAAATGAGAGAAGCAATTAATACAGCAATCACTTCAGCAGCATAGACACAGAGGGAGACAAGAGACACAGAGAGAATGAGAGAAAGAGAAT
Source organism: Limnothrissa miodon (assembly GCA_017657215.1). Lineage (NCBI taxonomy): Eukaryota > Metazoa > Chordata > Actinopteri > Clupeiformes > Clupeidae > Limnothrissa > Limnothrissa miodon. The sequence goes on from JAGFZM010000651.1 coordinate 50,329, forward strand.
AAGAGAGAGAATGACGGAGACAGAAAGAGGGAGAAAAAAGGAAGAGACTAGGAGAGAGCAGAAACAGTGAGATGCAGTCAAATTCAAAAGATGCTTTATTGCATGGCATGACAAATAGAAGCTTTTTGTGTTTAATTAATAGCCAAATAAAATAAATTATTACAGGTACATGTCAAATATTTTAATATTACATTACAGCTAATTCACAACTGACACACAAACAAGAGATGATGAGAGATTTAGAATATGGCCCACTGCTCACTAACACACCAAAGACTGATTGCATTGTCTTAAAACGCTGTGTGTGTGAGAGAGAGGGGTGGGGGAAGAGACAGAGACAGGCTATTTACATTGTTCCTTTCAGTCTCTGACATCTCTTTTGAGAGAGAAAGCTTTAAGCCGCGCTGACTGGTGTCCTTGGTGACTGGCGTTGTGTGAGTGTGTGTGGAAGATTTTTTTTGTTCATGTTGTTGCCAGTGTGAGCCTCATTTTAATGAAGTCCATCAGCAAATTTGGGACAAAGCCATAATGCTAGGTTCTTCTTAGTTCACACGAGTCTTTTGTCCAAATGGAAATGACAGTTTAGTCCGAAGCCCAGAATATAGCGCAAGTTTGCTTCTTTCAAATGCACATTAACATCTCTGGAATTGGTGGCCTTAACCACAGACACATTCTCATTCACTTCTGAGCATGCTGGCCTGGCCATAGATCTGGCCTTTAGATTTTTCACACTGCCCTTAAACACTGACATTTGTTACCCGCAGAAAAGCAATATTGTTTTCAAGATATAACAATGATAGTATATGAGGATATAATTAGCGAGCAACCTTGGATTTACTGTTTAGCTTTTTCAAAGCAGTATCAGGCAAGCCTGTCAATTTATTAACCTGTGAAGTTTCCCCTACAGGTGCAAACTTACATTAAAATAGCATCAACATTGTGCAACCTCACCAATGCTTGTGAATTTGAGCGTCACAAGACAATTTTATTGTAAACTGCGTTGTATACAGTAAATATAATAAAACTAAATAAAATAATTTGGTTTCAGTTATTTTTCCCTGGTTCTATCTAACTATGAAGCTGACAGCACAAAATATTTCTGACTTGAAAGTAAAAATACTCTTGACTTGGTTTAGCAATAGGCTCATTATTCCAATGAACTTACACATTGACCACAGAGCAAAAACATGAATGAGCAGTCAGCAATCATAATCACATCTGAGTGCTGAGGCATTTTGATTTGATTTGCCCCATTGGGGAGGTTTGCTTACACTTGCATTTAGTGTAATACAGTTAGTAGTCTTGTAGTTGTACAAATAAACCTGCTGTGTCTCCATGACATTTAGATGCACAGTATTTGAAACTATAACGTCTTCTAGGGTCTTATAACAGAATCTGGATATTCTAGACTCAGTGGGCTCCCAACAGAACAGACACACCAGTCTCAACATCAGGTCATACACACACACACACACACACACACACACACACACACACAAACATGCACACACACTAAGCTCCACTTGTATACATTTGAGACACAAATTACAAATCAAAGAAAAAACAAAAGGTCATGATGATGTTAGTCTGTGGGGTGAGATTGAGTGAGAGAGGTGAGTCCTGATTCTAGGGTGGATATGAAAGAAACCGTCTGGCTTCAGGTGTCTGAATGTAATGATATGTTTGTAACAGTGTGAATGTGTGTGTGTGTGTGTGTGTGTGTGCATGTGTGTCGAAGAGGTGGGTTGAATGTGTGGGTTTGTGTTTGTGTTTAAACATTTTGTCCACAACTATTAATTTTCTGTCTGAAATGACAAAGAAAGCAATGTGTGTGTTCATGCATGTGTGTGTGTGTGTGTATGTGTGTGTGTTAGTGTGTGTGTGTGTATGTGTAATGCACACTTTGAGGAAGAGGTTTTGTCTGAGGTGAGTTCATAGAAATCCTTGTAGCTTTGTGGTTTGTCCTTCCCTTTTATGTGTCTAATAACGTGCCTGTATGTAAGTGTGTGTGTGTGTGTGTGTGTGTGGCAGTGCAGTACCTGCAGACTCACAGTCTTTTTTGTGATGAAAGCATTGAAGGAAAATAGTAAAGAGCATCTTCATGCTCACACAAGTTGTATCCATGTTTGAAGGCTGTGCATGTACATTGGTTTACTTGCAAGCTGGTGTGGAAGCATGCATGTCTATAGGTGTCTGTTTGAGTGTGCGCACATGAAGAGTGTGTGTCTGTGTACACTCGCAAGTTTGTGTGGAAATGTGCATGTCTGTGCATGTCAGTGTGTATTTGACACATGAAAGTGTGTGTGTGTGTATGTGTGTGTGTGTGTGTGTTAGTGCTGATGAGAGAACCAGAGTCCCTGTCATCCATCAACTTTGACTCAGACACAAATTGAGCCCAAATGAATCAATCCAACATAAGCTCCAACCCCCTCTCTTCAAACACACCACTGGTTGCAGGAGACAGAAGTCTTGTGTCAGACTCATGTCTTAATCTCCTACCAACACACACATGCACACACACACA
>JAGFZM010000652.1:10207-49838 GCA_017657215.1 Limnothrissa miodon
TGTGTGTGTGTGTGTGTGTTTGATAGAGACATCATCATTCCAAAGCCCCCAGACGTCACGTTAAACATGTTAAGGTTGAGGCCACGCACACTCCTGCAGAGATACACAATGACCACATTGTACCACAATGACAATAACTGTGTGTGTGTGTGTGTGTGTGTGTGTGTGACAGAGACGTTGTCATTCCAATGCAGACATCATGTACTAGTGAGAGAAGTGAGATGCACATTCCATATAAGAGAGAGAACGTAGTGTGTTTGCGAGGGTAATATGTCTGTGTGTGGACCTGTGTATGTGTGTGTGTGAATGTGTATGTGTGTTTTTGAACATGTGAGCGTGTGTGTGTGTGTGTGTGTGTGTATGTGTGTGCACGCGTGTCCTCACTCTGGCTTCATTTGTGCCATGTTGGTGGTGATGATAGAGCCCCAGTCGCCGCCCTGCAGGTAGAACTGGGAATGACCCAACCGCTCCATTAGCTTCAGAAAGACACGCGCCGCAGCCAGAGTGTTGAAGCCTGCAGGGGCAGAACAGGAGTAGTAGTGGTGGTGGTGGACGGAGAGAGAGAAGGAAGACAGGAAAGAAAAAGAGAAAAAGAGAGTGAAATGCAGTGTGATGCAGAAAGGAGAGGATCAAAAGCAAAAAAAAAAAAAAAAAAGATTGAGAAGAGAGAGGCAAAGAGAATGAGGGATGGAAAGACATAGTGAAAGAAGGAGGAATATTCCAGACAAAAGAGAGAGATGGATGGAAGTAGAGGCAGAAAAAAAGGCAGAGAGAGAAAACTTACATTTCATCAGACTACACTTTATAAGCACTGCTACCATTGTTACCATTGCAAAATCCTCAACTCAAACCCACCTAACCCTTACCCCAAAGCTGATGCTATCCTGCGGCTCTAGGAGCAGCTTTACTTGCTGACATAATGACCTTTGTAAAGCACATTGAACAGCCTCCTCTGTGTATGACATGCGATATATAAATAAACGTACCTTGCCTTGCCTTGCCCTTGCCCTTGACTTTGCCTTTGCAGGGCCCTGACCCCAAAGCGGATGCTGACCTGCACTTGAGGGGCTGACTTGTATTTACACTGCCCTTGTCGTTACAGTTGTTGTTATTATTCACTTCGGCATGCTTGTCAACTTGCCGTCGGCTATCCGCTAGCTAGATAGGGGTATCGTGATGGTAATTTCAGGGAAGATCACCGTATGCGATTTGGAACAACATTGACCTGCTGAAATCAGCACACTTAGTAAGTGACTGTGGTAAAGTGTACTCATGATATTTAGTATAGATATTGGAACACACCACTATAAAAATACTCTTGCCTTGCCTTGCCTTTGCTGATCCCTGACCCCAAAGCTGATGCTGTCCTGTACTTGCTGACCTTTGACCTGAGGGGCCTGCGAGTAGGCGTATCCGGGGATGGAGGGGCAGATGACCTCGAAGGCGAGCCCGTCCTGCGGCTCGAGCAGCATGGGCAGCAGGTGGTAGAACTCGTAGAAGCTTCCGGGCCAGCCGTGCACCAGCATGACGGGCCGAACCACGCAGCCGGCCGTGCCGGGGGACGCCGGGGTGCAGCGCAGGAAGTGCACCTCCAGACCTGACAGGACAGATAGTGTGTGTGTGAGTGTGTGTGTGTGTGAGTATGTGTATGTATGTGTGTGTGTGTGTGTGTTTGTGTGAGAGCGTGCATGTATTAAATGCAGATGCAGATTCATTAACTCACACACACATACACATACACACAAGTCCTTTTTAGGTCTCTGTGTCATCTGATGTTTGACAGTAATTTAGCCTGCTTTAAAGAAATGAAATCCCCACACACTACATTCTTCAACTTTATGTCCAGTATAAACCCATTTTCACTAAACCAACACATGCCGAAACCACATAATAAACGTTGTTACTCCTCCGGTGTAATGACGACATGAGAGTTGGTCAGTTTACTGACATTTACTTACGTAGGCATAACATACAGATGCCGTGAAAACTAAAAGACATAAACCATAAAATGTACACACTATACAGAGAAACACATAATCTTAGTAGAAACCTAAAACTACAGTTCACACATACCTCATTGGCCGCAAAACCAAAGGAGTAGGTAAATTTCTTAACTTTTTAAGCATTTTTGCATTTTAACTGTCTATGACTGTATGTGATTGTATGACTGACTCTGATGCTGCTTCACATGAGCGGCATGACATGGATAGTGGTGTACCACTAATTAAATTCCCCAGTGCAACACATTCTCATGCAGCACACAAGTCATTAATGACATGTCCTATATAAAATAATAAGAAAGCAACAAAATAAATATTATGAAATGAATCAGTACAAACATGATCTGGCAGTTACAAACGTGAATTCAGGTCCAATTAGTAATCCTAGCAATTATGCAAGAAATAACTGCAAATTACAATAATCTCCTCCAATACATGCCAAGTTGCCACAATGCAACAATTAGTGCAAATTGTTTCTTCAAAAATGCTTAACACATTTGCATCTTTTTCATGAATTTTCACAACAAACATGTAGGTATAAATAAATTAATAAATTCCAATCATCAGTCATTGATTAAGTTAAACTGAGAGAGAGAAACATAGAGAAAACATAGAGAGCGATCGAGAGAAAGAGAGAGAGAGAGAGAGAGAGAGAGAGAGAGAGAGAAAGAGAGAGAAAAAGAAAGAGAGAGAGACAGAGAGAGAGAGAAGACTAGGCCTATCTGGGGGAGTCAGTGGAGTAGGAATGGAGGCGTCCAAAGAGGGTAAGCAGAGTGTAAGTGTTGTGGTACAATTGGATGACTGTACTACACATTATAAACAATTCTTTAAAATACTTTAAAAGGTCCGGAAGCAGCAACTCATCTCACCTTCAATCTTGGTTTTGAAGTGAGGGTATTGGTTGATCTCTGCCACCTGTTTCCTCCAGTCAAACTGGTTCCTCCAATGAGAGACGACCCTCTGCAGGTAGGCGGAGTTAAAGCCGTACTGGAAGCCGGTGTTCTCCAGGCCGTCTACAGGCCGTGTCTGGTCCAGCCGTCTGTGCAGGTCCTGACAAGACAAGACAAATAAAATCATTTCACTTTGAATAATTCTGCACAACAGAACAGAAAAAGAAATGCTATAAATATATCATTTATTTATTTTTGCAAATAGTTTTGACAGTACCGACAAATAAAAAATAATGAATAAAACAGGTTTAAATTACAGTCTAACTTCTAACTATATCTTTCTCCATCCACACCCCCTCCCCTCTCTCTCTCTATCTATCTTTTTCTGTCTTAATCCCCCCATACGACATTCTCTACACTCCTCTCTCTGTCCACCTCTCTCTCTCTCTACTTCTTTCTCTCTTCATCTCTCCATCTCACCTGTATCTCCTCATCGTTGGTTGTGATGCTGAAGGGGTAGATCTCAGTGTCATCAGACGCACTCTCACTCTTCCCCGAAACCCACCAACCATCTTCCATGGGAATCGTGCTCACCGCTCTCCGGCCTGACCTTTGACCTTCCTGCGTGACCCCTCTGGCTTGGGCCATGCGGCTCAGGGTGCGCCTGCAGAGCGGCAGGGGGGAAGGTCAAAGGTCACAAGGAGGTCATCGATGTATGGATAGGGCATAATATACGTTTTTGAGAGTACAAATGCAATGTATGCATTTGTACAGATATGTCACAGATAGCGGGGTTGTGGGGTCTTTAAAGGCTATGATGGTATTTAGGTGTATATTTAGATATATTTATGTGGGTATACAGAATCCCCATTGTTTTAATATAAAGCATCTGTATCATTTTATAAAATTGAAAAATGTCCCCGATTTTCCTGTCAGAGGTCTGGTCACTTTTTGCAACACTCAATATTCTGCACTTCCAGAAAGAAATAGCAGAAAGACGAATAAATAAATAAATTATTCCAATTATAACATTCACTCTTTAACTGCTAACTTATCTAACTTATACATGTTTTAAATAATGCCAATGGAAAATCCTCCTGTGTTAAAATTACGACAGTGGTCATACTACGCAGGGTGCCAACAAGCTGACTAGGAACATTTTGAGATTCAGGCAGAGTCGGGCTCTAACCTGCAACCCTCAGGTTGCCAAGCGGCACCTCTATCACCTGTGTTACCTTTGAGCTACACAGTCACTCTTCCGGTCCAGAAATCACAAACTAAAACCTTGTGGGGCTCAAAATACATCAGAATCTGCGGGATCATGCAGGACACAAATGTTTGAATTGAACCAACACTGAGCTCATTCACAGTGGCTTCATGAGTCGCTGCTCCTGTGCGGCTAGTTAACAGTAGTTAATGAGTTAGTTGCTAAATAAACACAAAACTGCTAACTCCGCCTAAGTGCTGTGTCTATGGACGTCTATGGAGCCGTCTGTAACTCAGCTCATTAAAACAGCTCATTAACAATAATGAGTTAGTTGCTAAGACAAAAAAAATACTAACTAACTTCCAACCTAAGTGCCTACTGTATGTACGGAGCTACACAGGCGCAGCGTATGTGCCAATGTAATTGATTATTAGTCTGTAACTCACCTGAATGGTAGCGAATGCATGCTCACCGCTGGGCAGCTACTGACCAGACTGACACAGAAACAGAACAATGTCTGCTTGTGTGTATGCATGCATGCGTGTGTGTCTGTGTGTGTGTGAGAGAGAGAGAGAGAGAGAGAGAGAGGGAGAGAGAGAAAGAGAGAGGCAAGTTAGAGAGATTTAGTGATAATCCCTAATTAGGCCAAGTATGAAGAGGTAAGTGTGTGTGTGTGTGTGTGTGTGTGTGTATGAATGTGTTTGTGAGAACCTGATTTTGCTAATTGGTTTGTTCTGAGGTAGGCTATTCTAGTTTTGGATTCCAACTCCAGTTAGGACAAATAAATAAAATAAAGAGAGAAATAATTTGGAGTTAACCGAATCTGTCCATTCTGCATTGTGAATAATGGGTTTGAATGATAAAGAGCAGACCTAGTGATTCCATCAGTAACACTTTTATTGAGTAAGACAGGGGACAACTTAAATGGTTGAAAAAACACTAAACTGTAACAAATAACTTCACAAACTCTCTGAAAACAAAGTCTAATACTTTGTGTCTTATGAATTAGAGTTGTAGTTGTAGGTGTAGTTATAATCCTTTTCCAGACACTGGAATCAAAGATAATTAGTTATAATGAAGGTGTTTGAGCTACAACATTAGGCATAAATACCAAGCATTTGCTATTGGCCGCACTGCTGCAAGACAGGGCCAGGTATTAATGTTAGCCACAATGCTAACATTAGCATTAGCCTCACGTGTGCCTTCATATTGATACATAGCCAACTAAAGACAACTGTTTTGTACAGTAGGCTAAATGAGAACCTCCAAAATGACTGTACCTGTCCAGAGTATTTGTGGTCAATGAATAAGAGGGATGTATCCTCGACCCAGACATCTAAATGTGTAAAATATCTATTTAATGGACATTTAACCATGGACTACAAAATACCTAAGTGACAGTTGTGCTATGTAAGGACAGTCAAGACCTAAAAAAAAGAAAACATCACAATTCATCTATCTTTTGTCTGCAAAATGAACACGGTTAGAACTTAAAAGAACAAATCATACTAGTAGTCAATCACAAAAATAAACAACTGAAGGGATAAAAAGTCGGTGTGGGTGGAGCCTAATAGCTTCCTATTTGAATGGGTGGCGGTTAGTCACAACACTGAATCGGGTTGAAATGGGTTGTTGTTGGGGGTTGTTTTTGATAGCCACAGACTGAGCCGGTATCAGTCACACTTATTGGCGAGTAGGTAGCTATTGGTGGGGAAGGAGGCGTTGGGCACTGCCAGCACCACAAACTGACAGATCATAGTCTGTGGAGAGAGAGAGAGAGAGAGAGAGAGAGACACACACACACACACAGAGAGAAACACTCATTATCATTTGGTTCTGATAGCCTTTGTTGTTGGCTGTTATATGGTTTGTGAATTGCCCCGAGTTTGTTGATTTCTTTATTTATTTGACTTTCTCAGAGGTCTATGTGTACAGGTGTGAATGCACCCTTCATTCAGTCGACCAATCACATTTTCAGACATTGCATAACAAAAGAGCTAGAGATGTGCATTTTGTAATGAAACATCATTCGGTTTCATTTAATACCAACCAGTAAGGCTATTAGAGAGAGAGAGAGAGAGAAAGAGAGAGAGAGACTAAGCATACACACACACACACACACACACACACACACACACACACACTCAGAAACACATGCACAGTATAACATTAACTCCCAAATTTCCAGACCCATGAATCCTCACCCACCAGGCTATTATAATGAGAGACAGAAGAGAGAGAGAGAGAGAGACATGCACACATACTTAAATACATACACACACACACACACACACACACATACACATACACACACACACACACACACACACATGCACAGTATAACATTAACTCCCATGTATCCTCACCCACCTTGGTACCAGGTGTCGTCAAAAGCCTGCAATCGGCCAGGTTCACCTTCTCAGTGTTCTTACACACGGTCTCCGCCACCTTCACGGTCATCGTGTACTTCACCCGAGCAGGAGGATAGATCTGAGAGAGACGCACAAGGAAGGAAGAAATATATTAATATATTAAATATATTATTATTTATGAAGAAGCAATCCCAAAAGCACCAAACACACACTCACAGATATATTTATTCACATATAACAAGTTCCCAAAAGCACATAACGCACACACACACACACACACAGACATATGCCAATGAAGGGTGTGAACTATTTAGGCCTAATGCAACAATACTGTTCCAAAATGTATCAATGATTAGTGTGAACGGTAAGCACCGAACATGATTAGAATTTACTTTCCTCAAAACATACTCAAACATGTATCACATACTCTAGCTTGACTAATGTAGCAATAAGGCGCTGTTCAGACCAAACAGGGTTTTTTTTCACCTCCGAAAGAGAAAGTGTTTTAAAGTAGCGAGTGACAAAAACATTAACGGTTGAATATGACCGTGTACATCTCAGACATCACAAGTCTCCCAGGAGCTCCTGGAGTAATCTGTATTCAGGTAGTGGCCCAAGGACGCCAATGAGTGCTAAAATAAATCTCCTGTAAAATCGCATGACTGCGCAAAATTTCACCTGGGGCTGGCAGAAGAAGTCAGAACAAGAGGCAGAGGCTTGTGAGTGAGCGATGATGGTGAGAAGAGGAAGTTACAAAGAGGCCATCCCACTTTAGTCCTAAGTAAAGTTTCCCTTTTGAGAGTGTCCAGTCTCTTTGCTCAAAGTGAACTGAAGTAGGCTACAGGAACCAGATCCAAAAGGCATTCTATTCTATGTTCTATTCTATTCTATTATGTTCTATTCTGTTATGTTCTATTCTGTTCTATTCCATTCTATTATGATCTATTATGTTCTATTCTATTATATTATGTTCTATTCTATTCTGTTCCACTCCATTCTAATCTTTTGCTGAAGCCTCCTCTGTGTGCTGTGTTCTTACCTGTGAGGTATCGGAGAGGACGGAGACGACCTTGTAAGCGTACGGGTAGTTGCTCATGCGGTTGTGGAACCCGACGGCGAACTCCGCCGCCTTCATCACATCTGGTCCGTACCGCTGGTTTGCCACACTGTCGCCACCGACGACAGCCATCGCCGTGGTGATGATGGCAAGGAGGGCGATGATGGTTGACATCTCCGTTTTAGTGCTGAAACCTGTGTGAGCAGGTGAGAATGGGAGACAGAAGGGTGTTGTGGGTATTTAAAGGCTGCAGATATAATCAGAAATCACCTTTTTGTATGTTTGTTCATGCATTAATATTACAGTACAAGGTGATATCTGTAGATGTTGAGCAAAATGTTTGGCAAGTAAGAGACCACAAAGGAGGGAAAATGCTGACAAGGCAGTTTTTGTCAGTCAGGTTTTTTTTTAATCTTATCTTTATCAGATAGAACAGAGTAACTATGGGTCGAGATGTAGGGACATGCTGAACAAGCAAGTAGTAGTTATATTCAGTGTGAGAGAGATGGAAAGACAGAGAGACAGACAGAGAAGAAGACTGACGGGTGAAAGACAGATATTCAGACCAAGGCCTGCTCAGAAGAATATTATGTTAACATAAAATATATATATAAAATAACCTAAAAGTTTAATTTATTTGATGATTCAGAAGAATATTATGTTAACATGAAAATATATAAAAAATAACCTAAAAGTGCCATTTGATGATTCAGAGCATGAATACGTTTAGCAAGAGATGGAGAAAGTACAGGAGAAAGATAGAGAATGTATTAGTCAGAGAAAGGGAGTAGAGAGAGAGAGAGAGAGAGAGGATCTGATGTAGCCCAGAGTAATTTTACAACAGTGAATACACCGTACTGCTCTGTGCTAGTAATGTTCGCTGAAGACTTTTAATGTAGCTTCAGTCTCCTGGTTTTCACACATACAGTACAATGCTTGTTATTTTTCACTGACCGTTACTTGTTACTTTATTTACACAGTTTGACCTAACGTAATAGCTGGAAGAATAAATATCATAGGGCAGGTCCATTGGGAAGAATCTGGTGGGGGGTAACTCACACACACACACACACACGCACACTCACACACACACACACACACACACACACACACACACACACACACACACAGGTGAGACGATTCACAAGAGAGAACAGATCAGGAGAGATAAAAAAAATAAGAGTATGTTGTCGCAACTCGTAAAAGTTAGCATTCTCTTTAATAAATAGATTCAGTTTTGTTTAATTCACATAGACAAGCATTCTTGTCATTTTCAGTAGCCTAGCTATAGTTAAACTGACAGTTAGCATGTGCTAGCCACTCGGTATCAGTACAGTTTATATGTACTGTGAGTGACGTCACTATTTTAATCATTCTTATCGTTGTGTACTGTGTAGATCCTTTGGGGTCCTATATTAATAGCGATTATGCTGGGATCTTATCGACCTTTTAATTATTAGTTGACATGAACGGAGGTAAGTGACGCCAAAGAGACATCAGAGAAAAGAAGATTACACACATACACAGACATCCACACACACACACAATCAAAAGGACAGGCAGTTGATGATAGGAGGAGACTGGGGGGATGATCTAAAAGAGAGATAATCTTCCTCTGGGTTTACCCTTAAAATCATACATAGGCATAACTCATAACTGTTGGCTTTTCATTGTTCCTGTTTAGATTATGTCATAACATTAATCCGGCGTTAATCTTCAGCAGGACAACAGATAAACAAGCGGTTCCTCACAAAGGAAATGTGCCTTTATTTTGTATCATCTGGTCTGCTAGAACAGAGCTTTTCGCCTCTTTGTCGAGTTTTGGAGGTCGTCTTGGGGTCAGGGATAATTTTTTGGCAAAATAGTCTGGTTAACTGAATTTGGTTTATTTTTGCTTTGAACAAGCACTACACCTCTCATTTCTCATTCAAGGATTATGGAGAGTGAGTGCGCACATCCAAACAGCTTTTTAAGCAGGTGACAGACAATAGTGTCAGACAGTAGGAAGAATAAAGTAGGTCTGCACACTGCACATTAGCTCCAAAAATATATACTTGATTTATTTCAAAACATGCAATGTTTCGATCCCCTGGATCTTAGTCAGGCCAGGCGTTAGTAAGACCTTCCTGTCGTTCAAGGGTTATGACATAAGGATTATAAGACATAAGATTATTCGCTTGGAGCAATGCTGTTGAGCTTGATCAATGTCAGCTTGGTGAAAACTGACATCTCTTATTTATCTCTTATATATATATGTATATATATATATATATATATATATATAGACATCTCTTGCATCTATCACACACACACACACACTTGAATGCAAGCAACAAAATGTATTCAAAACATCTAACACACACAGACGGCTGCATACTGGAGCTTGCATCTCTATTGCACACAAGCTCTCTCACACACACAGATACAGAATCATAAATCTGCATACTGGAACTTGCATCTTTCTTGCACACACACACACACACTGTACATACTGTACATTCAGCTATACATACTGGAGTGTTGAAATAACGTACCGGTAGCTCTAGTCTGTAGGGACATAAACAAACATACAGTTTCATAAACTCTCTCTCTCTCTCTCACACACACACAGCGAGTACATACCCAGTGTGAGTGATGAGGGTCAGTGTGTGTGGCGTCGCCAGTCTATTCCGATCGTCTCAGTCTGTGGTTTCACCGCGTGCATAGCTCCTCCATTTTCCACTCACTCATGCACTCTCCTCCCCTCACACACGCTCTCTCTCTCTCACTCATGCACTCTCCACCCCTCACACACGCTCTCTCTCTCATGCACTCTCCTTCTCCCCTAACACGCTTCCTCTCTCTTCCCCACTCTCTCTCTCTCTATCTCTTTCTCTCTCTTTGTTTATGGCTGCTTCTGGCTTCCTGGTCACATGACCTACTCTGACCTAGTGGGTTAGGATTATTCCTGCAGTCTCTTTCTCTCTCTCTCTCTCTCTCTCTCTCTCTCACACACACACACACACACAGGCTTTATCTGACAGGCTAGAGCATGTTTATATTTGTGTCTATGCTTGTTTCCTGGTCATATGACCTACAGAAAGCATGATGGGAAATGTATTTCCCAATATCATATTACAGAGCAGGGGTTTATATTTATATAGTTATACTGTTAGCCAATTCTAAATTCATACAGTGTACATGTATACATGCTAGTTTCAATACAGTCAACATGTACAATGAAACGTCAGAAATTTCAGTGAATGTCTGCCAGATCCAGTCATGATATCTATCTTGTGTGAGTGTGTGTGTTTGGGGTTTCTGGTAGGAGGAGTTATACCTTGTTTGGTTTAGTTTTTTTTCTCTCTCTCTCTGTCTAAAAGGGCAACAGGAAATCATTCCCTCCTTGTTTCTCATTTACAGTTGTACACAACAGACCGTCTCATTTACAGGCGTACACAACAGACCGTCGCCATCGGACGCGTAAAATCATAGAGGCACACATTCACCACACACTGGTAATCTGGCTGGTATATGTAACTTAACCTGACCTGACTTGGGATAGTTTACTTGTGTGCCTGTGTATTTGTGTTTGAATGCGTGCCCACATATTTGTATAGATGTATGAATACATGTGTATATACAGTATGTGTCTATGTATGTGTTTGTGTGTGACATGTACCCTATTTTTCCTCCTCTGCATGGCTCTGTTTTCGACTGTGTCTCCGTGGTGACACACAGAGTTGGCTACACCTTCCCTCCTGTAATATGAGACTGCTGGACCCTAGTGAGATCATGGAGGTGGAGCAGGCTCTGAAACCACATTTCCCAGAATCCCTCAAGGTCTGTAGCTATGTTCACTACATACACTTACAACAACCTCAGCTGGTTTAAGGGACGTGAAAATTGAACTAGATGTGAAGAGACAGGGAAACGTAGTAGAATGAAAGCACACAGACAAGGGAGAGTACACCTTTAGGAAGGCCTCGCTGCATTGACTGCTCAAAGGTAAAGTAAACTGTCTAATATATACACATATATCAGTTTTTTTTGTAAATAAAGTACACATCTATACTGTCACCTACTGGTCATTTTAGGTATGACATGTTTTTTGGGTAACACATTACAATTGTGTATAAAAGGGTCGTGCGTACCTTGTTTATTTTTTCGATGTACTTAGATGCTTTCCTTACAGTAAACAAGCGTTCTTATACACACATAGTAATCTTACATATAAGAACTACCTCCCTCCTCACTCTCTCAGCTGAGGTCCAACTTCCTTTTTACTGTTTTCAATCAATTCCTTCTCATTTCTCCAATAAGAGGGTCTAGGAGACACGGGTCTAAAATGCACTGACCTGTCGGAATCATACAAGATGGAATGTTGAGTTTGTTGTTAAGATGTTGTGGAGCCATTTGTTCTAAATATATATCACCTACCTATATGTACAAGTAACTGCCCATCTGACCAGGTTCTGCTCCATTTTAAGAATACTAGTTATTTATTATTTTATTTTAGTTATTTTATTATTTTATTTTATTATCTTATAGGTGTATGGGTGCCTGTTCAACATCAACAGAGGTAAACCAGTTAACTTGGAAGTGATTGTTGACTTCTGGCCTGATTTCAGTGCCATTGTGTGCAGGCCAAAGGACAAGGTAGGTCATGTTGCCTTAGAATTAACCGTTTCATTACAATAAACAAACAAACAAACAAACAAACATACCTAAATCATGTTGCAGTCACTGTAATCTGACCTCATTATTAATAATTCTTATATGTGTGTAAATATACACACACATATATACAGTATATATATATATATGTGTGTGTGTGTGTGTGTGTGTGTGTGTGTGTGTGTTAACAAAAGACAAAAGATGTAAAAACACTCAAAATGTATTCTTTGTTGTTGAAACATTCAAAAAATCCTTTTTTATAAATTCACACACATACACACACACACACACATAATATAAGGGATCCAGGGATTCTTTTATGCAGACGCAGGTCGTATGACCATGTTCTGTGCAGGCCGCGCGTAACCGTGAAGGAGAATTTAACATCCACAGCAGCTACTCCAGAGACCAGGACAGTCTACAGAAGCTGCTGGACTCCCCAGAGATGATAGACTGGACCGCATACACTCTACTGGCAGGTAGTCACATCCGTCAACATACATTTGAAACATTTAGTTGTCTTACCAACGTTACGATGTGACTGACGAACTGACTGATTTATTATATTTAAAAAGAGAGAGTGCTGCGGTATGTTCAGCACCTATACACTCTGTTTTCTGTCATAATATTAACATAATATTATGAAAGAAAATATTATTATACAAAATTCTATTATAATATTATCAAAATATTGTCATAAGACTACATATCATGCATTATAAATAGACTACACACTGTTATTGATATCTGGTTTGCCTTGTCTGTGCGCAGGAGTGGACCTGAACTGCATGGACGCAGTAAAAGCTTTGGTAGCTCAGCATCAAGTTCCGTCTCACACACAGGCCGCCATGCACGTTCTGAGCCTGAAAGATCCCACGCAGTTGAAACCTTATGACAGGTGAACTTTTGAACATTTAACCCATCCATCCCTCCCTCCACACACACAAACACACACACACAGTCAGACAATTTGATCATAATGACCAATTGAAGCCCAATCTCACGTTGTGACAACTGTACTTACCAAAGTTAATGGGGGTTTCATGTGCCCCACTGTCTCGTCATAAGGGGTCTACAGTACACAGTTACATCCAGGAAACTCTCTTGATTGGAACTGATGAAACTTTTAGGGGCAAAAAAAATAGTTCAATGCATATGCCTAATGAATACAACGGAGCCCGGGAAGGATCACGTTGGTGAATAATACTGAACCATACCTTTGCGTTCCCTTGCAATAGTTTTTGCGTTCCCTCGCAATTGTTTTTGCACTCCCTCGCAATTGTTTTTGCATTCCCTCGCAATAGTTTTGCCTTCCCTCTCAATACTTGTATGTGTTCCCAAGCATTTTTTTCCCATTCCTGTCAACTTGTTATTGCAAGGGAACCAGAAAACTATAGCACAATAGTGTGGTTCAAAACTACTCAACCAACATAACCCATCCTGGGCTCCGTAGAATACCTTGTCTACTGGCTTGTGTATTCCCATACTGTTGTTAACACTTTCAGGCATTTTAAACGCATTTCTTGTTTTCTGTGTTTATCATCATCATCATCATTATCATCATCATCAGTAGATCTAACCAAAAGCTATGGCTTCCCCAATGATAATTACATGTACTGTTCATTCTGGTTTACTTATCTGTATATTTACTACACATTAAATACACAGCAATTGTATTCCTGCCATTTCTCACTTCCTCCTCGTAACAGCGCACCCGATTGTGTGATCCGGCCACTCCAACCAGAACATGCGGAACTCATCAACAGCACGTGGAAGTACGGTGGCGATGGCGACAGCTACAACTCCGTGCTGAGGAACATCACGCACTGTCCCAGTCTGGGGGTCACACTTGAGGACGGCTCGGCTTTGGGGAGCCCCGTGTCGTGGGTGCTGCTCTCCCCTCACGCCGCCATGGGTCTGCTCTACACGTTGCCACGGTACCGGCGGAGGGGATACGCACGGATGCTTGTGTCGCGCTTCTCGGAGATGCTGTTTGAGATAGGCTACCCTGTGTACTGTTTCGTGGAGGAAGGAAACAGCGCCTCTTATGGGTTGTTTCGGTCACTGGGTTTTACAGAGAAGGAGAGCTACCGAGCGGTCTGGTTTGAGGTCAATGGGCCTCATTCCACAACATCTTAAGAATTTTATTTTCAAGAGACAAAATGTTTGTTTGTATAGGCCAACTTACCAGCTTTGTATACTTTTAAATTAAATATTTCCATAAAACAGTTTGGGGTATTGTAATTTTGTAATTTAATTTAGTCTCATTGTTTTCCTGAGCACATAGATAAACAATAGTGTTTTTGACTTCCACAGGCTATATAGACACATGGCAATAAAAAAATTAGATGTTATAAAATTTATAGAATTATTCATAAATATGCTTTCTACTGTGGACAGGGTAGTTCACAACTGTGCAGGGGTGGGGGGGATTATTTTCTGTCAGGGCCCAACATTTCTACCCTCCTACAGGGCCAGAGAACTCTACTTCACCTAAAGCAGGGGTCAGGAAACTTTTTTTTTTTCGAGAGAGACATTTTTACCACATCATCATTTTTTCATCATCTCAGAGGAGCCAAATGACCACACTGTCATGTTACAAGTAACTTCAAATATAGGCCTAAATGGAATACACTTTTACCCACATAATTTTTTTATAGGCAGAGGAGCCAAATTAACGTAATTCATGTTACATAAAATGGATATAGAAAGCACTGGTGAAATCTCACCGAGATTAATGTGCTGCATAGACTTGATGGTCATACAGTCAAAATGTTAAATGGAGTTTCATGAACGCATAGGCTGTCAGTAGGCCATCTGTTATAAAAGCAAAACTGCATGAGGAATTTGTGAAGAAGTATCAATATAAATCTAATCTGTAAATCATATGCAGCGATTAGACAGAAATGTAATGAGACATGAATATTAGAGTTAGTTAGTCAGTAAGATTTATCTGAACCTCCAAACGGGCGCGAACATAGCAACGAAACCGAAACGAATGCATTTCGCGCGTCTGCGCAATTTAGTCTATCCTCGACATTTTGAGACGATCACAACAACACAACGGTCAGTTTTTTCAAAGATGTTCTTTATTCTCAAATAGCAATCCATCTCATCACGTTTCATCTTATTGGGAAAATAATGAGTTCGTTGTGAAAGCTGTTTTAGATAAGTTTAGCCAGTTGTCCATTTTTGTATTAGGAAATGCAGTGAGACAAATGACGCAGTTTGGTGTAACAATAATAGGCTGTTTAACTGTGTGCGTTTTAGGTTTAGTTTTAGGTTAATGTGTTGGTCTGCTGTCTTTTGGTTTGCGATATTCAGTATGCTAGTTAATATCTGGCGTTATAGTAGGCTATATGGCTCAGTGGTAGGCTTTATTTAGGCGATGTGGGCGTTAGGTGATGGGGTCTTACGTCATCGTGCAATAGCTTCAACGGATTGCTCAGAACAAAATAGTTGAGATTAGAAATTATCCAGTAATCATTACAGGGGTCATAGAACACATTTTTTGACCATCAGAAATTGTTCTTTGAGGTGTGTCTGAAAGTTACCCAAGACCTCTGCTGATGCGTCATTTGCAGGCTCATTTAAAGAGCTCTCAATAACTGTACAATACAGAAATACAGCTAGCTGTACAGAGCTCCCCCTAAAGCTTTGTGGCGTTTAATGCAGGGTTAAAAAACAAACTTACTGAACATATCTTTAAAAGGTTTAGAATGGAACGATTTGTAATTCCCGCCTCCCCTGGCGAATTCATGAAGCAACAGAGGATTGGACCAGAGATAGGACCAGAGGCACCACATGGCACCTCATTTCAGATTGGCCTGTTTCAGCCCGGCTATTTCTAGCTTGAAATTTACATGTAGAATGAGGCGGTAGACGGTTTTGACATTTTGCTATGGTCCTTTGGGTTGGCTACCTTAAGCTACCTAAATTCAACAATAACAAGGTAACTACGGTTTGACATTCTATAACTCCTTCAATAATCAAATAAGCAGGGGCAGTAGTACACACCACAAGATCAAGGTCTGTTTTGACAGTGATGTGCTTTTACAGTATGCCACAACTTTCTATGTAATTATGAAAAGTTATTGCCCTACTCAAAGTTAGCAGCCATTGTTTTTCTAGTCACTGAATATATTCTTTTAAATGACATCCAAGTGGCTGACATCAGGACATTTTATGCTGTTTTTAACATTCTGTCTCTAGCTCCATGGAATGGTGAGACACTAGTTCTAAAAGTGAACCTAAAGGCTGAGGGGCAACAGCACACTGAGAATCAGAGACCTACATACTTCTCTGTACATATATGGCTTTGTATATATATATATTTATATATAGTAATGGCTCTGCTTTTGAAAAGCATAAAATCTACCAATATGTAGCCAGTCCAAAATTCCACATTTTGTCAGCAAAAGCCAGCCATGAATTCAATCAAAGACCAGTAGCCTAACAGTAATATTGTCAGTGTTGAGTGTGTGAAGTGAAAAAAAAAAGTTGAATGTGTTTACAGATGTAAACATCCTATGAGCATCACCATGACTACAAACACAGATGAGGATGGTACTGAGACACGGAGACCACCATCTCCAGTGCCCAGTGCTGTCTCCATGAAGAGTTACTGGTCTATGATGGAACCACCCAATTTCAGCGCTGAATCTGATCCGAGGTGAAGATGCTCTTGCTTTATCTGTTAGCACACAAATATGTCCTGAAATTAATTTTTTTTGTGTGTGTAATGTTTTGTACATGTAGACAGTTGAGACCACCATCTCCAGTGCCCAGTGCTGTCTCCATGAAGAGTGACTGGTCTATGATGGAACCACCCAATTTCAGCGCTGAATCTGATCCAAGGTGAAGATGCTCTTGCGATAATAGACTGATAAAAGCATACACACGCAAAAACAGTATGTCAATGCTGATATATATTAGGGGTGTGCAAAGCTGCCGGTATTGGTATCTGTATTAGTATTTGTTGAGGGGCAAACGTATTTGTATTTGTATCTGTATTTGAGTAAAATTAAAAAACTAAAAATCTAGTTAATATAATACCAAATGAAAATGAATAAAATAACATTGTGAACATTATGAACCCCACCACCGCCCGCCCTATTTGGAGTACCCTGAACAGACAGAATAAAAATAAATAATACTGTTCCTCCGAAAGAAGATTTTAATACTCAGTATCTTGGCTACCTCACACTATAAGCGGCAACACACCTGTCTCCCGATTGTGCCTGCACAGGCCACTACATCATTCAAGCATCATCCTATGAGCTACATTAGTCTTGATTTTGTGTGCGTGCCTGCGCAGGTTTCTCAGTTCAGGCCAATTTTTTTCTCCTCTGTAGAATGTGGTCATGATGGGTGGTGGGGCACCTGCTCGTTTGAGCTTGCGCAGGAAATAGAGGCACTGCTGAGCTTTCTTTGCCAGTGATGCAGTGTTGGTGGTCCAGGTGAGGTCCTCACAGATGTGCACCCCCATGAATTTGGTGCTGCTCATTCTTTCCATAGCAGCACATTCGATAGTCAGTGGCAGGTGTTTGGTGTGGCCTCTCTAGAAGTTGACAACATTCTTTGGTCTTGATGATGTTCAGGAGGAGGTTGTTGTTCTTGCCCCATGTGGTCAGAAGATTGACCTCTTTCCTGTAGTGAGTCTCAACTCTCCCCTCACAACTTCGCAAACTTCACCAGGTCATTGGAGTTGTAGGTTGGTGTACAGTCGTGAGTCAGCAGGGTGAAGAGCAGAGGACTGAGCACACATACTTGTGGAGCCCCTGTGCTCAGTGTGATGGTGCTTGAGGTGTTGTTTCCAATCCTTACTGCTTGTGGTCTCTGACGTAGGAAGTCTAACATCCAGTTGCAGAGTGAGATGTGTCAAGTTTGCTGATAAATTGTTGTTGTGGTATTATGGTTTTGAATGCTGAACTGAAGTCTATGAACAGCATTCTCACATGAGTCCTTCTTTTCTAGGTGGGTGAGAGCTGGATGGATGGTCGAGCAAATTGCATCCTCTGTTGATCGTTTAAAAATAAAGTTTTGCTTCTCTACTTTGTCCAGATCAAAAAAATGCAGAAAAAAGTCACTGGGCTCCACGTCAGTTCAATCCAGCAAGAGATTGCGACTAGAAGCCACAGAGTTGGACATCGACCATGGGTGAGGCCAGTATTGGTTGGCTTGGCATTTTACACTGCCGCTACAATCACTAACAACAACACAAACAGTATTTAGCAGTCTGAACTCTTTGTGTATTATTTGTCTTTTTTCTATGATTAATTGAATTAGTACTGTTTGGATCTTCCAAGACAAGTTGATATTCTGTCTGTTTCTTTTTATGTGATGCATTAACAACATCCATTTCTTTTTGCCATTTCTGATGCCACTCTGAAAATTAAATATTAAATATTTATTAAATAAAAATTGTGCTGTTGATGATGAAGATGATGCCTAAAACTATTTTGCAAGCAAAAATGTTGTTAAAGGCCCATTAAGCACCTTTTATCAGTTAATTAATCCGTTTCATACTGTTTTTAGGATGATAACATGAATCATTACACGGCAAACGAACGGTGTAGAATGTCCCACTGTGGCCTACAGTGGAGGATAAAGCATTTGCATTGTGCAACAGCTGCTTCCCACCTACAATGCAATGCAATGCAGCGAACCTTTACATTTACCGTCTTTAGAGGGAACTTGAGAGAGAAAAAAACAGAAAGTTGCTTAGCCCTGCTTCATTTTAAAGGATTAATTAAATGAAAAATGTTGCAAAGTGGGCCTTTAAATGGTGTTCAGGGAAGTTGCTTAGCCCAGCTTTAAATGGTGTTCAGGGAAGTTGCTTAGCCCTGCTTTAAATGGTGTTCAGGGAAGTTGCTTAGCCCAGCTTTAAATGGTGTTCAGGGATTACTCATTCTCACTCTCAGTGTCTCGTCTATAGACACCAGACACCTGGTCAGTCTTCACTGACTGTGGGCAAAGCAACAGGTAAGCAAATGAATCAATAACAAGCAATATACCAATAACATCAGCAATAATCAGGTAACTGTGTTTACATGCATTTAAGAAATCTAATAAACAAACGTTTGTAGTGTTTTATTGTGTGTCCTGCATACAGATATAAATGACCAAAATAGACCAAATTAAGCTGTCAACATGTCTCAGAGAAATTAAATTCTTAATGAAAAGTGTTTTTGTTTTAGAAAACAAAAATGTCTGTGTAGCCTACTGATAATAACTGGGTTTTTGAATTATGAGCAGTTGAATAATGAGGTAACTACAGTAAGCCCAAAAAATGACAGTTTTTTTGTGTGTGCATGTAAACACGCCCACTGAGGATGCTTGAAAAAATCATCTGGAAAAAATAAGCTAAACTGACACTTTTTGTCTGAACCCACCAGATGACGGTAACCTGAAGAAAGTTTTGGCTCAAAATAAGGCCAATCTGAAGAAACGGGTTGAAAATATACATGAATGTGTGCTCACTCCAGCTATCCAGATGCCGCACAAGAGCATATACGTAGACCTGTATGTCACAGAAGGGGACAGTGAAGGGTTGAGTCAAGAACATGAGGTTTTACAGATTGAGTCAGGATCTAAAGCTGGCGGCACTGAAGAAACGCCAATCAACTGCAACGACATCTTCAAGCCTTTATCTGGACAGGAGAACTGCATCCGAACGGTCCTTACCAAAGGCGTGGCTTGTATTGGAAAGACGGTCTTGGTTCAGAAGTTCATTACTGACTGGATAGAAAGGGAAGCCAATGAAGACATAGACTTTGTGTTTGTGCTTCCATTCCCTGTGCTGAATAGGATGAAAGACTCCAAATACAGTCTCCATAAACTACTGCTCGACCTCCACCCAGAGCTGCAACAGCTGACAGACGACAAAACAAAATACAAGGACTGTCAGATCTTACTCATCTGTTTTGCTTTGGATGAGAGCAGTCTGCCGTTGGATTTTCAGGGAAACCAGGAAGTGTGTGATGTCACAGAGGAGTCCACTGTAGACACACTGATAACGAGCCTAATTCAGGGTTCTCTGCTTCCGTCTGCCCGCCTCTGGATAACATCGCGACCCGTTGCAAGCGATCAAATCCCTCTCAAATACATTGACAAAGTTACAGAAGTGAAAGGCTTCACCGACCAACAGAAGGAGGAATACTTTATCAAGAGAATGAGTGACGAGAACCAGGCCAAAATTGTTCTTTCACACATTGAGAAATCCAGAAGCCTAAATATCATGTGTCGCTTGCCCGTTTTCTGTTGGATTGTAGCCTCTGTAGTTCCGCAAATGTTTGAGGAAGGGAGCAGTGAAAAATTCCCGACAACTCTGACAGAGATGTTCATGCACTTCCTGTTAATCCAGACAAGAAGAGGCGATCAAAAATATCGAGCAAGGAGCAGCCAAGAAACACAAAATGTTTTGGAATCCCGAAAAACAGTCATAATGAAGTTGGCTGAGCTTGCCTTTAGACACCTGATGGTTGGAAACTTTCTTTTTTCAGAGGAGGAGTTAAAAGAATGTGATGTTGACATAACTAATGCCTTAGTGCACTCTGGACTGTGCACTGATGTCCTCAAAGGATATTGTGTGCATTTTGGGAAAATGTACGCGTTTGTGCACGTGACCATTCAGGAGTTCCTGGCGGCCTTATATGCCTTTGCGTCATATGTGAACAAGAATGAGCAGGCTCTTTCCCGTGTTCTCAAGGCCTCACCAAAAGATATGTCACTGGATGAGTTTTTAAAGAGGGCCGTGAACACGGCCTTGGAGAGCAAGAATGGGCACCTTGATCTGTTTCTTCGCTTCCTCCATGGCCTTTCCTTGGTGTCCAATCAGGATCTTTTGAAAGGCCTTTTGACACACACCGGAGGAAGCACCGAGAGCCACAACAAAGCCGTTCAAAATCTGAAGGCGTTGGACAGACCGAACATCTCTCCAGATCGATGGATCAATCTCCTTCATTGCCTGGTGGAAATGCACGATTTGTCTGTGCAAGAAGAAGTCGAAGCCTACATGAGGTCGGGGGAAGGTGCTTCTAAAACGCTCAAACTTGCCCACTGTTCAGCCTTGGCCAATGTGATTCTGGTGGCAAAGGAGGCGCTGGATCGGTTGGACTTAAATAAATACAAGGCATCGGATGAGGGCCGGAGAAGACTGGTTCCAGCTGTGCGCAACTGCAGAAAAGCTCTGTGAGTGTCTCACCCCATCTTTGTACTGTATATAAGGCTTCGCGACTCAGTCAGAATTGTTCTAGATGTTTGTAACATGCAGACTGCATGTGAATTTGGATCTTAGTGGGTGTTTACACTCGGAAGATCCATTAGTTCACTTGTTTTGGTCTGGACTTAAATACAATGTTTTTTTATTTGCTTTTCTATCACATTGCACACATTGTGACATGGATTACTGCAATAGAAATAAAGTTTTAATGATATCCAATCCTCTAAATTTGCCTCTAAAATCAAGTTTATTTCATGGTTTAGCGTAAGCAAGGGTGTAGTTTTTTTGGGGGCAAAAAGATTTTTTGTGAAATCTTTTAAGAAGATTGTAACTTATAAGAATTGTCCCCACAACTATTTTTTGATTAGTATCTCTGTCATAAATTCTTGTCTCTGTTCATGCATGGAATATTACACCCAAGTTCGTGCATCAAACCAAATCGTTTTACAGTCGGCTAAATTTACAAAATATCCAAGATAATATGTACATTGTTGTTGATGACCCTTGATTTACTAAAAGTAATCCGTAAAATAGTCATACAATGATCAATAATCCCTCTCCTATACTCTTGACAGGCTCTCAGGATGCAAACTTACAGAAAAGTGTTGTGAGGTGGTGGCCTCTGCACTCGAGTGTGCCCACTCCCAGTTGACAGAGCTGGACCTAAGTGACAACAACCTTCAGAAGTCTAGGGAGAAGCTGTTTAGAGCGCTTCAGAGTCAACACTGCAAGCTGGAGTCTCTGAGGTCTGTCAATTTGTGTTTTTTACAGCCAGTGAGCACTCTCTCTCTCTCTTTCTCTCTCTCTCTCTCTCCCTCCCCCTGGGTGCTGGAAGTGTGAAATTCTGAAACCTAAATTCTGAAGTGTGAAAAAGTAGCTTTCATCACCAGCAAAGGCTCTTGATATGCCAATTTAATAACTTAAAGGTGTTAATAACAATTAGAGCTCCACCTACATTCAGCAATAATTGATTGAAAAAAGATTATTTTCATTTAGTTGACTAATAGTTAATTCAGTTTTGTTTCCATTTGCCACTGGCTTGTCATCAGATATCTGTCAGTGTGCAAGAGAGAGACCACAAAACAACCGTAAATACCCCAAATGAACCATTTTAAATTGACACAGAAGCTGGTAAAATGGAGAACCGAAAAAGGAGAACATGCAGGACAACAGTGTTTACTAGACATGTGATGTTTTTTTCTGAATAGAACCGCTGGTCAAAGTGTTCCTTTCTTCATTCTCTCTTTTCACTTCTCTTGTTGTGAAGGCTTGTTGTTAGGTGATGTCAAAGAGGCTGGTTAATGTTCCTTTTCCATCTTTTTCCACATCTCTTATGCAGGCTTAAAGGATGTAAGCTCTCAGCAGCATCCTGTGAATCCTTGGGCTCAGCCCTGCAGCTGGAGCACTCACACCTGAGAGAGCTGGATTTGAGTTCCAACCCCTTGGAGGACTCTGGTGTTGAGCACCTGTGCTCTGGGCTGGCAAGCCACCACTGCTCTCTAAAGAAACTCTGGTGAGGAGAGTGACTGATTTTGACCTGATTAACTTCTTTGACCTGATGAGGTTCTATGAGATTTAGCGTGATTTCATTTTTGTCAATCATAGGTATCTGGAAAAAAAAAACCCGGTTTTCAAAGACAGCACATGGACTGTACTACTCAAACACTAGAGACTACAGAGGATTACAGCCTGTGTTTTCTTTCGAGACTGTTTTTTTTTTCACAATGTATTTAGGGGACAAAAAGCAAGGCAAAAAGTAGATCAAAAATTAGATTCTGCAGGATTTTAGGATTTTACCTAATTTTTGTCTCCAATCGTAGGCCCCTGAATACTTTGAGAAAAACCCAGTCTTAAAACAACACTGGGATTGTAAAACTCAAACACAAGGGGCAAAACAAAACAAACCACCGTCAACCAATCGGCAACAAGATGGTTGGGGGTAGGGGTGGGGATTAAGGTGTGTCCCCAAATATCTTGTTGCCGATTGGTTAACTGGGGCCAGTCTGTGTTGTCTTTTGAGTCTTTTCAGAATGTATTCAGGGGACAAAAAGCAGATCCAAAAAGTTGTATATGTATATAGATCGAACATGTAATACTGGCAAAAGATGTACAGGCACTGTTTGATCCATTCTGCATAATCACACCGCAGGTTGTCAGAGTGTAACATCACAAGCAAAGGCTGCAGGCTTCTGGTCTCTGCATTGGAAAGAAACCCCTCTGGCCTGACAGAGCTACATCTGAGCGGCAATCAGTTGACAGAGGAAGATTTCAAACTGTTCTCTAAAATTCAGAATTTAATCATTTTGCGTTGAGGATTCCCAGGTAAGGAATATTTGTTTATTGTCAAATTATTCTGCTCCAGTGAAAGACGTTCAAATAAAACTTTAAACACACCTAATAATCACTATATTCATACCCATGAAACCCCTATCAGCAGTGGCTTTGGTGATCTGAGTCCAAGCGCTTTGTGCCTGAATAAGTCTAGAATGTGTTGTGGACCAATCAGTGTGTTATTGTGCCTCACTGTCTGGAATGTGTTAATTACCAATCTTTGTGTTTGTTGTTTTCTCTACAGAACCTCCTAAGATCGCTACACTCTGCTTCGCAGTAATCCAGTTCTCTCCCACACAATGGCTGTTTTCTAACAATGTATTACTAATGGCTATCCACATGCGTGTTTCTGTGCATTGTACTGGTAGATTCTCAGTATGCGTAGCCAATCATTCATTACAGCTGGTCACCTCTACCCGTTGTTGCAGGAATGTCAGTCAGGGTTTAGTGAGGAAGGAGACGAAGGTGAGAGGAAGTTTATAAACTTCTAATGAACCCACACAGGAATGTTCTGCTTGGGCTCCCCGGCTATGGGGCCTCTGCTTGGGCTGTTCCATAGATACAGGATAAATTTGGAGGGGTTTTTGTTTGGTTTGTGTTGTTGTTGGTGGTGTGTGTGTGTGTGTGTGTATGTGTGTGTGTGTTTTGGGTTGCGTTACTCTTTTTTTTGTAGCAGTAATGTCAGTCGATCAGGGTTTAGTGTTTAGGGTTTAGTTCTGCTTGGGCTGTTCCATAAATAAAGGATGAATTTGGAACAGAAGAAGTTTTTGTTTGGTTTTGTGTTGATGTTGCTGTTGTTGGTGTGTGTGTGTGTGTGTGTGTGTGTGTTTGGTCTCGTTTCTCATTGGTTCCCACTTTTTTGGGAACAGAAATGCTCTATAACGGCAGCTTGGCCAGACTGACTTTGCACGCGAAATTGAATACCGCGTCACAGGAAGTATGGGCGGGCCAAGGCTAGAATATTTGTTTATTAATAATAATAATAATAATAATAATAATAATGAGAAAATGATAAAATAAATTCTTTTCTGAAATAAAGTATGAACTTTGTTATTGTTGTCTTTCTTTTAACACCTGTTTAACATCTGTAATTGCTGTTCGAAAATTGTTTCATGTCTTCACATTTACATCAAAAAAAAAAAAAAAAACAGAAAAAGTAAGCGCTGCCTGTACTGCCATCTGAGGTGACGCATAACCACAGCAACTCTTGAGCAAACAAGACAAACAATTCAGTCACTTCTTTAAGCAAAGAACACCAATATTTTATTTTATTTACCGGCAGATTTATTCCTTTGGTAACCTTGGCATATTAGTGTGTGTATCATTAGGCTATGTCCAAAACAGGTTGGCCTTTACATAATATCTACTTTTAAATTTGGGATTTTCAGAATACGTTAATCTACTGTATATGCTAACTGATGAAATGCAAAGTAATTTATAAAAAATTACTGAAAATGTTAAAGTTGGAATATCCAAGTTTAGGTGAATGACTGTCCTTTATTGTCATCGTCACAGGTACAATGAAATTGAAAGATGTCTCTGGTCAGTGCGTTATCACATAAAATAATAGAATATAATAAATAAATACTTAAGTGCTAAAGCCACATGCAGACAATCAACATATGTCCAGTTAATATAACAATCAACAATCAATCAATTAATCATGTAAGCACATTCAACAAGACATGTCCCATAGCGTTTTAACAGCAAGGGCACAAATGAGCAACAGGGGCAAGGAAAAACTCCCTATCAGCATTTTTTGTTTGTACTTGTGATAAAGGAAGAAACCATGGGCAGTTCCGACGACTCAATGTGCTAACCCAACTCTTACATTATAAGAAGATATGGTGTGAGTATAGCCATGTCAGGGTTGTCTGTGGAGCTGGTGGCTGGAGGCCAGAGATGCTGGATCAGGCAGTGGAAGGCTGCCATCTTGCTGTACACGGGATCCGTAAAGGCTCTCCTTCACGGCACAGCAAGTTCCAGTCTCTCGCACATCATAAGAAGATTGTGGTGTGAAATTGTCCGTCAGGGTTATCTGTAGAGGTGGTGGCTGGAGGTCAGGGACGCTGGATCAAGCAGTCATTTTGGAGTGCCGCTAAACTATGAGGGGTCAGCCCTCAGCAGGGTGGCGTCATCAGGAGTGTGGTTGAGCACCATCCAGGAGGTGCGATGTGCAGAGTCAAGCAGTGAAAGGTAGGGATGCCCCTCAGCAGGTGCTGCATGGCTTGAACGCCACACAACTTGACATCTGATTTAGAAGTCAAGGAATTATGACTTGTGAGATATTCTTGATTTCTAATTGTCCTTGACTTGTACTGTGGCTGTGCAGTGACCTGAGGGCTGAGCTGACCCAGGATCGGTCCGTGGAGTGTGTGAGCAGGTACTGAGGGACCCAGTCATCACCTCCACCACCACCTGTGGACATGCTTTGCAAGCAGTGCATCAGTATGTCTAACATCAAAGATGTATACATAACCTCGTCTATTAAGTTAATGGGAGTTTGGGGAGCGTAATTCTATGATTTAAGTTTCTTCTGGATGAATATGGACAATTTTTTGCCCACCTATGATCACACAATGATGATGACAGCTTCAGACTGTATATCTAGTTTTCAACTTGTATTAGCTGTTTTTGTAGGCAGACTTTGCTTTTCATGTAGACTAGTCTAATAATCGTTTTGTCCCTGGCGAAGGACGGCCCGCTATTTCGGCCCCGCCTTACTGAGCGTCACTTGTGTCCATCCAGAAACTATTTTGAAGGGTTTTAGGTTGCAGGTGCATTGCCTTACCGAGCGTCACTTGTGTCCATCCAGAAACGATTTTGAAGGGTTTTAGGTGCATTGCCTCTTCTTTGGAGCTCTACTAAAATGCGGACTGTGGTTTGTCATAGGCTGTTGTTTACTGAATACCAAGTGAGTAATTGTGTGAGTAGGTTTATTGAGACATTTAATATTTATACTCTGAAAATGTTAAGTCAAGTAAACGCGTAAATCTGAAGCGGCCAACAAGTACGGAAATTGTGGTCGCTCACAGTCACACTGTCGTCTGAAAATGTTATTCAAGTCAAGCTTCAAGTCTGTGTGAAACACGTAGGCTATTGTTGATGAGATAAAGCTGAAGCGGCCAACGAGACAGGAAATTGTGGTCGCCCGCTCGCGGTGACGCGGTCACGCTGTCGTTTCCTTTAGAAATAAACACGGTAGTTTCCACAGAAATAGTCGTTTCCGTCAGTTGCAAAGATTCGACTAGCGCTCTAGAATCTGTGGTCAGTAGGGTACGACTACGTCACACAAACACGACGTAGCTAAATCGCGTGTTTTGTCTTTGATCTTTGACTGCATGTTGTCCTTGCTTGTTGCTTAAATACGCTACTATATAGGCCTACTATATAACCTACTATATTTACTATATAGGCTAGTAAAATAAACATAGTGGTAAAAATAAACAAGTGGTTTTGGGAATTGTTTTTTTTTGGCCAATTGCCAGCTGTTACTGCCACAACTGTCTCAGCAGGCCCAAGCCAAGTCAAGTGCAGACAACGTTTTTTTCCGTTGGAGTCGGTTGGAGTAGGCTACCACCCCATGTGTAAATAGAGCAGAGTGAAAAGTAGCAGTGAAAACGTGGACTGGATTTGCCCTCACTGCCATTTATTGTGCTGGATGTGCAATTACACTTTATTCTTGTATAGCAAAAAAAGTTTCCTGGGGTCACACGGGGGTAATGATGCAACTTTTTTCCACATATGATAACACTTAAAATAAATAGCCTACAGTAAAAGTCAATAAAAATGATAAATTAAATTGACAAGTGTTCATCATCATTTAAATGATTAAACTCACAGGGCAAAATTAAAAGGACTGTTTATGTCTTTTAAGTCACCCTGCTGCTGTTCTCACAACTCGCCGAGTTATTGGGTATGATTCTCTGAAGATTAAAGTATTTATTGCATTTTACTCACAAGTAAAGAATTCCACAAATAATGTGGTTTCTATCAAGGAGTAATTAGGGACTTATCCTAGGCCTTTTTGAAAATATGTAATTATTTGTGTTATCTATAACCAGAAGTTTTGTGAGATAGATTTACCTTTTATGTATTGTTGCATACAACAATGTTTTTTTTTCATATTCCTAAGTAATTCAGTGTTATACCAACCATGAGCAACAGTGAAGATTCCCATTCTGTGCCTTCAAAAAATGATGACTCCTCAGAAACTAAGCGCTCTCTCAGGTGAAATAATACATTGCTTTTTTTTTGTTTTAAAAATAACATGGGATCAATCATAGTGATGGCTGGAAGCCTACTGAATTTATAGTCTATAGTATATGACATGGCATGACTATATGTTTTGTTTAAACAATTATATTTCAGGTCTTCTTCTGTGCCTTCAAAGGATGGTGACTCCTCCGAAACCCAACACTTTCTTAGGTAAATTACAATAATACGCTGATATATAACCTTTGTGAATAAAAAATTCTCTTAGCAAATTTGTTGTTTTTCTCTTGGATATTTACAGGTCAAAGAGACCTGCGTCTCCAGTGAAGAGCCAGGTCTCTATGAAGAGTGACTGGTCCTTGTTAGAACCTCCCAATTTTAGCAACGATCCAGCACCTTCAAATATAACGTGAGTGAAAACTCCAAAATATACACTTATACTGTAATGGACATGTATATGCAGATATACATTATCTGTGTGTGTATTTGTGTTTGAGGTAACTGCTTTCACATGGTCACAGCTACAGCGGTTGAAGCTTGTAATCTGTTATTTGATTTTGTATTTTCAGGTTCACGTTTCAACATGTCAGTTTTAACAGCGACCCAGCACTTTCATGAGCGAGTGAAAGCTTGAGAAATGATACACTTATAACCAGTCTGAGAGTATTTGTGTGAGGTGCCCTAGCTGATTGTGTGTGTGTGTTTCGCTGGGACAATAGCTGCTATCCCAGAATTAAATGCCTCTTTCACTGTATAAGATTATTTATACCAGTTGTGTTTACTGTTACTGGTGTAGTTCCACAAGAATGAATGCAGTTATCCTTGCTTGCTCAGACAAACACCTGGCACTCTTGGTGTCTAAACACTGTTCCCCGTAGTGGTGGGGGAAAAAATTGATTCTGTTAAGAATCACAATATTTTGCGCACACAATTAAATCGATACAGTAGAGCAAAGTATCGCGATATTTAACTAAATATTTATCTGTTTCACTTTCGTGTTTTCAATTGGTTTTCTCAGAGTTTACTCTGGTAATTTACATTTGCGTATTACATCCATCCACAAGTTGTCGCTTGTTGCGGCGCTTTGTTTCTGTGCATTCATTGAACAGCAAGCTAAAATAGAAAATGGCTTCATCACAACCGATTCTACATGACGCTCCGTCCTCTTTTAAACCTAAAATATGGCTCAATTTCGGTTTTCATCAACAAGCAAGTGGTAAAGACCTTGACATGCAGTATGCCATCTGCCATCATGAAAATTAGTAATACAACTAACTAGAGAGCCCATCTCTCAAGGTACCGTTTGGAGCATTTGAATATGAGGGACATGAATCGCAAAATATTGCAGAATTGAATCCTTATCGAATACTTGCTGTATCGCAATATGTTAAGAATCGCAATAATATTGAATTTTGGCCCAACTATCGCAATACTATCGAATCCTCACACCGTTGCCATTTCCCACCCCTAGTTCCACGTCTGTGACAGCAGTCCATAAGGTCTACTTTGCCCTGTGTGCTGGTTTTGGGTAACTGGCATTTTGGGTTCCCATCACAGAGAAGTGTACCTACACACATTGTAGATTGCTCTTGTAAGCTTGTAATTAAAACTGTCTTTTGTTTGTTGCATTTCGTTTACATTTACAGGTCAAAGAGACCTGCGTCTCCAGTGAAGAGCCAGGTCTCTATGAAGAGTGACTGGTCCTTGTTAGAACCTCCCAATTTTAGCAACGATCCAGCACCTTCAAATATAACGTGAGTGAAAACTCCAAAATATACACTTATACTGTAATAGACATGTATATGCAGATATACATTATCTGTGTGTGTATTTGTGTTTGAGGTAACTGCTGTCACATGGTCACAGCTACAGCGGTTGAAGCTTGTAATCTGTTATTGATTTTGTATTTTCAGGTTCACGTTTCAACATGTCAGTTTTAGCAGCGACCCAGCACTTTCATGAGCGAGTGAAAGCTTGAAAAATTATACACTTATAACCAGTTTGAGAGTATTTGTGTGAGGTGCACTAGCTGATTGTGTGTGTGTGTTTCGCTGGGACAACAGCTGCTATCCTAGAAATAGATGCCTCTTTCATTGTATAAGATTATTTATACCAGTTGTGTTTACTGTTACTGTGTAGTTCCACAAGAATGAACATAATTATCCTTGCTTGCTCTGACAAACACCTGGCGCTCTTGGTGTCTAAACACTAAGCTTGTTCCACGTCTGTGACAGTAGTCCATAAGGTCTACTTTGCCCTTTGTGCTGGTTTTGGGTAACTGGCATTTTGGGTTCCCATCAAAGAAAAAAGTGTACCTACACACATTTTGTCAGACAGGAGACTCTGGAGTGATTTGATTGGAAATGTTCTAATTCTGAGAACATGGATAGGGTATGGGTAGATTGCTCCTGTAGGCTTGTAATTAAAACTGTCTTTTGTTTGTTGCTTTTTGCTTACATTTAAAGGTCAAAGAGACCTGCGTCTCCAGTGAAGAGCCATGTCTCTTTGAAGAGTGACTGGTCCTTGTTAGAACCTCCCAATTTTAGCCACAATCCAGCACCCTCAAATATAGCGTGAGTGAAAACTCCAAAATATACACGTATACTGTAAGCAGATATACACTATCTGTGTGTGTATTTGTGTTTGAGGCAACGGCTGTCACATGGTCACAGCAACAGCAGTTGAAGCGTGTAATCTGTGTTTTAGGCTCATGTTTCAACCTGCCAGTTTTAGCAGTGACTCAGCACTTAAATTAGTGTGTGAAAGCTTGACATAACACACAATTATAACCATTGAGAGCATTTGTGTGAGGTGTACTAGCTGACTGTGTGTGAATAATTTAATGCAGTTTTTGAAACAGTGCAGAGATGAGTAAGTGCAAGGTGGGTGTCAAAAAATTACCAGAAAAATTGATGCAGCATTAATGAGGAAACCTGCATGGTAGTGGAGAGAATCAGCCAAATGCCCTAACAGAAGCAGTTCTTTGACTACATGTAAATTAACTACATAGACTACATTTGGTGATGGTGGCGTAGCACAGGTTCAAAACCTGGATGCCACTGTTGTGCCCTTGAGCAAGGCACCTAATGCTAAGTTGCTCAAGGGGAGACTGGCAAATGATAGTTGGCAAAATGTAAGTTGCTTTGGATAAAGGTGTCTGCAAACTGCATAAATGTAAATGTACTGTAACTTAAAAGTAGACAGACATGCCTTTTGAAGCAACAGCCAACAAACAGCAGTAAGGGGACAGACTTTAGCGCGCTGAAATATTCTGAAAAATTTGCAGGGGGAAAAGAAAGAGATCTTATTCTCATGATTCCAGCCAGCTGTCAGAGGAACCTCCTAAAAGAAGCAGACATGGTGAGTTTTCATCACTAATCCTAAGTCTTTATGAGAGCACTTACCGTATTTTCACGCATATAACACGCACACTATATAAGTTTTTGTTTACACAGCCGATGCCACCTCTTAAATTTTTTACTTGATGTAAATTACCGGTAAGTGCATAGGATTGATCTAATCCATCATAGCTTTAGAACAGGGGTCGGCAAATAAGTTTGAACCCGGGCCAATTTTTTTTGACAATTTAATTGCGGCAATCAGGCAAACCATGCTTTCCTACTGGAAAAAAAAACTTTACCAGGCTATATTATATCATAGGCCCATATGCTACTCTATTTATTAAAATAATTTGCATTCATTTAATTTTAAACAGCTGAGGCCGTTTTGTTTTATTGTTGTGAGGATGGTGCACAGCAACTGGAGGGATTCACTGAGCCAAGGGTGGGACTTGGAGTAGTTTGTAGGTCTCATTGAGTCCCATTTGTCATTGTAGCACAGCACACACAACGTCTGCTTTTAACACACAACATCTGCGTTTAACCCATCACACGTGTGAGAAGGGAGCAGCCATTACAGTGCCCAGCGAGCAGTGCTTAGGGATGGTACCATGCTTAGGGTACCTCCGTCATGGGGCAGGTGATGGAGAGCGCTGGTCATTCACCACCCACCCACAGGCAGGGTCGGAAATTTAACCTGTGACTTTTGGGCTGCAAATCCAACTCCCTAACCTCTTGCCCACGACTGCATGAAACAGGAATTAAGGGGCAAGGAAAAACTCCCATCATTATATTTTTTTCTTGTTATAGTTTAGGAAGAAACCTCGGGCAATAGCGACGTCTCAAGGGGCTAACTCAACTGCCTGGGGCAGGTTTTCAGTCTCTGAGAGAGGTGTAAATGTGTTTCATGGCAAAAAATCTGAATAGGGTTGCCTTAAGTGTGTGATCATACCTTTAAGGACAAGATATGTTGGAGATGTTACAATTTGTTGTACATATCAAACAGATGATGACACCATGAGAAGAGTTATAGAGAATCATAAAGCCAGTCTGAAGAGGAGGTTTGAGAACATATCTGAAGGCATCATCAAACCAGGAACTGAGATCCTCTTCAATGAGATCTACACAGAGCTCTACATCACAGAGGGAGAGAGTGAAGGGGTGAAGAAGGAACATGAGGTTTGGCAGATAGAGTCTGCATCCAGATTACAAACCTCAGAAGACACACAAATCAACTGCAACAACATCTTCAAGCCCTTACCTGGACAGGAGAAGCACATCAGAACTGTGATGACCAAAGGTGTTGCTGGCATTGGAAAAACAGTCTCAGTGCAGAAGTTCATTCTTGATTGGGTAGATGGAGTAGCCAATCAGAATGTTGACTTTGTAATTCCGCTTTCTTTCCGTGAGCTGAATTTGATAAGTCACAATCAGTATAGTCTTCACAGTCTCCTGCTTGACTTCCACCCCGAACTAAAAGAGCTGCATGACGATGAATACAAACACTGTCAGGTTGTATTCATCTTTGATGGTTTGGATGAGAGTCGAATTTCACTAAATTTTAAACATGAATTGTTGGTGTCTGATGTGAAACAATCATCACCTGTGGATATCCTGATAACAAGCCTCATTCAGGGAGCTCTGTTTCCCTCTGCACTCATCTGGATAACATCACGGCCAGCAGCAGTCGGACAAATTCCTATCGAGTACATTTACCGTATAACAGAAATTCGTGGGTTCAATGACCCACAGAAGAAAGAATACTTTAGGAAGCAAATCTGCAATGAGAGTGTGGCCAAGAAAGTCATCACACACGTTAAGGCATCTAGAAGTCTATATATCATGTGTCACATTCCAGTCTTCTGCTGGATTGCAGTCACAGTGCTTCAGGAAATGCTAAAACGGCACAATATCCAGGAAATCCCCAAAACTCTGACTGAGATGTTCATTCATTTCATTCTCATCCAGTCTACCCGAAGGAATCAGAAATATCAGGCTAAAATCGACCAAAAAACTGAAAAAACATCACAAAAAGAATTCATATCAAAGTTGTCTGAACTTGCGTTCAGGCATCTACAAAGAGAAAACTTCGTCTTTTGCGAAGGAGAGGTGAGAGAATGTGGCCTTGATGTGACTGATGCTGTGGTGCACTCTGGGTTATGCACTGATGTCTTTAAAAGAGAAAAGGTCCTTTTTGGGAATCTGTACACATTCGTGCATTTGACCATCCAGGAGTTTCTAGCTGCCCTGTACACATTTTCATCATATATTGACAAGAATGAGGAGGTGCTTGGAATCTTTGTGAAAGAAAAGTCCAGCGTTTCACCAACGGAAATGTCACTGGACGAGCTGCTGAAGAATGCAGTGAACAAGGCCTTGGAGAGCAAGAATGGGCACCTTGATCTGTTTGTGCGTTTTCTCCATGGCATCTCCATGGAGTCAAATCGAAAGCTCTTACAAGACTTTCTGAAATGCACAGCCTTCAACCCTGAAACCATTGAGAAGGCAGTTAAAAATCTAAAGGAGTTAAACAGGCCAAACATTTCCCCAGATCGATGGCTCAATCTTCTCCACTGTCTGGTGGAACTGCACGACTCATCTGTGCATGAATATGTTCAGGATTATATGAAGAAGACCGAGATGGGGACAGAGACACAAAAGCTCAAACTTGCTCACTGCTCAGCCGTGGCCAAAATACTTCTGATGGCAAAAGAGCCTGTTGACGAGTTAGATCTGATGATGTACAGAACGTCAGACGAGGGCCGGAGAAGACTGGTTCCAGCTGTGCGCAACTGCAGAAAGGCTCTGTGAGTACCTAAACAACACCACAGCAAAGAGTGTTATTGAAAGTTCAGGTTATATTCTGGTCAAAATGTTATTGTCAGTTTATGATAATGTGGAATATGAGACCCGATTAGATTTTAAATTTAGATTTCAAGAAAACTTTTGGAAGAAAAAATGGTTGTGTTTTTTTCCTCAAAGATTGACAACAAAAATTTCCCCCTGAAAAAGCCTACAATATATCCTGTAGTCAATGTCCCTCTCATGTTTTATTGACAGGTTTGCTGACTGTAAACTCACCGATAAGAGTTTTGAGGTGGTCGCCTCCGCTCTTGAGTCTGCCCACACTGATTTGACTGTGCTGGATCTGAGTAACAATTACCTGCATACATCCGAAGATAGATTGTTCAAAGCACTGCAGAGTCAATATTGCAAGGTGGAGTCACTAAGGTTTGTCTCTGTGTTTGCAGATT
This sequence comes from Limnothrissa miodon, assembly GCA_017657215.1. NCBI lineage: Eukaryota > Metazoa > Chordata > Actinopteri > Clupeiformes > Clupeidae > Limnothrissa > Limnothrissa miodon. The sequence continues at coordinate 44,751 of JAGFZM010000652.1, forward strand.
TGCAGGGTGCAAAATTATAATTACTGTGGCAATGGAACCCCTATAAGGGTTTCCAGTAATTCAAATTGAAAATATTAAAACAGAAAATGATGATGATAATAGAACCCAAGCAGAACGGAGCCAATAAAAGATGAATGAATTTTGAAACAAGTTCTGAAAGTTACTGTAGCTGGTACAAAAAAACAGGTTTTCAGTTACATCTGTTTTCTAGTATGCAGTGGTGTGGTGTAACTAACGTGTGTACTGTATTTCCTTAAATTATGGCGAGACTTAAAGCTATGGTTTGCGATTTTGAATATTTGTAAATATTATCAACTTCGTTTATATTGTGATTATTTTACTGTGGACCGATCTTCACGATATGAATAATCAAAAGAACAAAAAAAATCCATTCAGTCTATCAGCCGTAATCCAGCATAGAAATTGACCAATGTGAACCATCCAGGACGGTTTTGCCGGGGATGCTTTTTTCAAATCTGTCTCAGAGGCTCAAGTGATTTTCAGACTCGTAGATCATAGCTTTAAATAATAACTGGGCCGGGGGCATAGCTGATACATGCATTTAAAAGCTTGATATACTTGATATACAGGCTGGGTTGGGCTTGATATACAGGCCGAGCTAAAAAATGAAGACATTTGGCAAATGCATGAAAGAAACACAATGTTTATCCCAGATGAAAAATAAACTACCCTGTCTAATATTTAAATTTATATCAAAATTGACTTATAATACTGTGACCTTAGAAGGTGCTATTTTCAATTTGTTTTGCAGTGTGCACTGAGTGAAAATTTGTTCTACGTAGGCGCAAGTTATTGTTTAACATTCAGGCGAGTTTGTTATCATTAACATTAAGCAACGTAGACGAGACAGAAAACGTCAGCAGGTACCATGGCGCTCAGAAGTATTTTATTTTAGTAATTTGCTATTAGGCTAAATCATGGATATGACACGGCAGTCATTTTGTGTCTGGACTGTCGCTGAAACTTCATGACTTCATTCTTTGCTTCAGAGAGGGGCAACCCTGTGCTTCTGGAAAGGATGTGCTTGCACAGGTCCGACTGAAGAGCAGGTACCAAGGAATTCAATAGGCATAGCGTAATTGCAACAATAAAATAATCATATCCCATATGTAGCTTACCATGAACATGGCACAATAGCAGAGTCTTCCTACCGGGTCATTAAGAAATAAAGGCCTGCCTGTAATTCAAGCCTGCCTAAAATTAACGTTGGGTAGTCAAAGTAAATAAAGGACCTGGCCATAATTTCAGGAAATACGGTAATATAATGTATGGTCATGGTTAGTGGTTAATGTTCCTTTTCCATTATCTTTTTCTTATGCAGGCTTAAAGGATGTAAGCTCTCAGCAGCATCCTGTGAATCCTTGGGCTCAGCCCTGCAGCTGGAGCACTCACACCTGAGAGAGCTGGATCTGAGTTCCAACCGGTTGGACGACTCTGGTGTTGAGCACCTGTGCTCTGGGCTGGCGAGCCACCACTGCTCTCTAAAGAAACTCAGGTGAGGAGAGTGACTGAGTTTGGGTTGATGAACTTAACAGAGGCTTTATGAGATTTAGCGTGATTTAATTTTTGTCAATCGTAGGTATCTGAAAAAAAAAAAAAAAACGGTCTTTAAAGACAGCATATGGACTGTAACACTCAAACACCAGAGACAACACAGAATTTCAGCCTGTGTTTTATTTTGAGACTGGGTTTTTTACAATGTATTTAGGGGACAAAAGGTAAGGCAAAAAGTAGACCAAAAATGCTGTACACGTATAAAAAAAGTTGTATATGTATATAGATCAATCATTTAATATTGGCAAAAGATGTACAGGCACTGTTTGATCTCCATGCCGCATAATCACACTGCAGGTTGTCAGAGTGTAACATCACAAGCAAAGGCTGCAGGCTTCTGGTCTCTGCATTGGAAAGAAACCCCTCTGGCCTGACAGAGCTACATCTGAGCAACAATCAGCTGACAGAAGAAGATTTCAGATTGTTCTCTAAAATCCAGAATTTAGAAGTTCTGTCCTGATGATTCTTAGGTAATGAATATGTTTTTTGTGTGTGTTTCAACCTAATTCTGCTCCAGTGCAAGACATTCATATATAGTTTTAAATACGCCTAATAACTGGTATAGCTTCATAACCACCAATCAGTGAGCAGTGGTGACCCGAGTCCAACCAATGGTAATGTAGTTTGTGTCTGACTGTGTTTTATACCAATCAGTGTGTTGTTGTGCCTCACTGTCTGGAATGTGTTAATTACCAATCTTTGTGTTTGTTGTTTTCTCTACAGAACCTCCTAAGATCGCTACACTCTGCTTCGCAGTAATCCAGTTCTCTCCCACACAATGGCTGTCTTCTTGTAATGTATTACTAATGGCTATCCACATGCGTGTTTCTGTGCATTGTACTGGTAGATTCTCAGTATGCGTAGCCAATCATTCATTACAGCTGGTCACATTTACCTGTTGTTGTCTGGTTTTAGTGAGGAAGGACGGAAAGGAGGTTTATAAGACCCACACAGTGTGCTGCTAGGGCTCCAAGGCTATGGGCTTCTGCTTGAGCTGTTCCATTTTTGTTTCCACGTTTTAGTTTGGTTTTGATGCTGTTGTTGTTGTTGTTGTTGTTGTGTTGTGTGTGTGTGTGTGTGTGTTTTGTTGTTGGGTTACTTTTTTGCCTGGGATGTTCAGTGCCATGGATATGAGATTATTTTTGAGTGGTGTTGTTTAGTGCCAATTAACGTTGCAAAGGGGTGTAAAATGTCTGGTCAATTTCCAGAAAGTTTCCAGAAACTTCAGCTTTCCACAGGAATTTTGGGACCAACCACATATTGTGCATTACAGTAATTTAATGATACCTTAATGACACCTAAATAATTCTAAACTGTATTTTTGATGTTTTTTCAGGGTTTTTCATATTCCTGTGCCATATGTATTTTTTTCTCTTTATTAATCATTGTATTATTAAACAATCTTATTGTCTGTTTGTCATACACTCTTGCTGTTTTACTCTCCACAATGTATCCCTACATTAGTTTAATTCAAATTGAGAAAATGATAAAATCAACTCTTTTCTGAAATAAAGCCTGTACTTTGAAGTTTGTCATTGCTGTCTAAACGTTGCTTTAACATCTGCAAGTGTTGTTTGAAAATGGTTTCCATGTCTTCACATTGACATAAAAACAAACAAACAATGGTTAAGCAGTGCCAGTGCTGCCATCTGCAGGTCACAGCAACTGTTGAGCAAACAAGACAGACATTTCAAGCAAAGAACATTATTTACATGATTTATATTATTCCTTTGATGACCTTGGCATGTGGCAAGTGTTTGTCCGATTACAAAATGCCCCAAGCAGTTTGGCCTGTTCCATCATTATGACTGTACATGATGGCTACTTTTAAACGTGAAAGAATTGTGGTTATATATGGTACATGTTCATTTTGTGTAATTTGCCATCATACACTTTTGATTTATTTTGTAGCATGTCTTTGGATTATTTTCGTTTTAGGCTATATATTGGCTAAGTAGTGGTAGGTAGCTATATTCATGCCTCAGACCATAGGGGAAGAGTTTACTGTGAGGTAATGGGTCCCGTTACAGTTAGGCCTAGCCTACTATCAGCAGTTAGCACACTTAGGCTATTAGCCTGTTCCTATTCCTGCTGCACTGAAGGTAAACACGGGGAACACCGGGAACGTTCTAGAGCAGACATGGGCAAACTAAGGCCCGGGGGCCATATACGGCCCGTTTGGCTTTTTAATCCGGCCCGCCAAACCAAAAAAAGCCTTGCATATCCATGCTTTACTACCTTTTACTTCTAGTACTACTATTATCTATTACTGCACACAAACACTACATCTATCTGCTGCCGGCCCCTTTATTACATTTTATGACCCACTGTGGCCCACCAGTCAAAAAGTTTGCCCACCCCTGTTCTAGAGCAATCTCTGAGCAGTCAGAGAGTTAGGCTACGACTCTAATCTCGCAATATACAGAAAGACATGACTAGTGTGGAGGAATTTTCTTTCAACAGGAACAAAAGAGGGACTAGAAGCTCACCTCCTTACACACAAACGCACATAGTATCTTAGCCCATGATGTTAAAAGGTAAATATTTTGGGAACTTTTTTTTTTCATTTCAGAGGAATAGCTTATCGAAGCGGCTAGAGTTTTATAACAGACAAATTGAATTGAGATTTAAAGAAATAATGTAATTTCCAACAAGATAATATATAAAATATCTACCCATCTAAATGACCTAGAACATAAAACTGAAAGTGCTTTGGGTTGGCCAGATATCTCTTATTAGCATCACTAATATGTTGACTCAGTCTTTGAAACTCGCTCAGGCAGTGATAAACACACTGATGGACTCCAAGGACTTATAAAGCAATGCTGCCATCTACAGTCCACAGGTAAGCAGAACAGAACCAACTTCTACACAGGGAAAAACCAGCAGTGGATTCACTGCCACCAGCTTTTAAATAAAGTTACAGTATATGAACTGATCGTTTATTTGTTCAACCAAATATTACAGTGTCACATACATAAAAACATTGGCCACTTATTTCTAAAGATATGTTTTGGTGTTGGAATATCCAAATTATTCTGTTCGACGTTCTAGGTGCTGTATGTCTAGAATGACAAATGACTTGACTTCTAAATCAGAATCAGAATCAAGGTTCAGGTTCTGATTCTGATTTAGAAGTCAAGGAATAGACTTGAGACATGTTCTTGACCTTCAAATATTCTTGACTTCTAAATGTCCTTGACTTGTACTGTGACTCTGCAGTGACTTGAGGGCTGAGCTGACCCAGGATCAGTCCAGGTGTGGAGTGTGTGAGCAGGTATACTGAGGGACCCAGTCATCACCATCACAACCTGTAGACACAGGTTCTGCAGGCAGAGCATCAGCAGCTACTGGGACCAGCCTACAGACCAGCCCTGTCCTCAGTGTGAAAGTAGACTGCGGAGCAGCAGCACCAGCATCCAACCAGCCATCCAAACACAATCTCCTCAACACTCACACACACACACACACACACACTCTTATCCAAACCTTCACACACAACCTCAACACTCA
>JAGFZM010000652.1:59838-73932 GCA_017657215.1 Limnothrissa miodon
AGTGATGAAACGCGGGCAATCCGATGATTGGCAACAAACAAACAAATTATGATGAACGAGGACGTATGACCGTTTCTGTAGCCTATTCGGTGCTATTCAGTCCTAAATGCCAGTTGGCGTGGATAGAATTGATTCTCAGTAATGCTGTCCCATTAATTAGTCTAATTTTGCATAATATGTTCTTGATTATCAAAGCAACCATAGGTATCCTGCAGAGTAATACATCTAATAAATGGATATTGGAACCTGGTTCATTGACCCCAGGTTTTTCAATTTCACTACATTTCTTTGCATTATTATGCCAACTATAGTAATGATTGATTGTATTGAGATGATCTCAGAAATACTACATGCAAAATTATCTGGTTGTTTATCATGTTTTTTTTTTTTTTTAGTTTAGAGAATCATTGCATTGGTCTTGCGGTACTGACATGCCTCTGATATTTCTTTGGCAATACAGAGACGTTTGACAGGGTGCCCACTGCAGACAAGAAAGAAAACCAAGAAAATAATTGAAAACGGAAAAAACTTCGATTGACCGATGTCAAGAATGGCTGAACCATCGTCACACTTTGCTTCAGGTAAAGATAACAATGAGTATCTGTATGAAAGGTCTGGGTGGCCAGCGTAACTTCCTGGTGGAAATTGACATATTGTAATGTATGGATATTTATTTGCTTGAAAGTACATATTTTTGAATGTATTATTTTATGATGTTTTATTTATTTATTTTATCATTGTTTTGGTGCACTATAATGATGGTTGTGACGTCAGCAATAGCAATAACCACTATAATGGTAACAGCCTAAGCCCTCAAGGTCAAGGGTAGGTGCAGAGCAGTGGCAACTGGGGTTTGAACCCACAGACCTTAAAGACTAACTAGACAGGGCATGTACGTCATAACGCTGAAGCCACAGTGTATTCTTCAGAGATCAGTGTTCAAACCTACAATGTCCAGCCCATCAGGATACTAGTCACATTCTTTAAACACTACATTTGTAAAAAAAAAGTAAAATGGGATTGAAATCTCCCTCAGTGCATCGTTTTAATTGGATGTGGGAAAAATAAGCTTCTCGTTAAAGGCCCACTAAGCAACTTTTTTCAGTTAATTAATCCGTTACATACTGTTTAGGATGCTAACATGAGTCATTACACGGCGAACAAACGGTGTAGAATGTGCCACTGTGGCCTACAACGGTAGATACAGCATTTGCAATGTTCAACAGCAGAGGTCCGCCTCCACCCCCTTGATAACAAAGAATCTGAAAAAAATCTAAACAAACTATAAAATAAGACACTATCCCAAATTCTCTCAGACTTATATCTGGCTGTATCCATTGCAGTAATGTATATTTCTAGCAGTAGTGAACTCCAGTAGCCACTAACGCCTATTTATCCAATTATTAATTTAATCATCATTAATTAAAAGTAAGGGAGGGTTCTAGTAATAATTCATGTTAACATCAGAAAACATTGAACAGTAATTCTATTGTATCTGCTCTAACTGCCCTTGTTTGTCTTTCGGAGATAATAATTAAAACTTCAGAATCATGCTGAATTCTAGTTTATATTGGTGTATGCATTTAACTAGGAAAGCATTGGTATATCACCTTGTTATTCCCTGTTAAAGGGTGTGATGCCACATGGCAAACAAATTGAAAGATATTAACTTGGCTTCACACTGCGAGTAATGTGACGAGAAGAACAGTGCGACAATCCCTCTGTCTCATAACTGAATGATTTTGACTTTGCTAAACCTTGCTGAATGTTACGTCAAATAGAAATAGCGCTCATTAATAATTGTGGCGAAAGTTTACTTGCCTATATGTTTTTCACTATGCACAGTAGATTGTGGGAATCCAATCAATGTTCAAAGGTTCACAACAGTGCTCTTGTTTAGGCATAAAGATCGTTTTTGCCTGACGACGGATATATGCTAAGAACTTATTTGAGCAGTGTTTTCTCCTGTGTCCTTTCTAGGAAGCATACAAAGGATAATGTCTAGTGGACGAAGCAACCCTGAGGAAAGCAGAAACGGAGAGTCCTCAAGCGTTTCACGACATCATCAGATTGACCCGGCGATAAGGCCTTATCGCTGCAACACGTGTGGCAAGAGTTTCCGAATGAGATCGCACCTCAGATCCCACGAGATCATCCACACCGGCGAGAAACCTTATCAGTGTTTCCAGTGCGGAAAGTCCTTCAACACCATATCGAGTTGCAAGAGGCACCAAAGAATGCACACTGGCGACACGCCCTTGGAGCGCGCCGTACGCGGGCTGGCCTACGGCCGGAAAGACGACCACGATGGCCACTCGAGGACACAGTCGCAGTCCCACTCCCACTCCCACTCCCACTCGCACTCAAGGCCATTTGCGGGTTCGTCGGCGTTCGGGAGCCACCAGCAGAAAGGCACGCCGGTAAAGCCGCACTGGTGCAGCACCTGCGGCAAGTGCTTCAGGACTAAGTCGCATCTCAAGTCGCATTCGATCATCCACACGGGGGAGAAGCCCTTTCAGTGCTTCCAGTGCGGGAAGGCGTTCAACACCATCTCCAGCTGCAAGAGGCACCAGAAGATGCACAGCGGGCAGATGCCCCTGGAGCGCGCTGTGCGAGGGCTGGCCTACGGACGCAAGGACGACATCGAGAACGACTCCAGGGCGCACTCTGGGGCGTTTGCCGGGCCCTCCACGCTCGGCGGCCATCAGCAGAAGGGTTCGATCGTAAAGCCTCACTGGTGCAGCACGTGCGGCAAGAGCTTCCGGACAAAGTCGCACCTCAAGTCGCACGCCATCATCCACACCGGCGAGAAGCCGTACCAGTGCTCGGAGTGCGGCAAGTCCTTCAACACCACGTCCAGCTGCAAGCGTCACCAGAGGATGCACGAGGAGGACAAGACCCAGTACAGTCCATTCGACATGCGGTTTGGTGCCAACGCGCCGTCGTCCGTGTCACACCACTCCCACTCTGGCGACAAGTCGCACAACTGCCTGCTGTGCGAGAAGGAGGCCTACAAGAACCATCGTGCCAGCCAGCGACGGGCGCGCGACGCCGAGCGACCCAGACCCTACCAGTGCTCGGCCTGCGGGAAGGGTTTCCGCAGCCGGTCCAACCTCATCTGGCACGAGAGCACGCACACCACCCGACAGGAGCGCTTCTCCTGCTCCCACTGCGGCATGAGCTTCTCCCTGATGGCGCACCTGAAGAGGCACTTCAGGATGCACGCTGGAGAAATGGCGCACGACCCCTTGGCTCCGCCGCAGGGACCCCCGGAGAGCCAGGACGGAGATAATTCCAGCAATTTATCTCCGAATGGCCGTTATTAGCTTGCCTAAGAAGAGGGAGAAAAGGCAGTGTTTCACAGGCAGTTGATTGCAGTAGTTAGCTAGCCTGAGAGATTCATTGCACATAGCCTTAGATGTATTTTGACCGTTCCATTCACGCATTTAGCAGACGCTTTTATCCAATGCAATTTACAACTTGGGGATTACCATTCAAGTTAGACCTTAAGTTAAAAATGTTACATTGTTACCGACTCTGCTGAACAACCAGTCAGGAGTGGAATTAAAGTATTAATTAGGTGCACTCGAAAGATATGGTGGTAGAGTGAGGTTGGAGGGAGCAAAGTTGCATGCAAAAGTAACTTCAAATGTTCATTTGATAGATTTCACAGAAGTGGTTACAAGACTAACGATTTTGGCAATTAACCTTTGCCAGCAGAGGTTGGGGAAAAAAAAACAACAACAATTATTTTAAAGAATTAAATTACGACTTGTTACATGCTGATGTTCGGAGGATCCCTGCTTTCCAGGGATCTGGAACATCAAAAAAGAAGATACACTGGTGTTGAAGTCCGTAATGAGGCGACTGATTTCTAAACATTCTAAATACTACTGCGAGTTAAAGCAGAAATTAAGCTAAGTGGTATGTAATATTTTATTGCAGGCGTGTTGGAGCAGCAGTAACAAATGACCAATAGTCATTCGACCCCATCAAACCCAGTTTGATTCTCAAAGCCCATGCTGTAGGTTGGTTCGGATTAAAAAAAAAAGCCTACAAATTGATGCCTGAACCTGTCGACTTTAACTCTAGTTAGCTTTATTTATCATGTTACTCCTCTAAATCTAACGTTTTTACACTGTGGTCTTGGCGTGAGTCACAGTAATGCAAGTTGCATTGGATAAAAGTGTCTGCACAGAAAAATCACTTACCCTGTCTTTGATTAAGATGCATAGACTGGATCAGTTACATTTTAGATCAGAGCCATACAACATCCCATAATCTTGTAACATCTTAGTGGGCGGTGAATGAAATCAGTGGCCAGTCCTAAACTCAAGCAATTCATTTCCTGATTCTCAGCTGCAGTGAATCAGGGCAGTGAAGGCCCATTTGTTAGAAGCAAGGAGGGATTTTGTTCACAGAAATAGTTGCTGTACCTCATGATGGTAAAATTCACACCAGATAAACCCCCGCTCTCTTGGCCGAGGTGGACAAGTGTGCAGGACTTGGAATGCCGCTTGGAATTTTACCAGCATTTCCCTAGTGGAGTTTTTTTTTTTTTTTTTTTTTTTGCCTTCGTTTGGACAGAACATTGGAGAATGAGATGAGATGGGATTGGAAAAATTTGAGCGCAACGGACTGGGCCTTTGTCTCCATTGATGGCATGGACAGCCAGTGCAGCCAGTTGTGTGTCCCTCGTGTTCATTGAGGACACTGACACCACAGCGTTCCTCTAGTTTGTCTGTGGGCATTGGACGCTGAAGCCCGTAGCTCCACACTGTCAGTGATCTTACTGATGTTTTTTGCATTTTTCCCCCCTAGAGATGAGACGGCCCTCTAGGACGTTTTTCCCCCCTAGAGACGAGACGGCCCTCTAGGACGTTAATCCCAGTGTCTTTGCTGGCTCCTGGATGCCAACTTCCCTTTGCAGGATCAGACCGAGGGTTCCCCCCCCCCCCCAAGTGGCTTCAGTGTCCGTGACAAATGTCTGGAACAAGGAGCTGCTTCTGTAACGTGTCAGTTACAGACTGGTGATTGTTTGTTTAACTGTAGATGTAGGCAGTGTTACCCTCAGCCTGTGTGCTTGTCCGTTTGGCGTCTCTTGAAAAGACCAGCTCATACAGGCTTTCCCCATGGATTTTTTCTCCTTAGCTGAAAAAGACAAACTTCCATTAACTTCCATTATGTTTCCATGGTGACTTATCTTGCTCCTTGACATTTTTCAAGTCAAGGTTCTTTACATCCTTAAGTGTCCTCATATTCCAAACTAATCGGCCAACGGTTACATAACTACGTCCCACACTTTGACTTGCTGGAAATTGGAAGAAATCAATTTGGAGTCTTTTTTTGCCCATGATATCTTCATTATGAATCAAATGATTTTCTTTTTTTTTAATATAAAACTAATGTTTTAGTAGTTTCTTACTAACTAGGTTGCATGTCTAAAAGAAATCAAATTATCAAGCATTAAAAATGCACAAAATAATTTCATACCTATTTTTCAAGTGCATATTACCCAAGTCTACCATTAAAAAAAACAACAAAAAAAATATACCACTGGGAAAAAAAAACTAACAAAAAAAAAAAAACAAACATGTTTTGATTACTATGTGCACAAAATGTGGAGTTGGTGCTTTGAACCAAACTATACTGATTAAGGTATCAAGCCTGGTTGTCATAGCTGTGGGTGAATTTATTTTTTATTATTTTCATGGTTGCTATGGATGTCTGTACTCATGCTGTGTTTTTGTCATATAGCCATGTGTTTCTGTTAACTGTGTGTCTGTCTCCGCCTCTCGCCTGATTCTGTTCATTAGCCTCATCGGTGAGTGCGTTTAACCAAGTACTAAGTTTAGCTATAAGCTAAAGTAGTTGCCTTAGTCCTTGGTTTTAAGCAATACGTGCTGGACTTGACTCCTACTGTTCGCTCCAAATCAGCGGCTTGGGCAGTTACCTTGAGTCGAACGCACCCATTGCTTCAACTGTTCACCTGAGTCTAGTCGCTGGGTGAGTTTGGATTCATGCTGAGACTGTGGGCATGCAACTGTGGCAGCACGGCGCTTGAAGATGTGCGTTCGATCCCGTAGGTACAGTAGTTGCTTACGGCGCCTGAAGACGTGTGCCTGAACACAGTGCAAGATGTTGGACTTAAAGGATTAATTCGGTTTTTAACCCTTTTATGGCTTGTCCAGACTGTGCCCATTGGTAGCCATTCAAAAGAGGTGATTATAAATGTTTCCTAAAAGTGGAGTCAAGACCAGTTGTCAAAATCTATTGCATTTTAGACAAGCTATTAAATGGGCTCAAAGAACTATTCTTTTTAAAGGAAAAGTCCCGAATGAATCAGTCAGCAGCTTTTTAAGTTGCTGCTCACAGCATTGACCTAAAACAGTCTGGACTTACAGGTAAAATCCTGTGTTATTCCATCAGTAGCTCTGTTATTTGAAGTCTTTGCGTACTGCCTGTCAGACAAAAATCAAACTGAAGAATTTGACCCGAATAGCTGCAGCCACCGAGGCAGTCTGGGGCTATGCCCAATATGAGCATCTGGAATATGTCTGTGAAGATTCTCATTCTGGAATATGTCTGTGAAGATTCTCATTCTGGAATATGTCTGTGAAGACTCTCATTCATCCAGGTGGTGGTCATAGTGTTCAATTAAGGCAACTGTCCAGAATACATCGGGATAGGGTGCACAAGTAGGGTCGATAACGTCAGGTAAACGTTGGATCTATCTAGTGACACAATCTCCCTGGAAGACACCTGTCTCACACTGAAGATAGGATTGAGCCACGTTTCTGGCATGTTTTGTTTGGTACTTGGTCCTAAACAAATTAAGTTGGTATCCACCAAGAAATTGGTCAACAAACACAATTGTGTTGAATAACATCAGTGACTAGCCCTTCAGCACAGTGTACGTTTGCGTTGAGCCATGAAGGTCCTGTAGGTGCATTGTCGCCACAGTTGCACGACCACAGCAAGAATAGACAAAGAATTGTGTTAATTAGTGGAGAGTTTATTAGTGGAACTGTGTGAATTAGTTAGTGGATACAGCATTGACATATTTATACTACCACTTTTTTATATATTTCATGAACCTTAACGTATGGAAAATAAAAAAATATAATCTATAACACACAAGTGTTTTGACTTCCAACTATTATGAAAAAAATTGAGGGACAATGATTTTTTTTTTCTTCTGTATTTGTATTTGCAAAAGTGCTATCGTTTTTTTTGTCTTGAAATATAAACCCCCGTGGTGCACCCTATTGCTTTAGTCGAAATTAGAAAAATGAACTGTGTTTCCAAAATCAATTGTATTAAATAATTGTGACATCAAATATAGACCAAACTAATCTTGACTGATTTATTACCCTTACCTGGATGTACACAGATGCCAAGTCCTGCTCATTTTGTACTCTTTATTTTTTATTTCCTTTAAAACCATTCTACGTTATTTATGCACACTGTAGGTTCAGGAGAAACATTATTTCATTATTAATTGTACTCAAGTGCATGTTAAAATGACAATAAAAAAAAGATCTTGAATGTGGATTATGATTAAGTGATTGAGTAGCAACTAACTAAACTGCATGCGGTTTTCCCACAAAATGTTTTAATTGGGATGAATGTAACGTGTGCCGATAGCTAGGCGTGCATGTTGAACATTAGAAAACATCCCCCCAAGAGACATCTCAAGATGGGCTTAGGTCAGGCATGGGCAAACTAAGGCCCGGGGGCCATATATGGCCCGTTTGGCTTTTTAATGTGGCCTGCCAAATGTTTCAAAATTATATTAAATAATATTATTAAACCTTTATTTAGTATTTTCCCTGTAATGTCTGCAAACTGCTTTTAAAAGCCCTGCATATCCATGCTTTACAACCTATTTAAGGCCAAAACTGTGATATATAATGGACATTACATGTCATTTATATCACTTCACACAAACACTATATCTGTCTGCTCCTGACACGGCCCCTTAATCAAATGTTATAACCCATTGTGGCCCACGACTCAAAAAGTTTGCCCACTCCTGACTTAGGTAATAGCCAGGTGAGATCATGTAGATTAGCTTTATATTTTCTAGATTCAACACTTGTAATTCTGGACCAAATAAATCTATATTTGTATACCTCTTGCACAATAATAGTCTAGTCCTGGTTTGTAGTTTAGAAAATAATTGAGAAGAAAAAATCTCAGCTATTTATTTCATGCATGAAAGGGTTACACGGAATTCAGATATACCTTTGTGGTAGTCCCCACTGCATCCCCAAATATAAGCACTCTTGGTGACCTCTGTGTCAGTATTAAATAGACAATTTCTCTTTCCAGTTGGGGATCCTTTAAAATAAATTAGCCTACTGGTGATTGGTTGTCTCCTTGCCTGTTGCTTCTGTGGGAAAAGTCCACACTTTTGTGGAAATGTTTGGATTTTTGGGTGCGGCTCAATAGGTCCCTATTCAATTTGCATTAATCCATTCCGTAATCACCAGTACCACACCGGAAGTGTTTTGAAATTTTGTTCCGGCTACATGCTTTTAACACATCCGGGTCAAAAAACCAAAATGTTTTTCGCTTGGGGTGTTTGTTTATAGGCAGAGACCCCTTTCTGCCTCTCTGGTAGGACATAGCAGTGCGCCTTTTCCATTGGCCTGCAACACTTTTAAGTTGCTTCGTCAACAATTTACTAACTTACGCCAAACGTTAGGCCTATTCTAATTTTTTATTTCGAAACGAGTAAATACGGCCCTGCATTTTCCTCTTTCCTCTTTGAGGCGCAATTTGCAATTTGCAAGCCTACGAACGCGCTTCATGAACACACAGTATGTGAAGTCCATTGTCGGGCGAAATGCATCCCTGCATGGAGACGCTAGCAAACGTTACTGAACACTTCGTCAACTGTCTTTGATGCTAACTAGGTGTACTAGTAGTACATCCAGAACTTGTAACTTTTATCTCCACTGATGAGGAGAAAACAAATTGAAGTGGAGAACTGAAAATGCCTTCCTGCGCTGCAAGAAACTGCAAGAACCGCAATTCACCTTATAGTTGCAAGGACGTCCGTCTACATCGGTAAGATGTAGCAAAATTTCATTTTGAATAACGTAAAGGTTCATTTTAAGTCAAATCTACACTAGCTGCTTGCGGTGATTGGGCTACCTAAACAGCATGGCTAGCCTAAATTATCCTACTATTATTTAACACATTATTTACCATATTTATTTAGACGACATCACCACAAAGAGTAAATATCAGCAAATCTTAGGAAATGTGTAATTAATGTAATGTAAAAAATGGAGTGTACAATGAAAATTCCACAGAAGTTAAAATGCAAGTTAATTGGTGACTCATTTCATTCCATTTCTTCTCTTCCTTGTTCACTCACACACAGGTTCCCTTTAAAGCAAACTGGCCGGCTTCAGCTTTGGCTAGAGAGGATTGGACGGCCTGACTGGATGCCCAAAGCCGGCTCTCGGCTGTGCTCCGTCCACTTTCCGAAGGAATGCTTCTTCACCTCCACCGATGGCCGAGTCCATTTGATGGACACTGCTGTGCCCAGCGACCTCTCTCTCTCAACAAGCCTGCAAGAGAATGACACTGGGGGAGAGGATAAGAGAGGCAATGTGAGTAAGCACCAAGTGAAAAGCCCTGAGCAGGAATGTCAGGCCGATGCTTATCTAGCAGATCACACCTACTTTAGATGCTTCAAAACGGTCCAAAATTCAGTGCATCCCAGTCAAAGTCCCTCTCACGGTGCCGGTTCAATATCTAAGGATAACAATGACCCTGAAACACAAGGTGTCAGGGATCATCAGGAAACTGACAGCGCGTGGGAAGGGAGGGATTATATAGAAATTAAGTTGGAGGACTCTGAGATAGACAGCAATATAGCAGAGGAACAGGGATCGGATCATCATGAAACTGATAATTTGTGGGAAGGGAGGGATTATATAGAAATTAAGGTCGAGGACTCCGACATAGACTGCAGTGAAGCAGAGGAACAGGGATTGGATCATCAGGAAACTGATAATGTTTGGGAACAAAGAGATTATATAGAAATTAAATCGGAGCACTCAAGCACAGACTGCAGTGCAGCGGAGGAACAGGGATTGGGTCATCAGGAAACTGATAATGTTTGGGAACAAAGAGATTATATAGAAATGAAATCGGAGCACTCGAGCACAGACTGCAGTGCAGCGGAGGAACAGGGATTGGAGACACAGAACAGCGATGCTGCTGCCGCTTGTTCTGAGGATAAGGGCCCTGAAATGCAGGGTGGATTGGATCAGCAGAGTGCAGCAGAAGGAGAGGGAGAAGGATTGGATCATCAGGAAACGGATCATGTCTGGGAAGAGAGGGATAATCTAGGAATGAATGTGGAGCAATCGGAGATGGACGGCAGTAAAGCAGAGGAACAGGGATTGGACCCGCGGAACATTTTTGACAGTGCTGGACATGATCATTGTTATCGCCGTAGTGACAAAACAAACATATCTATGGACCACACATACATGTTGACAGACTCCCCCAGAAAACTCAAGCGTAAGCTTGAGGTGGTGAATGATAAGCTCCGATGTTGTCGTAAACGGATCAAGTTGCAAGGTGATACAATACGCAGGTTAAGAAACAAGATCGCTTCTCTTACTGCTGTCATTTTGGAGTTTTAACAGTCATCACTCATTTCCACGGGTTGTTTTGAGCTGCTGGAGGGTTCCATTCTGCAGCATTCCATCTCGGGGTGTCGAGGGAAGTTCTGTTGCAAGTGAGTCAGTCTCTCAGACTGTCTAACGAACATTTGCAGTGACCCAGCATGTCTAGTCTGGTGAAGCTCACGCTGCATAGTAGTGCCTTCTAAAACATTGAGTAAAGCAAGGAAATGCCATCACCTCACAAAGGGACTAACTGATAAAAATCAAGGGAAAAGCAATTTAAAGATGACGCTCTAATGAATGTTATTTCATAATTAGTGGCATTAACTTTGTCTGGTCTGTCTGGTTTGTTTGGTCTGTGTTCTTTTTGTATTTAGTTGTCTAGTGTCCACACAAATTTAGGCTCATAGCTTTTTGTACAGTACATGCCTTATTGGCTTAACTTAAGTGAGACTACTGAGCGTGTTGGAGTTAACCATTGAGCAAATTTGGGGTTATAACCGTTTTTTTTTTTGTGTGTGTGTCAAGTGTGTAGCCTATCCATGTTTGTCTTCCTATATGTCTATGTGCCTTACTTAGTCTTTGTACACCAAACCTCCTTGATTTCAGAGACTCTCTAGGTTCTCTAGGGGGTACTTCTCTTTTTAAAACCCCCCTTTTTAGTTGTCGAATTTGAACTTGTCATATTTGAATTGGCTTCGCGGGGGTCATAGGACCAGTTCTGTGTTCAATAAGTGTGGACTCTTTGAGCTCGACTGTTCAAATATCTTTCTTTCTGTGTGTTTTGTAGCATCCTGCTAACAAACCTGCTCCTGGCCTGTACCTTGACGTGGTGAGCGGGCTTTCAACCAAAGCAGGCCAACTTTATGCTTTACATGTATTGCTCTACATGCTTTTTTGTAAAAATGGCTAATGATTGAAACACTTGGTAAATGCCTTAGAAAATGGGTTATAATATTGTCTTAATGTGGAGGTCACTGTTAAAGCAATGAAGTGCAAACCTACGACAGTTAGTAGCTGACTTTAAAGCAACATCCCACTGATTTTCAATATTGAAATTTGTTCTTCTCTTAACTTAGATGAGTTGATGCATTCCTGTCTCATCTCAGAGCGTGCACTCAGTTGCTCTGGCATGCGATGGTACTTTGGTGGTACTAGCATTCTGCTTAGCCTAGTTCTTTCTTTTCACTAAAAAGATTTTCAAAACGTGCATTCCTCCTTGCAACATTTGTCAACAAATTTGTCTGTGAGGGTTATGTTTGGGCATACATCCTGATCCACCCAAAACGGATATGGTTACCTAGTTGGAATTCTACGTTGGCGGGTATAAATGCATTATCATTTAGCAATCTTGCTTTTGTGCATAAGAGTGACCTCAAGGATGGTAAAGGCTCCTTTAAGAATAGTACTGAGGTATGACCCAAATAGTGCCTTGCATGCCTGACACAGTTCCCTAATCAAACATTCGTTCCACTGGATTAAACCAAGAAAAATGTTGACCGACACACCTGACCCAAACTGTTCCCCTAATCAAACAGTTGTTCTATTTGATAAATTAATCCAAGGAATTTGTCACACACTTGTTTTCAATGGTGTAAAAAAGTGAAATTACGGAAATGTAGTGAAACTATGGAAATGAGATTCTGTTAACTAACGACACACAAATTAGTCTCGTCACATTCAGAATGCCTTGCCCACTGATTAGTCACGTGTCTGTAATTTCCTAATAAATTGCTGTGAATAATATTGTATAATATATTACTCAGTTTATAAGTGCCCTCTATAGAGCTAGTTAGCTATGGAAACCAAGAAAGCCTTTAACGTTAACATTTAGTAACATTAGTTTTTATTTCAGCATAATAGCAGGCCCGTGAAGTCGGCACACACAAAAAAAGAACTGTCATCACAAACACTGAATTAAAAATGTTTTTACAGTGAGAAAAATGTATATATATAAAAAAAAAAAGCTTAAACATCCTGCTCTGTATCTATCAGTTCTGTATCTCGGGAGGAACCGTTTGCTTACCGTTCTTTACACCTAAATGGTGTGTGCATGAATACACACACACACACACTTTATCTTGCTTCTGTCTACACCCTCTTTTAATATACATAGGACAATGTGCATTATTTCAATTATTTTTGCTCCCTAGACAAATGCATGCATGACATGATGACACACTACCTTGGATAGGAGTTCTCCACTCCGTTCTTTGTCATCCATTCATGTTAAGGGCACTACAGCACCCCCAAACAAGAGCAGCGCACAGGTTCTTGTTGCAGGCCGACCAGTGTGAGGGGAGGTTTCAGGTCTCCGCAAGTAATGCAGTGCAGTGCAGAGTGGGCCCCCTGCTGGTAGGATTTGGTATGAATTCCCTTGAGTAGATCTATCCTTTTGTTTTGTCCAACTTGGTTGAGATGATCATTTATTTGATGTGTGTGTGTGTGTGTGTTAGGGGTGTACAAAGACACTGGTATTTGTATCTGTATTTGTTGAATGCAAAAAGTATTTGTATTCAAGTCAAATTCATGTAAAAATCCAGTTAATATAATGTCATCAAATGAATGAAATACCATTGTGAACATTATGAACCCCACCACCCGCCCTGAACAGACAGAATAAAAACAAATAACTGTAAAACTGTTGCTCTGAAAGAACATTTTAATGTACAGGATTTAGCTGTCTGCAAAATACATGTCTTTTACAGACAGCAAGATTCTGTACATTACTCTGCAGAGTAACTTAAATGTTCTCTATAACTCCCACAAATGCATACAATAGACGCTTATTGATTCTAAATCAAACTGGAGGCGTAAACAAAATAAACGCTATAGCCTAAGTAGGTGGCGGCTGTTGCACTAGGTCAGTGTTTCTCAAAGTTTTTCAGTCCAAAGACCACCAAAAAAAAAAAAAAAAAAAATCTGGGACCACCTGCACCTCTCCATCTTCAGAATATATTTCTGGTTTAGTTAAAGGCCCACTATGCAACATTTTTCCTTTAATTAATCCGTTTCATACTGTTTAGGATGCTAAAATGAGTCATTACACAGCGAACAAACGGTGTAGAATGCGCCACTATGCGAATGTGGCCTGTAGCGGTAGATACAGCACTTGCAATGTTCAGCAGCGCGGACCGCCTCCAATAGAATGCAGTGTAATACAATGCAATACAGCGGTCTTTAGAGGGAGCTTGTGAGAGAGAAAAACAGAACGTTGCTTAGCCCCTTTTTAAAGTTCATATGATTTTTGATTCCTTGTTTTTACTTCCTGCTGTCACTGGTGTGTGACTGGATAAAAGATGCAAATCAACCTAGGCCTACAATTTAGGTACTGCCAATTTGGATAAACTAAAGTTACCCAACTCATCTTTAGGCTACCCTTCAAAAAGGCATAGCAAACACTAAATTAATATATATTTTTATTACACACACACACACACAC
>JAGFZM010000654.1:0-11247 GCA_017657215.1 Limnothrissa miodon
AGATACTGTGACTACAGGAGATGACAACAGGATCCTTGAAGATGTCACAGCACACAGGACAGGTGAAATCCTCTTCAGAGAAATAGTAAGAAGCCATTTCTTCTGTTTGTCTGGTTACTTACACGATTTGCTTTCACTTTCAAACTTGGAGGACAAGTTCAAACTTGGAAGATCCTGTCTGTGTCTGTGTGGGAAAACACAACATAACATCCTCCACCATAAAAATGTATACCTTTATACAACATTAATTTGGGTTGTTTGTGGAATCCAAAATATTTAGTTAACTACTTTAGTAACCATAGTGAACGTACCTGTTTATGGTTCAGTGAGAAACAGCCAGTCAGTCCAGCCTGTGTGCCTCAGTTCCCTACTTCCTCATTCGGCAAGCAAGGGGTGGGCTTAGGTTGATTCCGATTGGTCAGATCAGCAACAGAATGACACAGAAAGTTTGAGAGAGAGAGAAAGCGAGAGACATGCAATGATTTTGCCTCTATTACCAAATCTGTTTACTGTAAGATTTTAACATAAAACTAAACTAACATAAAAAAATAATTTACTGGAACTCAGTGGATTTCTAGAGGTTTGCCATTATATGTTTAGATTAATTAACTTTTTTTTTTTCAATCATGAGATGTGAGAGAAAGAATTTGCCTGTTCCAAATGGCGCACTTCAGCACTTCGGAATGCTATTGCCTGGTCTCTCAGTGTGGAGAAGACGTCTCCATGTTGTTGGGATATCACTACACTGTCTATGGGAAATCAGGAAGTTAAGAGTGTGAAAGAGAAGTTAATAGCAGGACAGTTATGGACTGACTAATAGGCAAGAGATGATCTCTGTGCATTGCCTTATCACTTTTCTTATCTTCCTGGCTCCCTTTTGTTAACAGGTAAGTTGAGATGTTTTCCAACTATGATATATGGCACTGAGTTCTAGCGGCTTTCAAGCTTGTGCTTGCCTTAAGACCCAGATTTCTAAGAAGCACTCTATCGTCAATGTCAATATTCTTGAAATGCACTTTCCGATCATGTGATCTTTTTTTTTTTTTTTTTTATCTTGTCTTGTCTGCTGATTTATTAGCGAGTTCATAGGCCTTCTGCAGATCTTCCCTTCTCGTCTCTGGCTCCATCAGGTGAGGTTTCAAAGCAAAGACCTACTGGCAGTCTAGCTTCTTTGCCAAACATTAGGAGATACGGTGGACCTTAATCACCAAACTTTTATGTATATATTTTTTAGCAAAACTGTTACAAGACCTATACATATGGATCAACAAAAAAACGCTATAACAATAAGCAGTCTATAGCAGATCGCCCTTTTTTTTTTTTACCACAAACAAGCAAAACCAGCTAAATCACTAACTCTTTACTATAACCATGTAAATATACTCCAATAGAGCACAATCCAGACTTCCATCTGCATAAAACCCCTATATAGTTCTCACTATGGGACCAAAAGGAAATCACTTACCTGCACCATCTATTTACGAACAACAAAGGGAGGAACAAAAGTATTTCACCACCAGGCGATTTTGCAAGTTCTCCCACTTAGAAATCATGGAGGGTTCTGAAATTCACAATGTAGGTGCATCTCCACAGTGAGAGACAGAATGTAAAAAAGTCAGGAAATCACTTTGTATAATTTCTAAGGAATGTATTTTATTTTTTACTGCTGCACATAAGTATTTGAACACCTGAGAAAATCAGTATTAATATTTGGTAAAGAAGCCTTTGTTTGCAGTTACAGAGGTCATGTTTCCCACAGTTTCCCACAAGGATTTTGGCTGGTGCAGAGCAACATGGAGTTTCATGGGGCAACAGCCTCATGAGCAAGCCCTATGGCTTCCACTGTCCAGTGAGAGAGCCTTTGAGTAGACAGGGCCTGGGCCCTGGAGCAAGCAGTCTTGATTCCCAATGGTGTCTTGATGCCCTGTTTTGGTTGCAGTTATTTTTCGAGATATAGGAATATTGAAATATGCTCTGGTTTACTATTATAAGCTGCCCTTTACATGCCATACTAGGCTAGCCTGTGATGACCTGCGAGCAAGTCAGTCTGGCCAGGCTGCCGTTTTAGAGGAATTATTTTTCCCAAATCTGTGGGCACCAATGAGAAACGAGCTTACGCATACGTCATCGGAATGAGTGGCCTGATTGGTTGTAGATTCGTCAAGTAGTATACAGAGGCATCTGATGGACGCAGGTTAAGCCTGCCTCCCAGAAGACGTTTAGTAATGTAGGATGGTCAGACTAAGCTCCCATGAGCTTTGTCACGCTAGCCACGCTAATGCTAGTTAGTATTGTTCATTAGGATTAGAAGAAAAGTGTGTCCAAAGACAAATGGCAATTATGGCCATTTGTAAACTACCCAGGTGTGCATTCAACATAGAATTCTAATTTTGACAAAAAATACAATACCACTGCACTACATTTTTTTATTTTTATTAAAAGTTCAAGCGTTGACTGGACTGCAGAATATTTAAATGACCTGCAACATTATTATGCACTTGTTGAATACTATGATATACAAAGCTAAATAATTTTGCCAAACAGAAAACAAGATATCATCGCAGAGCATCATCAAAGACCCTACATACCCTGCACACACTCTCTTCAACCTCCTTTATCTGTCAAGAGCCCTGCGCCCAAAAATAACCAGACACAAGAACAGCTTCTTTCCCGCTGCCATCACTCTTCTGAACTGTGGATAAGTTGGGGCTTCAATACACTGGCCATTCACCCTCCAACTCATTGCAGACTTTATCTTTCCATATGCATCGTGCCATTTCCACAATTCTACAACTTTATGTTATATTTGTATTGTTTATTATTTTTATATTATGTTGGAATGTGTCTAGATGTATATTGTTCTCTCTATTGTACAGTATGTGCATAATTCTACTTTGCCCACTGAATGTATAGAAAATCTATAAAGAGTTAACACCTACTTAAGTCCAATTATTTGTGTTTTAAAGTGTATTTGGTCTAAAAAAAAAAAATCTAATTTTCCATTACTGTGTGTCAGTAAAAAGGTCTCACTGGTTCACTGTCAGATCTAACTGGGTGCTGCCCTACTGCAGCTGATGAGAACACTGGTGAGATCTCCAGAGGAAGCGGACAATATCGAAACACTCGCAGTGTGCTCTTTCTCAGGGCTTATGTGTTACTGTCAGGGTAAGAGGTGCTGCTAAGTTCATCCCAGTATCCCATCCACAACCCCAGTTTACCTCCAGCAGGTGTCTGAAGTCTAACTGAGCTGTTCTACTGTAACTGCTGTCTTCACTGGTAAGATCCTCAGTGGAAAGACAGAAGAAAACAATGGAAACACACTCTCAGTGAAAGTGTGTGTGAATGTGTGTAGGTGTGTGTTATTATCAGGGTCAGAGAATGAGAGTTTTCCTCTGTCCCAGTCCAGCTGCACTCTGATCCTCTGGGGTTTCTGCTCCACTGAGAGGACAGTGGAGTCATTAGGTGTTTCGCATGCTCCATATGAAATGCCATCATACCACAGATCCCACACTCCATTCTTGGAGTCATAGTCTCCCCTATTCTGGAGAGACTCTGTCATCACACCCAGAGCCCAGCCCTCATTCCCCCCAACCTCCACCTCCCAGCAGTGAGTCCCTGAGTTAAAGCCCTCAGAGCCCAAGACGCTGGTATAATGATCAAATCTCTCTGGGTTATCAGGAAGCTGCTTCACTGCCTCATCACAACATGTTACACTGGTCAGATCCTCAGACAGGGTGAGTTGGAGGTTTGCAGTGTTGGGATCCAGAGTCACAGGAGCTGCAGAGAGAACGAACACACACGTGAGTGCTAACCTACTGCATATTTATGCCTCATTGTAAAATGTTACATAATAGATATAATCATAAAATTTTATATATTCAATAGTACCATATATACTATTCAGTAACATACACTCATATTAATGATAAAGGTACATAAATGAAAAGTGAAGTCAAAGTCAATCTCAGCTTGGTTTAAAATAAAAAGCAGCTAAACGGTGCTAATCACTCGTCAGCAGATCCTATTGGATAAATTACTCACCGGAAGACACAACTCACCACAAGAGACAAGCCGTCGCCTCCATACACAATAAAAAATAGAATAGTAAAGAACGGTGATTCATGTTTCACAAAGGCAAAACAATTTCACAAAGTTAAAGTTTTTTTGGAAGAGAATTATACCTCTAAATGAAAATCTTTTTTGTTCCAATTTTGATCAGATTATTGTTCAATCTTAAAAAAAAAAAAAAACATTCAAGGAAACATGTGGTGAGTAAATATTACAGTTCTTGCCTGTCAGTGTAAGTGGTCTTGGCCTTTTCTCACTGAGAATGTTGGAGGATATTGCGAACAAATAGAGAGAAAAGCACACTGATACTGAGTGAGTCCTGTGTGTGAGTGTGTGTGTTTGTAACAAAGGGTTGTGGGTAAATGCAATTTTACACAGTTAAAACCTTATACTTGGTTATATTTAAAAGCATCCTAAGCCTTACCCTGACCCATAAAAAGTTTTTATGCAGTAATATGCAATATTTTCAGTACAATGAAGTAAAATGCAGCATTTTAAAATTATTTTTCATCAGTGCATTTGTGCATTTTTGCATTGCAAACCCCGACCAGTGGAAAGCAGCTGAAGTGCCTAACCCCTCACTGAGAATGTTGCCTGTTGTGCAGGCAGCTCACTGCGCCGGGATTAGTGTGTGCTTCACTTCACTTCATACTGTGAGCTGAGTATGTTTCACTAATTCACAGATTGGGATAAATGCAGAGACTAAATTTCCCACACGGGATCAAAAGAGAATAATCCTTCTTCTTCTTCTAGTAGAAAAAACTGCAATTTTGATACTGCAGCACAACTCAGGATTTCATATAAGAGTAGCAGTTTCAATTTCATTCTCACCCCTTACCGATAAAGATCCTACAAGTGTAATAACTGCACAAACTACATTAGAAAAGGCCTAGGGAGGTTCCATATGAGCCAAACTGAAGCTGCCAAAATAAGACTGGCTAGTAATTAGCTAGCTAACATTAGCGTAGGCCTACCAATCACAAAAGCATTTGTAAACATTCACTCTGCTTGCTGTTTACATTTCACTTTTTCCTGTTTTACATTAATTACATTTCACTATCATTTACTTGGATGTTTCAAACAGTGCGGAAAAAAGATAGCAAAAGTGCAGACTCATCATAATAATCCCAAGGATAACTAATACAGTTTAAAAGGCCATGCTTGATACCATTACAGTAATTTAGGGGTTTTGTTATACACAGCAGCTTTTATGTTAATTTGGAAAGAATATATTATGTGTGAATCAGTGATATATTTTTATAGCACAAGTAAATTTATCAGGTGACCAGCCTCACCTGTGATACAGCTCCACCCTGCAACACACACACTCACACACACACACACACACACACACACACACACAGAAAAGGACACAGACCAACAGACGGCAGTAACATGCAGGCAGTATCAGTCTTCAAATAAAATTAAACAGACACAAGATAAACACACACTTAACTGTACCTACTGCATAGAGGGGTCACGCTTTGGCCACTAAAAAGTCCCTAAGACAAATGCAGTTGTTCTCAATACAGTGTATCACAGTGAAAGGGGGACCTCACTTGCCATTAACAAGGTAGCACACCTGGGTAATGCATGGTAGCACACCTGTGTCATGCATGGTAGCACACCTGGGTTATACATGGTAGCACACATGGGTAATACATGGTAGCACACATGCATGGAAGGGCACCTGGGGCCAGCATGGTGGTAGTTCTGAGCAGGAGTATCTTTCACACATTTGTTTGATGTGGAGCGTGAGGGAATGAATGTATAACCCTATAATGGCAGGGGGTTTACTAAGGGGCCAGACTGAATAAGCCATCTTAGTGATCATTCATGATAAATAGAGGAACTTGTAGCATCTCAGACTCATAGAGACTCCTGCCTATGACTGCACTGGGGCATTTGCATTGATTTATTTTGGCTATGAGGGAGCGCTGTCAGTTACTAACCACTCACCAACAAAATTACTACTAGCACCACAGTTTTTTCCAGGAGGTCTCTTGGTTTGGATTTAGCAGTTCAAGCGAGGTGGGGTACCATTGGGTACACATGCACTTGCTCTCTCTCACACACACACACACACACACACACACACACACACACACACACACACACACACACACTCATTCCACTTTTAAAAACTATTGGGTGTTCTCCAGACTGGTATCAGCCTTTCAGCAGTTTCAAAATCAGCTGTCTACTCACTGTATTCAATGGTAGCCAGCATCTTCTCCCAGACTCTGAACTTCAGGTTGCCCAGGTGCTTTGCCACATTGATCAGAGCTCCTGAAACCCTCTCTGGATCCTGCAGTGTGCACTGGGCTCTGGAATAACATTCAGGAGTCAGTGCTGCTGTGGGTTTGGGTTCAGAACCATAGAGAAACAGGTGTCAGATCACTCACCTTTCCGCTGTGCTTTTGTAGTTCTGAAAAAAAAAGGACAAAAACTAAACATTTTTGTCACACTTTTTTTTTTAATTGATCACATTTTCACAGTAACTACCTGCAAGAATGTGACATCGTCAGCTCCCATCTGCTCTTCTATGGCTCTGATTGTGTCTGAAAGAGATGAGATCTCTCTGCTCATCTTCTCAATCTTCTCCTTCATCATCTGACTCTTCTGCTCCTCTTCCTCCCTCAGTACAGCTATCCTGGCTGCCTCTTCATCTCGTAGAAACTGGTGAAGCTTCTTAAACTCCTCCTTGATCAGCTTCTCTGTGTGCTGGACCTGAGTCTGTGTAAAACACGCTATTATTTATCCATTCACCTGATGGTTTCATTGAGTGATACTTCATTTATTATAATCCAATTGTTGGATTAGAAAAGTGGTAGACATAGAACATTTGTGTAAGTGTGTGTGTGTGTGTGTGTGTGGAGGGGGGCCGCTTGGGGATAATAACTTGAACTAATGGTTTATTGCAAAATAATATTCATATAAGGACTCAAGTATACTTTGCAGCACTAAAACTAAAATGAACTGAAGCACTATCCCCTAGCACTATGCTCCTTAAGGTTTCTGCTATGTAGCTCGATTGTTATCCTCGTTTTGTAAGTCGCTTTGGATAAAAGCGTCTGCTAAATGCATAAATGTAAATGTAAATGTAAAACACAGCCATGTGGTTTGGTTTTCTTCATAACGCCCATAAAAAGGTTGCTGTGTTATATTCGATGGAATTTGACTATTTCTGCATCAACTGCATTGTGTTGCATTGCAAAATATTATACAACAGTAATCGTGTAAAAACATTTGCGTTTTTGGTGGTAAAAAACAGTCTGAACGGTGCTTTAAAGACCAATTATTGCTGCGCAATTTTCTCTCAACAGTGCATGCCTGCTGCTTTAGTCATGTCACCAGCAGGAGAACGCACACAAGGTGTGGTGTGGTCTGGTTATTATCTTTACGGATGTTACTCAAAGCTGCACTCACCCTGACGTGCGCTTCCATTTTCTCACAGCAAACTTTAGCTTTCTCAAAAGTCTTCACTTTTTCTCGCAAGAACTGCAGTTTGGTCTCAAGCTCCTCCTGGAATAGAGAACGGACTTCACCACAGACTCCAATATCTCTTCCACTACATACCACTGTTTGCCTGCTGCTGCCAATCCCAGAATATTCAAGAAAGTAAAAACCATCTTACCTTGCAATCAATGGCTGCCTCATCTGTAGGATACAATGTGTGGCTCAGATGCATCTTGGAATCTCGACACACAAAACACACAGGCTGTTTATCCTCCAGACAGAAGAGTTTGAGTTTCTCACTGTGCAGACTGCAGAGCCCCTCAGACACAACTGAAGCTCCTTGATCTTTCTCTAGTAAGGTCTCACACTGGTTCCTTAGAGTTTGACTGACTGGAGGATGATCCAGTGATTACTTTCTTGTACAGACTGGACATTCTTTGACTCCTTTGTTCTCCCAGAAGCTCTGCAGACAGCCTTCACAGACACTGTGATCACAGGTCAATTTGACTGTATCCTTGCAGTTACAGCACAAGGGGCAGCTGCACTCCTCATCCAGTTTAGAAGCCATTTGATATCGTTATCACATTCAACCTTTACTTCAGGTTGAATGTGCATCAGTCAGTCAGAGGGAGGGACTGACTGTGTAGAGAGGTTCTCATTGGCCAGCAATAATTGCTAGACAGGCTCTCCCTACTGTGAGCTTGTGTTCCATTTCTAGGAACTGTGCCTCACATGCACAGAGGGGGCTTTTGACTAATGCACAGAAACGCACAGCACTCTCAAAAAGCAATGCATCCCGGACTGCATACAGTAACTCTGCATTTGTGGACTGTGGACAACTTTGTCCATTTACGTCCATTAACAGATCTCTATCATATGTAATAAGACCTGGTGGTAGTGAAAAGGGCAATATGACTGTGCAGCAAAGATTTACAGTATTTTGTTTGAACAAGCTGCAACATGACATAAATACCTTGCCCTCATGAGGAATGCATGAGTACATTTCCATTGCTACTGCATCACACTAAAATGCCAGATGTTCTAATTGGGTCGTATACCATCGTCTTACATAAACCTTTCTTTTAAGAGATCGCTATTTATTTTTCTGGGATTCTAAACAATGGCATACGTTTTATTTTATGCTGGGAGACTGACTAGTGGTGTGCATGCAGAATTGAAAAAATCTTATGTATGCGGTACATTCTTCTATGTGGTACAATTGAATATAGAGATGTTTAGTAAAACAACAATGTAATCAGTTCTGACTTATAATATTAATTTTATTCTTTAAAATGAAAGGGAATGTAAATGGCCAGGATTTTATTTGACACATATGCAATATATTACATCTATACAAATGCTAAAAAAAGCAAGTGTAACACCAACAGATCAAGTTTAATATTAAATCAACTCCCCAATAAAAAGGATAAATGTCGTCGAGGTTAGCAACACTTAATTGTGTGAGATCGACTTAGTCATGTCACCTAATCAACATATTACTATAAGATTTTAGTGATTTGATTGGTTGTTAAGAATAACAACAAATTCTGATTATAAAAAAGAATAATCTGATTCTAATGTACAGCACATATTTGTGTGTGTTCCAACCTGACTAGACTGGTTGATGTTGCTATCTTGCGTCACTTTTTGTATGGCTTCATGGTACTTCATTTGTTTATCTATATGTCTGATTTTTCCTTAATTAGAACAATCCAATGTAATCAAAGATAAGATTTTTGTGTCACCATATTAACCAACATCCACCGACCCGTCCCAATATTAAGCAAGCTTCTCAGTTGCAAATGCCTTCACTGATGCGATCTTCAGTGGAGGTACCGTAGCAAAGTATGGAAACACCCTCTCAGTGAAATTGTGTTTAAAAGTGTATAGATGTGTGTTATTATCAGGGTTAGTGAAGGTGAGTTTTCCTCTGTCCCAGTCCAGCTGCACTCTGATCCTCTGGGGTTTCTGCTTCACTCTGAGAAGAGTATAGGGCAGTGGTGGACAACATGCTATGCACCTGATATCTGTATATTTAACATACCACAGTCCATTCTGATGATAGTATTCTCCTTTCCTCTTGAGAGACTCTGCCATCACACCCAAGACCCAGTCCTCATTCTCCCCAACCTCCACATCCCAGCAGTGAGTCCCTGAGTTAAAGCCCTCAGAGCCCAGGACTGCAGCATACTTCTCAAACCTCTCTGGGTTACCAGGAAGCTGCTGACACTCATCAACACATCTAATGCTGGTCAGATCCTCAGACAGGAAGAGGTGTGGGTGTGCTGAATTTGGGTTGAGAATCACAGGAGCTAGAGAGAAAGAACACACACACACGTTCAACACTCACAGAATGAGTTGAGAAAGGTCACACACATTTTAATGCTTTAGTCTGAGGATCTATATCTCTCTTACATATTGTGCCTTTGTTTAGATATTGTCTGTCCCTGTGGCTACTGTGCATTTGAGAAGAGGTTATATGTCTTAGTATGTGCAACCCTGAGTTTACTCACAGTATTTGACAATCTCCTGCATCTTCTCCCAGACTCTGAACTTCAGGTTGCCCAGGTGCTTTGCCACATTGATCAGAGCTCCTGAAACTCTCTCTGGATCCTGCAGTGTGCACTGGGCTCTGGAATAACATTCAGGAGTCAGTGCTGCTGTGGGTTTGGGTTCAGAACCACAGAGGAGAGAGAGAGAGAGAGAGACAGGAAGCGCTTACCTTCTCAATGTGCTCTTGTAGTTCTAAAGAACAAGTAAGAGAATGGACAAAGCATTTATTTGAATAGATCTTTCTTAGCACTATATTTGCAATGTTTGCACAGAACTTATTTAGATTTACTTTGATCTACATTGGTGGTGGTTGATAAGATGGTGATGTGATCCTCTGAGTAAATGCAGTTGTACATACATCAGGTCCTGAAGTAACAACATATTAACATATGACATTTATGCACGTAAATGGTATATTAAACAAGACATTGATGCGGTGGTGGCAGGAGGTAGAGGTGCTGTTGGGCAACCAAAGAGTTGCAGGTTGAGCCCTGCTCCGCCTGACCTATAAAATTCTTCTTGAGCAAGATACTGAACCCCACAATTGCTTCTGGTGTCAGGTTAACACCTTGCATGGGATCTTCCACTGGTGTGTGAATATGAAGCATATTGTAAAGTGGAGTAGAAAAGCAGTAAAGGAGTAGAAAAGCACTATATACATGTAGTCCATTTAAGATGATCAGTTTTAAGATCTACACCTTTCATTTTACAGATGGAGTTGGTTATACCTGGAGGAGAATGATGTCATCGGCTCCCATCTCCTCCTCTATGGCTCTGATTGTGTCTGAAAGAGATGAGATCTCTCTGCTCATCTTCTCAATCTTCTCCTTCATCATCTGACTCTTCTGCTCCTCTTCCTCCCTCAGCGCAAATATCCGTGTTGCTTCCTCCTGTCGTAGAAACCGATGGAGTCTCTCAAACTCCTCTTTGATCTGTTTCTCTGTGTTTAGGGCTTGCGTCTGGATGAAATTAATATAACTTTATTAATTCATAGTTTGTTAAACACATCTTATAGGTAAAGAAACTCACAAGAAATTCACAAAATTGAGGAATTGAAGAATGTCATAAACCAAGTGGCAGTATGCAAAGACGAAGCCCTATCAAAATGATGTAGAGTGTCATTAGAGACATCAAATAGCTAGGGTTACATCATCTGATATGATTAAA
>JAGFZM010000655.1:3482-22778 GCA_017657215.1 Limnothrissa miodon
ACCATCACTATATCCACCCCTCTGACCAGCCCACAGCTTCTTTGGAAGTACAGATAGCCAGGTGAAAAAAGGTGAAAATACCAGCACACAGCAGTTAAACATCTGATGGGTACATGCACTGCCTATCTGTTTGTACTGAATAATACTGAATAATTTCCTTTCAAACTGAATACATTATTTCTTAAAAAGACTCCTTGTAGTTAAATACTAAACAGCTATTTCCATGTTAATATATGTCCCCTGCAGCCTTAAGAATCGCTGTTGTACTTGTACTTAACCAAGCCTAAGTATAACTAACTAAACCCTGTGCGATTGTCATCTATGACCATTCATTCACCAAATATTATGAAAGATTTGCTCATAGTCTAGTCAGTAGTCATCTTGTAATCTAATCACTGTAGGATTCATTAACCAGACATGATCAATGATTTGCATGGGGCCCCAGAATAGTTTGCAGAATGCTTTGGAACCACACACCAGGCATGTGAAAGACAACTCCAACTCAGACAACAGGACTTTTTTCACAAGTGGCCATATTGTTGACATAACACTGTTCATCTGACAGGCTGAAAGTGAAATAGGTTTTATGAAGTAAAATACATTAGCAAGCTGTTCTCTCCTATGCTGCTGTTAGTCGTTCCCTATCTGTTTTAGGACAGCATAGGTCAGAGACAGCTGCATTAATTCACCGGTACTATATCAACAACATGGTCGTGGATAGCTATGTGACTCGTATCTAGTAATTCTGTAATGTGTGTATAGATATTTGTTTTACTAGTTCAATTCTATAGTAAGTTAATTCCGTCAAACTTATTACTCTATTATTCAAAACAAATGTGTATTTGGAAGTGTCGGAAGCCTAGTGTTTAATCAAACTTTGCAAGTAGTGTTTTAATTTAATCCCAACTGTTTTTTTTTTTTATGTAACTTGCGGGTGAATCCTATGGAAGTAGTGTTCCCTTTATTACTTCAAAGCCAGAATATGTAGCTGCAATCCTGTCTTCACCATCTGTGTTTATACCTTTGTGGTGACTAAAAAAACCTCGGTTGGGAATCTTGTTCACAGCATGGATAAAAGCTAAAGGGTTTGTCTGTAGCCAAAATGCTCCATCACTTTTTCATGTGGAGAACCATCCCCCTGTTTGCAACTCCATCTGAGCAGCCTTATTGAACATGGGCCTGCTTGGAGGTGAAATGCCCAACAGCATTGTCAGCAAAGTGCTTTTGTGGATGAAGAAGCTTGCCATCTTTGTCTGTCTGACCCAGGGTCTGCTCACCTGTGGCTTAAGTCTATGATCATACTGGCCCTTTGGTGATGAGTGATGGGAGGGTTGACCAATGGGCACTCTCCATTGTCATCAGTGCTTTCATGCTATGCAGATGTCATTGTCTGTCGCCAGACCCCTCTTGTCTGACGTGCTGTCATCGCCACATATGAGAAGGCTGCCTTTTTTAAAATCATAATTCAAGAAAAACAATTGGACAAGTTCAATCAGGCCTCAATGACATTTTGTTCAGTGATTGGTACAAAAAGTTATTTTGATGTGGACATAAACACAATAACCAGCAATAACTCCATTACTTCATATGTGTGTTTAACAAGTGTCAAAAGCTTAATCCTCGTCACCATATTACATGAGTCTCAACCAAGCAACCAGCCTACTGCCTCAGTCTCTCGCTTTCATTGTCCCGACATGTCACCCCTTCTGAAAGGAGTCCCCAACCCAGCTCCCACCCCCACACCCCACATCCCTTTCCCCCCCACAGCCCCCCCTCCCCTCCCCCCGACCCTTCCCTCTTCCAGTCGGATCCCTGTCTCTGATTGGCCGTGGGGGCCTGACTAACGCCCTAACCTGTGTCCTAACAGCCAGGCTGTGTGGTAAAGCTCTTGTTCCTGCCGCTTCTCCCTACCGCACGCTAGCCCGGACCAGTCGCATCCCGCGGCCCAGCATGAGCCAGGGCTGCAGCCGTGACACCAGTCGCGAGAGCAGCCGCGACACCAGCCCCGCGCGGGGCTTCGCCCCTCTGGGTGAGTACGCCGGACAGGCCCACAGATGACCCCCTCCGTCAAACCTCCTCCCCAAACCCCTCCACTAGAAAAGCAACCTAAGAGAACCTACCCATCCAAGTTCACACACACACAGGCCTGTCGCAATAAACAATAATCACACACTAATAAAAATGAATATTTTTTTTTTCGGCTGCGATATTTTTCATTTGTATGCTTGATTATTTTCATTGTGTGTCTCTATTAAATTCACTAATGACAAAAGGCCTCAATGTGGGGCATTG
The DNA here is from genome assembly GCA_017657215.1 of Limnothrissa miodon. Classification (NCBI taxonomy): domain Eukaryota; kingdom Metazoa; phylum Chordata; class Actinopteri; order Clupeiformes; family Clupeidae; genus Limnothrissa; species Limnothrissa miodon. The sequence goes on from JAGFZM010000655.1 coordinate 5,775, forward strand.
GTCTCTACTGACCCCTTTTGTTCTCGTAGTGTTTGGCATGAACTCTCATGACAGTTTGGCTACTTGCCAACTGGGCTACTTGCACATAGCCTACCATGCTGACGTTAGTTGAGATTCGAGGAATAGATAGATGGAATTTGTTTCAAACCCAAACGCAACAGCTTCAGTGTGGCAGCACGGATTCAAACCGAATGACCGTTGTGAACCACTTAACCTCTTCCAGCCAATATGTCGCATTTGTTGCAAAACAGAAGGCTAATTTTAGCAGCTAAACACGGCAATAGAATAAACATGCATGTGCATCTAAATCCTAATCATCTGATGCAGTTTTCCCAGCTAGGAAAAAAATAAATGCAACATGAGCCGTCTCCGTCTTCTAGACATTCCTCAATCATTGGGGCGCACTCACACAGTCCCACAGTCACCCTATCCGGACAAAACGTTATAGATTTATACAGTAACCATTTCACTTTTGTAATGCCCTAAGAAATCGTATAAGTCAATAACAATGGTTCAGCTTTGTGGTGCTTTAATCTCACCTGTGGGAATTTTGATTATCAAACACGTACCTCTGAGGTACATATTTGACCACTAGTTAACGAAATTTAGAAGCAAAGCAAAATCGCTCAAGCGGTTTATGAGAAATATAAGTTTGACATCAATATTAACGTTTATCGCAATAAATTCTGGGACAATTAATCGTTCAGCAAAATGTATTGTGACAGGCCTACACACACATACCACACACCACCCTCCTACGTCCATCATGAGTGAAGACTAGACCATATTCTGCCCATGATGCAGTAAAATATGTGCATTTGAAAGAGTAGTAAAATGCCCTCTATTTAGACTTCTAGCTAGACCCCCTCCCCCCCAATCCCCAACATAGCTCTTTCACCTAGCCTAGTTAGTCTCCCGTCCCTTCCCCCACACCAGTTCTAGATGTCTCTCTCTCTCCCTCTCTCTCTCTCTCTCTCGTCTGTACCTGTATGAGACTCTTCTCTCCTCCCCTCTCTGCCTGCCTTCTTTGCATGGTTTACTATCTGTGAAGTCTTTGAATGATCGCCCTCTGTCTGCGTGCTCTTCTTTTTTCCCCCCTGGAATAAATGAATGGATGTTGGTGGACAACACCGGAAATTTAACACCCAAAACTTCTGTGCATCTCCTGTGAAACACATTTTCAAAAAAAAAAATGCTTTTTACCAAAGTTTCAAAAGATTCCAAAAATGAGATTGAAAAAAGGCAGCGGCAAGTCTTTGCTGATGCGCATGTGTCATAGGCCTGTTATATGTCAACTCTTCCACTAATGCCTGTCAAAGCACTGCAGTATTCTTTGGCATCAGGTCTATCTGTGTTTGTCCGAGTCTGTCTTGGAGTTCTTTGTTTGTGCTTTCTCTTACAGGACAGAAGTGTGTGTGCATGTGTGTCTTGCTCTGTCTCGTTGTCGTTTTGTTTTGTATTTGTTTTGTGTGTGTTGTTTTGTGTGTGTGTGTGTCTGTCGTCGGTCTATCTGTGTTTATATGTCTACCACTGCCAGCGATGGCTTTGTGGTTCCTTTTGCTCAATGACACTAACCTCGCCCACCCATGTGGTGTGTGTTTGTGTGTGTTTGTCAACTTTCTTCCTCCCCCTCCTCCTCCTCCTCTCGGCAGCCTCCCGACGTCACTCGCGTTCCACCAGTGCTCTCTCAACGACCGACCCCGTAGGGCAGTCAGGTGACCTGCATGACCCCCGGACCCAGACTATATCGTATTTGACCTTTTGAACTGCATGCCCCAATCTCCCCGAAACAACCACACTCTGCCTTATTTGGTGTCTGCATGCTTCTCAATTTGTGTTGCTGGCTGATATCAGTGTGGTCGCCATTTTGAGCAGGGCGTTTACCGTTCCCTTAACTTTTTACTGTCAGATTAGCCCAAGAATGCGCTTAACCCTGTTAAGAGGAGTGCTCTCTGTAGCAAAGTGCCCAGTTTCTTTTACTGAGTACCACAGGTGCATAAAGTTTAGTGTATGTTATATTAGCTTCTAATGCATATCGACCTCCTACAAGCTAATGCTGAAAGCTTTGTCCTTATGGGAGTTTGTCCTTGCCCTTATTGCACACTGTTACATCTCTATTGTAAATTCTGTTTTAATATAATTGAATTTAAATAATTCAAAGGAATCTTTTCTACACTACCTTAAAAGCCCAAGAAATTAACAATAGGAAGAATAGTGCGGAAACTATTCTATTCATTTCTTTGTAGAGCCTGCTTGAAATAAAGTTTTGCTAAATCAGTGTAACCACAGCTAAAATCGCACTACTGCCACTTCAAGCACATCTCTCAGGTGAAAGTGAGGGAGTGGACCTGCCTTCTCATTTCCCCATATAAGCTCTCATATGTTCCTGCCACGTTGCTCAAATCCATGTTGTCACCGCCATATTTAGTGTAAGGTGATTTATGTGCTGTTGGCTTAGTGGTGCTTAGTTGCACATTTCCTTGTAGGCCACACAATTTGCTCTTCTTAAAGAAGCTTTATGGGCTGATGCTCTGTTGTTTAATGTGAACAAAATATATTTTATATTGTATATTTGCTAAATATTTCATTTGATTTTTTTTCTTTCCATCTTAATAATTCATTCATACATTGCATTGATTTCATACATGCCATATATGCTTCCCTTCCATCAAAATGTTGCTTGTCAGTGATGTGGTATTTCCGTGGCTAAGTGGTGGTTCCAGGTAACCCTAGCGGCGTCTCTTGACCAGCCTACTGCCTCTCAGCTGTTTGGGGTGTCTGTTTGCAACCCATAGTCTTCCTGGTGTCTGTGATTTGGTGGTGGTTTAAGCCTTTGGCTTGGGTTCTTTTACTGAAACTATTCAATCTTTTCAAGAAAAATTAACGCCCTCTCTCAAAAGATTGTGATCTAATTGGTTATCTGATTGTTCTTTTTTTTAAATCCTCATCAGTGTTTTGTAAAGGAAGCCAGTTTAGTGTGCTCCTAGCCCATCTGTTAAATCCACCTTGCAATTTGAATGCAATTTCCCTCTCAGAAAGAGAAGCAATAAATATAGCTCTCATCACTGGCCACCCAAGCCCTTTCTATCTAAGCATGAGGTAAGTATGCCTTTGTTCCTTCATGTTCTTCTTTCTCACCCTCCGCTCCTCTGCCCTTCCCTCTCCAGATCGCTACAGCCTGATGCATCAGGCTCGCATGTCGGCATCTATTAATGCCATGAGGGTTCTCAACACCGGCACAGAGGTGGAGGCAGCCGTCGCAGATGCTCTGGTAAGCCTTCATCTGATCGATCTGTTCATTTGTAGTCCTTGCCGTGATTGGTTAATTGAAACTGCATTTGGATCGTTTCTGATTTATTTTTGTAGGCTTCCCTCGGGAATTTGAATAGGAAAAACAAAAAGCAGTGAACAGTTATCTGTCATGTTTATACTGAATCTAGCAGTAGCTTTGTGCAATTTATTATACACATGTCCTGTAGTCTATACGACTGTTAAAATTAGGCAATTTACAAATTTGAATATGGAGGTGAGATTGTTCTTATTTCCCTGCTGAAATCTGTGCAACCTCTGTGAGCTCCTTTCCTGACGTCTGAAACCTGTTTCTTTGCTCTTCCTTTCTTTTTTGGTCATCTTTTTTGGTCCCCTCCCCCAGCTGTTAGGAGACTCCAGGAATAAGGTAGTGGTCTCCTTTACCTATTGTGTGTTGTGCCACCCCACCATCTTCATACACTAATCAGCCCCTCCCTCCATTCCCCCACCCCCCAAAACTCACACACACACGTCCGTGTTACACCCTCACCTTTGTACACCTGTGACGTGGTGGTTTGCCTTTGGAACATCCTCTCATTTTTGGAACAGCTTTATTTGCTTATGTAAACCATAATGTGTGCTATGAATTGTGAAAGACACCCTTAACCCTCACCACCTTGTCTCACCAACTCACCCATCATCTTCACAAGCCACAGGCATATGCATCAGTTCTAAAACCTGCCAGGAAAACAGACACACACACACACACACACACACACACACACACAAATTCACAAGGGAAAGGTCAAATGGGTGTTCCTCAGGTTAAACAACCTCCCCCATCAATGCATAGGATGATTTAATCAATTTGATCTCGGGAACATTGTCCCTTTATTTCTCTTCTTTTATAACACTGACTTGGGTTACGTTTTTTTTCCAGGCCAAGTTGTTGAAAGGCATTTGGAAACTTAATTCCCTCCAGTGTTTTTTCAGGCGTTCATCTTACATTCATGATATTCCGTTCAGTGATAACGCGGTGATCTTTCAGGCATTCTGGGTCTTTCTGCACACTTAATATCTCAGCAGTTTCTCATCCTATTAGTCTGTCAAGTGTCTGTACCCTTGTTAAGAGACGCACACGCGCGCGCACATACACACAGTCTGTGTATCCTCATGATCAAATCTAAGCAGCAGACTGCGAAAGAATAATAAGATGCATGGCTGTCTGGGTGCAAATTTTGCATGGTAACCTGACCCACTGACAAATGACAGTATGTACTCATCCCCTTCTCCCTCTTTAAGTCAACCAATAAACCAGATTCCTGTAACTTCCTGCCCTCTAACAATTTGACCTTTCTCCTCGCCCCCCTCCCTCCTCTTCCTCAGCGTAAACCGCTAAGGCGGCGCTACGAGTCACCAGGGATGTATTCGGATGACGACGCCAACAGCGACGCGTCGAGCGCCTGCTCAGAGCGTTCGTACGGATCGTCGCGTAACGGCGGCCTCCCGCACTACCTGCGTCAGACGGAGGACGTGGCCGAGGTGCTGAACCACTGCGCCAGCTCCAACTGGTCCGAGAGGAAGGAAGGCCTGCTGGGCCTGCAGAACCTCCTCAAGAGCCAGCGCATACTCAGGTGACCAGAGGAGCAGGAGAACCCAACCAATCCCCTGGAGAATTTAGCCAAACCAGTGACCCTAAAATCACAAGAAATTATATGATGGAAGAGGGGGAAGGTTCTGTATGTATTTCTCAAGGTTTACACTTGGTTCTGTTAGAGGTTTATCCCACAGAACTTTTTCAGTTTTTGAAAAGGAACAAATATTGACCAAGGGTAGCCTAGAAATCTAGATCTAAAATTAGCATATAGTTTTGCTCAGCGGATACTTCTAGTCACCATTTGGGCCTCAGCAGGTCTAGGTAGCTATGGCCAATCACAAAACTGGATCTTTGTAGAGGGCGATTGAGTGGGTTTAGAGAGGTGTCAACTGGGTTACAACAGTGCAGTAGAACTAAGTATCGGTAGTTTGAATCAGCTTTGGTATAGACTTTGGCAAGATAAGAAATGGGCTTTTCTTTGAAAGTTGAGCAGACACGAAGTATGCGGACGCTGCTCTAATTGGTTGTAGGCTAGTACAATTCTATTGCGTGCAGTGGCAGGTTGTTTAGACAGCCATTGGTCAGTGGTCATGGCCAGACTGTGCTGTTTAATGCCTGGTTTGTCGAGCTAAGTTAAGAGACCAACCGTGTTTAAATCTGAAGCATTGATATTTGTGTGTGCATGTAGTGCTGATACGTCTGTGTGTGTGTGTGTGTGTGTGTGTGTGTGTGTTGTGTTTGTTTCTGCAGCCGAGTTGAGCTGAAGAGACTGTGTGAGATCTTCACCAGGATGTTTGCTGACCCACACAGCAAGGTAAGCTATGGCAATACGGTGTTGATGACATGCATGATGTGTGAAGTTGTTTGTGTTGACTGAACAGTAGAGTATATTCAAATTCCTTATTCTAAATAGGCATGGGTGACAAAACTTTCTTGTGTGCATTTTATCCTAAATTTTGATTATTTTCACTAACCCTTTGAGGCAGATGGCAGCACCAATCCTTCTCAGTCCGATTATTTGCTCATCTAGATCTCAACCAGGTTGTCTGACTAAAACTGGTGCAGTTATGAGGGTAACGTCAGGCCAAGTAAACACAAAACAATCCCAAACCGCTAATAGATGTTTCACCTGCATCTGCATTGTTCCATTCTGCCACAACATCCTGACTGAAAATTATCAAAGCTGCTACTTGGACTGATTTGTAATGGCATACTTTTAATGGTGAAATATCTGCAAAAATGTAAAAAGAATTATGAGACCAAAAATATATACTTCTTACATACTCAAGCCATAAATGGAAGCCATATGCAAGTAGTACCATATCAGACACTGCACGATTTGGATAGCCTAAACTGTACTGAAAACATCACTCACATCAAGTACAGCATGTGTAGATAAGAGCTTAAAAGAAAAGGTAATGAAAATATGCTAGAACAAAGCCTAGCCAAATATTTTAAATTTGTAGATACAAATTTCTCATTCAGCGGATTTACTGTGACGTAAGAACATTTCTATTCAAATCAAAAGGGAACTGACAGTGGCGACAGGCAGAATGGCTAACTACATGTGTGTTTGTGTTTTTATCTGTCTGCATGACCTGCCTTGGGGTGGAAATTAACAACAGCGAGTAAGTGAATCCTGACAAATATGACTCTGTGATCTAGATTATCACTTGTTACTTAACTTAAAATGGGGTAAACGCATGCAAGAAGGACATCTCTGTCTTTCAGGCAGCTGTCCACAGTAATCATTAAACTCATCTTATTTTGTCACTTGAACCCTATGAACCCCTGGCTTAGTTGTGTGTGTGTGTGTGTGTGCCTTGCCTGTGTGGCTGTAGGTGTTCAGCATGTTCCTGGAGACACTGGTGGACTTCATCACGGTCCACAGAGAGGACCTGCAGGACTGGCTCTTTGTCCTGCTCACCCAGCTGCTGAAGAAGATGGGCGCCGACCTGCTGGGCTCCGTCCAGGCCAAGGTCCAGAAGGCCTTGGACGTCACTAGGTGGGTGTGGAGGGAGCCGTGTGGATTATTGGATGGTTGGAGTCGGTGCAGAGTATTCTACACATGTCCTGGATCTCAGTCTGTCTCTGAGCATCATCATTAATGTACCTGTTCCTCTCCTATGAGTTAGGACTTTACCATACAGCGTTGGCATTCTTTTCATGTATGGATATATTTTCTTCTCTTTGTTTTAGGGAGTCATTTCCATTCGATCAACAGTTCAACATCCTAATGCGATTCATTGTGGACCAAACGCAAACACCCAACCTGAAGGTGACCATTCATGTCCAATATCTGACACCATTACATGCTTACAGCGTATTCCCTCATCATGCAATGTGTTCATTAACTCATGGGCTGTTATGTGTAATTCTGCCGCACAGGTGAAAGTAGCCATTCTTAAGTACATTGAGGCTCTAGCACGGCAGATGGACCCCCCAGACTTTGTGAACTCTAGCGAAACAAGGTTGGCCGTGTCACGCATCATCACCTGGACCACAGAACCCAAGAGCTCGGATGTTAGGAAGGTGAGTCACCATAGCAACGGTCTACTGATGGCTAAAATGACCGGGAATCCGGCCCCCTCAATTCTGTTTTTTTTTTTTTTTTTTTAAATCGGAATTATTTTTACTGCAAAAACACAAGAGGGTGTAAAACAGAAGACAATTCTCTAGGATGAGAAAGATTTCAGTCATTCCCACTCCATTAAACGGACACAATTTATATCCAAACCCACACTCCGTTTTGTTATCCCCGCACACTTTTTGTTTTTGTTTTCCATTTGTTTCTCTGTGACATAACTCTCCCTTGTTACCCCTACCATCACCGTGGGCCCAGACCCTCCATAACTGGGCCAGCGAGGAGCTGTCAGGACGACCCAGCACCTCGTCCTTGATGCCCGGAGAAAGTAACATGGAGGAGAGGTGCAAGCAGGTAGCGGCCAACTTCCCCACCCACCCAACCAACCAACAACCCAGCCACCCAACCACCAACCTCCCATCCGAGATGCCCAACAGAGCCAGTACCATTCTCTGCACGCTCCAGACATGCCTAACCAGCCTCCCCCTCTAGCGCGTGACCGTGTTTCCTCTACCTCGTCTGAGTGTGTGGCTAGCTTGCCTCCCTCCCTCCTTCTCTCTCTCTCTCTCTCTCTCTCTCTCTCTCTCTCTCTCCCTCTCCCCGTCCTTCTCTGACCCGTGCTATCTAACCTCCTTCTATGCCTTGCTAAACCCGTAATAAGGAAACAACTGCTAGCCAAAAACAAACCGACCAACAAAAGCAGCAACGGAAAAAAAAACGCTTTAACATTTCTCACCTGAACATGGACAACAACGGGGGAGGGAAGGACTAGATGTTCTCCTGTGTTTCTTGTGTCTGTTGTTTTTAGCGTTGCCCTCTGTGCCACCTGTGTGTGACGTTTCTCTCTCCTCTCGGAAAACTGGCACCCTGTGTTGTTGTCATGTACTGACTGCAAAAAACCTGAATGCTGTATCTGATTTCTTATCTGCTTAACATGTTTGAACAGTTTTTGGTAACGGCTACACAAAATGCGTGCATGCGGATGTGTGAAAAAACCAAACCATTTCTGTTAAAGTTGCAACTTACAGGCAGCTGAGGTCTGTGTACAAATATTACCTGTGCAACTAGTCCTATCTGAAGATTTTTTTTTCATTATTCATCGTATTCTTATTCTTATTGAAATCAATTTTTATTGTGTTTACTTGTCACACAGACAGCAGCAGTTTCTGTACTCGCACTTTTTATATTTCGAGGATCCTTCACCAATGAAGGAATGACAACTCACTCTCTTTTTAACAGCACAACAAAAAACTGGCAAAATAAAAACTGCATGTATTTTTCAGCTTTTTTTCACTCTGTGTGCATTTAACCTGACGAGACTCTGCATGTTTTTAGTGCTCGTCCCTTTTGCTCCTGACACCTCTCTCTCTCTCTCTCTCTCTCCCCCCACTCCTCTTGCTGTGCCTAAGGCGGCCCAAGTGGTCCTGATCGCTCTGTTTGAACTCAACACGCCGGAGTTCACCATGCTGCTGGGCGCTCTGCCCAAGACCTTCCAGGATGGAGCCACCAAGCTGCTGCACAACCACCTAAAGAACTCCAGCAATACGGGCGTAGTGAGTGTTTTTTTTTTTTATTTTACTCTTTAGTCAGGTTATCTGTCTTTTTAGTTACTTTAGGCAGTTGGTGAGTCACTTTTAGCCTCCCCAATAACTTCCGAACCTCTCTTGTTATCCTGTAGGGTTCTCCTAGCAATACCATCGGACGCACTCCTCCTAGGCTTCCGTCCAGCCGGACGAGTCCGCTCACCTCTCCAACAAACTGCTCCCATGGTGGCCTGTCTCCCAGGTAAGAGACCCACGCCCTCACTCCCTGCTCTCTGCGGCCCCACTGATCACCTCCACCAGCTCCAGCACTCTTGCTGAAGGCACACAGAGTTCGGTTCCAAGAGCTTGCCCCCAAATGCTTTGAACTCTTGCTCTCTCTACCTCTTTTTTTTTTTTTTCTCTCTCTCTTTTTTTTATCTCTCCTGCTCTCTTGGTCTCTAACTCTTGGCTCACTAATGAAGTAATGTCTTGTTTATCCTTCTGAGACTTCAACCTGAAACCCAAAAGAATTGCCCCTCGGAAGACAAAAAAAAGACAGCAATTGGTCTGGAGATTCTTTGGTTTTGTTTCGATGAATGATTCGATGAGTGATTACTGATGGTAAACTCATGAGTTTCCACGGTAACAGAATTGGAATGCTGGGACAATCATCTCCACGGGCAACCGTTTTGTTTTACGTGGGTTTCCGGTCTGGTCAGCTCTTATTAACTCATACGGCTAACCTCCAACTCTCTCTCGCACTGTAGTCTCTGTCTCTTTTCTTACCTTTCTTTTCTCCTCTCTACCACTTCCCCTGCCTTACCTACCTCTTTTCTTCTCCTCTCTCTTCTATTCTTTATTCTTCTTTCCCCCTCTCTCTTGTCATTCTCTCCCCCCTCACCCTGCTCCCTCCTTCCCCGTTCTCTCCTGGCGCACGTTGGCCCCCCCTCCAGTCGTCTCTGGGGCTGGGGTGTGGATGGGCTCTCTAAGCACCCCTCTCCCCCCCATCCTCCTCCGCCTCACTCCCTCCCCGTCAACCCCTCCTCCCTCAGGGCCCTGCGCTGCGCGTATTCTCCCAGGTAACACACCCGATACCCGCCGCCCACCCGCCGAGCAGGACAAGGATGCCAAGGGTCTGTGGGGGGGGGAGGGGTCAGAGGTCATTGCAGGGGTTAAAGGGCACGGGGAGCAGACATGAGCAGGCTAACCCTAACCCTCATACTCAAACAGGTGCCAAATAAAAGACTTGTCAGTGTAACAGCTGAAAAAAAGGCTGTTACAGCTTATTGGGTTGCCTGTAGTTGACTGATCCACTCTTTTGCAGCTGTGTTACCCTAAGAAAGGGTCCAATTCCTGATTCCTGCTTTGCTCTTTATCAAACTGTCTTGGCTGGCTTAATCACCTCTGCTGCATTCGGTTCTGCAACTCGACGGGGCTGTTAATGAGATTGTGGTGACTTCAGGACATCCATGTTTGTTTGGGTTGGACTGTGCTCTCCCCTGTCTTTTCTAACCCCGGTTTCGGAAGCCATCGCATGGTCACACATTTCCAGCAGACTCCATCTAGTTCCTATTGCACAAGCATTAGGAATGCTTTCCATGATGAATGAATTCATGTCTGCCATGATTGCTTGTAGGTTGTTTATCATTCGACTACAAGCAAATAGCTTTTCTCAGCAGTCAAGGAAGCCATTGCTTTTAGAAAATATCTGCACTACATTCAGTTACAGCACTTTACTTTGAATAAACTAGAATAAAACAATAGCAAGAATAAAAAAAATTGGTTTTTAAACAGTTGCTATACATTAGTCATATGAGTAACTGTAAACATCTACCTCATTCACCTTCATGTTCTGTATTTGCGATGTCGAGCGCACTTCTCTCAAATGCACGCATGCCTTGTTGTGATTGGCAGTCTGCTGGAGTACGACACGGAGAACATGAACTCTGAGGAGATCTACAGCTCGCTGCGCGGCGTCACTGAGGCCATCCAGAGCTTCAGCTACCGCAGCCAGGAGGACCTCAACGAACCCATACGCCGCGACGGCAAGAAGGACGAGGCGGTGAGTTCCATTTGTCTTTCCCTTGCACTGCGTTGATGAATCTGATATGGATTCTATTATGTTATGCAAGTGATCTTTACTTATTATTTCTGTGTCAATCTGTGTTATGTCTGTCTGTGTGTCTGTCTGTCCTCCTCTGTTCAACACCCCACCTCAGGCGGGTCGTGACGCTGCTTCTCCGGGCAGCGATGCTCGTCTGGGGCTGGACGTGGTGGAGGGCAGTGGCGGGCGCACGGCCCTGGACAACAAGACGTCGCTCCTGAACACGCCCTCACCGCGCTCCTTCTGCCTCCCCCGCACGCGTGAACACGCCCCCTATGGCTACGCAGACACCATCAGCGCCTACGACAAGAGCGCGCTCAAAGAGGCCGTGTTCGATGACGATGTCGAGCAGTTTCGAGATAGTGAGTGTCTGAGACCTTCAGGGTCAGGGTTAGGTTTTCACAGATTTTCACTAGTTAAGTTGCTAATTTCCCTCCCCCAATATAAGCTTTAAAAATATTTTTAGATTATACATATACTGTTTATTAGTAAGTACTAGGCTACCCAGATAAAAGCTAGATTTTGCCATCATTTAAGGCTGTTTGCCTTTTAGTGATCACTGACTTAAGACCTCCACTCCCTGGTTCTTCAAAATGGAGAGCACTACACTTACTGTACTGTACTGCACTTCCAACATGCTGTACAGCCCCACACACCAGCCCCCTAAAAGCTGCCTCTGCCACCACCTTTTGAATAATACTGTATCTATAAGTTGTTGGAGCCATTCCGTACAATCCATTGGTGCTTCCACAGGCTACTATGCCATATCCACTGCCAACCCTACACCACCGATGGACAGAGGCAAACAAGACTGTCATATTCAAAAGTGCTCCACAATGCTGTTGGTGTGCAGGGGGTCTTTACCGTGTGTCGCCCACTATCATCTACTTCTATTCAGTGTGTGTTCCATTGTAATGTCATGACATGAATGTGTTCCACTGTGATTTTATAGAATGATGGGATCTGATGAAATGGTTCTTGTCAGTTTAGCAAATAAAAAAGATCAGTCAGAATGATCTGTTGTTTTAGTCCAAGAGATCTTGAGTCTGTGACCTGTTAGTAATTGTAGATTAACTCCCAGATTATGTATGATAGAGCCTATAGGTTTCCCCAGTGTCATACATTCAGTGAGATCTAGGGCTTCCCTGTAGTTCACGATTCCTTTTTACATCTTCCTCATCTTCCTTTTCCTGATCACCTCCCTAATCTCATCTACTAGGTTGTTTGATTGACCATGTGAGTGGTATAGGTGAATTTATAGTTTTTCAAGTTGTTTACGGTGATATATCTGCACTATGACATGGCAGAAAAAAAACGTGTGTGATTGATTGTTCAGTTGTCAGGACTGATCACTAAACAAAACCATTATAGAAGGTCTAAACACAAAAAGACAACATCTCTGCCACGTAGTTTCACCATAAAGAACCATGTCACATGTACATAAACAGAACAGGGCAGCTTTTAGTTGAAGCTCTGGGAGGTTCCCTCTGCCTCCCCCATCCTCCTCACAGCCAGTGAGTTAATCAGGCTGGCCTAGGGCCAATGTTGATTGGTCAAACCTCCAAAACATCATCTTGGCTGACCTTTGTTGATAGGTCAAGCCCTATATCATGCCTCTTTTGATTGGACCTTGATAGGGAAGATAGTGGTGTTGATGGTGTTGATTGTTCCCTGTTTGTTAGTGAAGTGTGAGAATAGGGAATTGCCCATAGGGGATCTTAGCATGACGAGCAGTTTAGGCCTTTGATGGGTATGGACAGTAGAGGTGTGGTTAATTACTGTAGTCCATTTCTAAGCCCTTTGGCAGGGCCTTGCTCAAGAGATCTAAAGAAGATCCGTTCAGTCTATTTCGTTAGTTACGTAAAATATTGATGAGATATTGATTTGAGTACCAAGTACAAAGGTTGATTGAGAAGGGAGCTTAACTAATTTCTCACTTTTCCTTACCAGTGGAGTTTGTGTTTTATGTGTGTTGTCATGACGCCAAAGTCCTGTGACCTCCTCCACCCCCTCCCCGACCCCCACTCTCACAGGCCGTCGCCAAGACAGCGCTGAGAACAAGATGGTGCTGCCCAAGGGCTTAGCTTCTGGTAATCACAATGCCCAAACGAGCCTTATCCCTTCCTCCCTCCCTTCTCTTCCTTCAGTCTTCTCGTTCTCCAATAACCAGCTGCCTGCTTCTTCTTTTGTGTCTCTAAACCCCACCCCACCTCCACCTCATCCTCATCCCAGTGTCTCGTCCAGTAACTCCATGTGTAATGGTCATCGACATTGAGCAACTGACTGGGATGCTTTTTGGCTAGGTGTTCACTGCTGGGTCCTCCTCTTGTGTTTGTTTTTTTTTTTTTTTTTGGGCTAACATTATTTTTACTTGTGTTTTCTGACTGTAGCGTTATCGGTGATATTTAACCAAGTTTCCTTTTGCACAGAAACACTGCATGGCCAGAGCAATTGTACTACATTTCCTTCTAAATACATCTGATCGCTGCATGAGAATATAACCGTACAATGACTTGATGAAATGCCAGCAGTCTCACTAAAAGCACAGTAGAATGGCAGCACTACACTTCATAGATCACAGCTGAACATCACCACACGGGGAAAAATCACCCTTTTTCTCTCTCTCTCTCTTTCTGCTCTCTCAGTGGACCATTCCGAGTTGGTGGCGGAGCTGCTGAAGGAGCTGTCCAATCACAACGAGCGTGTGGAGGAGCGGCGCGGGGCGTTGGTTGAGCTGCTGAAGATGACGCGGGAGGACAGTGTCGCCGTCTGGGATGAACACTTCAAGACCATCCTGCTGCTGCTGCTGGAGACACTGGGGGATCAAGATGTAAGCAGCGTACACGCACACACACATGCATAAATCAATAAACCATAAAGACATGTGCTCACACACAACAAAGTGTACATTCACACCTGCCTCCTCACTGCTGTATATTTGCAATATCAATCCTACACAAATGAGTTTTCCAAACCTTCCAGAATACACATTCAAATTCAAATACTCATGCACAAACACATGCACGCACAGAGCGCTGTAAGCAATGCCTTGCTCCAGCGCAGCTGACAGTTAATGCAGTGCAGCAGGTTAATACATTCCCAAACGTTTTTTTCCCCCAACGCAGCACACCATCAGGGCTCTAGCTCTGCGGGTTCTAAAGGAGATCCTAAGAAATCAGCCAGCCCGCTTCAAGAATTATGCAGAACTCACCATCATGAAGACCCTTGAAGCCCATAAAGACTCCCACAAGGAGGTAAGAAATGGACACACACACACACTAGTTACTGGAATGTAAATATCTTATTACAGTCACAATAGACCTGCTCCTATTAACCACCCAAATCCTGTGTCCGCAATAAAGTATTAAAGTACCCTTGGATGATGAGCACAGCGGGGAGCATAAAGCTTTCCTGTGTCAGAATGTCCATGTTTGTTTAAGCTAAGGCATGCTGAGTGAAGTCAGTGCAATAAAGGGTGTTCTCACAGGTCTGCATCGGGGTTGTCCTTTTGCAACATCTTTAGAAAAGTACAACAAAGAGACAAGTTAAATGATATATTCTCTCTCTCTTACTCTCTATATCTCTCGCTCACTCTCTCTCTAATACCCATATTAGATGTACAGTATAAACTGAATAAAAACTGTCTTGAGACAGATCCCTGGGGCACACCCATAAATTCTTTGGAAGAAGAATTTTGTTGTGGTGTTGGATTCAGATGAACAAGTGTGTGGTAAAGAATGTAGTCTTTAGCAGTTAAAGATGATGTTTTCTGTTACTAATCTCACCCCGTCAACCTCATTTATCTGATAAGAGCGCTGGCCCAGAGCAGTTGTTGGGATTGTTGTTGTCATTGTTTTGCTATGGTTGAAATTCCATGAAACCTGCTCAGCCCATCAGGGAGGGCTCTACACAGACCCTTTTAAAGATACCTCTGGGCAGGGGGGTTGGGGTGGTTGTCATCTGAAAGTGTATTCTGCTGGAATGTCTCATCTTAGTCAATAGTTTGTTAAGTTTTGAATTCCCCATAGAGCTAAAACCTTGATAATTTTAGAGTTGGTCATCCATTTACTTAAAGTTCATTATCAACAGTCACATCAGGTGACAGGTAGGTAATGGATGACAATGGATGACACAAGGATCCGTAGGTACTGGACGTCACTCTACAGACAATTTAATTTCAAACAGGTTTGATTCCTAAACCCCATGTTGTAAGTCCGTTCCCGAGTCTTAATTCCAGTAACCTCAACTTTTATTTTTACGAATGGACTGGAACAAGAAGATGCTTTTAAATAGCACTTTTTATGCATCCTCCATTAAGACTACACTGTGGCAGTTGTTGGGTTCTCCGTTCCTCTATGACGGTTCAGGTGACCGTTCCCCTATGATTAAGATCTGTGGATTTAGGTGAGGTGGATCTGGAGTAACTGGACTGCTGTGCCCCTGAAGGCGACCATAGGGAGTAATGAGTGCCATGTGAGTGCCACAGAAACCCTAGCTGGATGGCTGTGTGGGCTTTAATCCCCCAAATAAAGGAAGCAGCTGGTGTGTCGCAGAGAGGCCATTCTTCCTGCACGTAGGCAAAACACACTCTTTTTCAATGACATGAATGAGTACATGAGTGAATGAATGAATCATTTAATAATAAGTGAGAAAGAGCCGAGTCTCACTTGTATGAAAGACCTTCTAGGCAGGTTCTTGGCAGCCATCTTGGTGATGCCTTAAGGCACTTACTTTCCTTTACTTTAGGGCAGTTCGATTTGGCCCTTTCTAAACAAATTGACGTGATGTCCATGAACCCCGGATTATGGAAGTTATAAAAGTAATATCTGTCTTGTTAGTAAACCACCTGCGGTTGTCATATCTCCACAATATGAACCACCTCAGCAGGCTTCTCAGAACCCTCATGTTTACGGTACATTCATGCCCCCTGAAGGGCTCATAGAATGCAAAACTGCGTTTTACCTTGTAATTGTTGAATTTAGGTAGTTTAAGGTATGCAATGGACCATTCCAAAACTTCAACACAGTCTCCCGCCTGTTTCCACATGTAAAATTCAAACTAGAAATGGCAGCGCTGAAATGGGCCAATCTGAATCGAGGCCCGCAGGACACACCTCCTACGTTTGCATGGTCCAACCAAAGATCGTTTGGAAAGTTGCCAGGTTGAATTTGCCAGGGAGGCGGGAAATAAGAATCGTTTTGTTCTAGCCCTTTTAAATGAGCCTGAATAAGACACTCTAGCAGTGCTTCTGGGTCACTTTCAGATGCCCAAATTTGCGTATGCTATTATTGAGCCTCAAAGAACAATTTCTGATGGTCAAATAAATGTGTTCTTTAAGTGTCTCAGCAGTCCATAGTTAGGGCTTAGGGTTGAAGGAGTGACAATGGGACTTTAGTGCTGTATGTAGTACCCACTTCTCTTTGTGCTTTTATTGGAGTTGTGATAAACCAGGGGCTGTTGCATCTCGGACAAATGCGACTCTTGCCGGCTAACGGAGCTTCTGAAAGATGGCTTAGTTGACTTCCCTGTAATGACTGACCCGACCTCACTGCTGTCCCTCTGACCTCTAACCACCCCGACCTCTGACCTCAGGTGGTGCGTGCAGCAGAGGAGGCAGCCTCCACCCTGGCTGGCTCCATCCACCCAGAGCAGTGCATCAAGGTGCTGTGCCCCATCGTGCAGACGGCCGACTACCCCATCAACCTGGCCGCCATCAAGATGCAGACCAAAGTCATCGAGCGCATCGCCAAGGAGTCGCTCACCGCACTGCTGCCCGATATCATCCCTGGCCTGCTGCAGGTGTGTGTGTGTGTGTGTGTGTGTGTGTGTCTGTCTGTGCGTGTGTAAATGTCTGCGCTATCAAGGAGCTTTGAACGGTGTTACATTATCAAAGCCGCCACTTGAACCTCAGTTGAACCAATAGAAGTCTTCTTTGTAGTCGTCTTTA
>JAGFZM010000656.1:1987-14068 GCA_017657215.1 Limnothrissa miodon
GGTAATAATGAGGGTTTCCATTGGTAAGTCATGATGTCCATGTGGTAATAATGAGGGTTTCCATTGGTAAGTCATGATGTCCATGTGGTAATAATGAGGGTTTCCACTGGTAAGTCATGATGTCCATGTGGTAATAATGAGGGTTTCCACTGTAACTAAAGTTTTAAGGCCTCCACACAACAGTTCTGAACATCCTATTCTGCCCAACTCTGCCTTCACTCGTTGATTACGATCCAAGTCTACATGGTCAGATGTCATTCCATACAACCCATAGGTGATTCGCAGACTACTATGCTATATTCACCGCCTTCACGCTGCCTCTGGGGTTAAGAGGAAAACTCATTTGTTGAATTCGACAATTCAGTGTCTCACAGTGCTGTTGGAATCGGTGTGCAGAGGCCTTAACATTAGTGCATATCTCCATACAGTGGTCAAGCCTGGAAGGACAAGGTCCCGAAACTTTACAAAACAAAGCAGGCCATCCTACATTTTATACATGATTAGTACTTAAACCGGGGCTAAGTAACATTCTGTTTTTCTCTCTCACAAGCTCCCTCTAAAGACCGCTGTATTGCATTGTATTGCACTGCATTCTATTGGAGGCGGGCCGCGCTGCTGAACATTTTAAGTGCTGTATCTACCGCTATTGGCCATGGTGGCGCATTCTACACCGTTCGTTCGCCGTGTAATGACTAATTTTAGCATCCTAAACAGTATGAAACGGATTAATTAAATGAAAAATGTTGCATAGTGGGCCTTTAAAGGAGAGGTTCAGTGTGATTTGGACCTGGGCTGTACTGAAAAATGTTACAGAGTACAAACATATCCAATGCCGACCTCCGGTCACCCCCAGCATTCCACTTTTTTCTTGAAATTAAATCACAATAAGTCGATTGACGGACAGATAGGAGATGGGAACAGATTGAAAATTATATTCTGTAGAAGTGCTTGGATTTCATCTGAAAATATATGGTGACTGTCTACATGAGCACCAAAACACCAACAAATGATGAAACTTAAAAGACTTTGACCAAAGACATTTATAAGGTTGTAGCTTGTCAATCGACTTATCGTGATTTAATTTCAAGATGGCGGCGACCGGAAAGTTCTGTGAAGGTACTGTCTTTATAAACTGTCTTTTTAATAAATTACCTGTGCACTTTCAAAATTCTCATTGTCTCGTTTTTAATGTCAGGGCCCTTAGAAGTCTACCAATGAAATGTGGAGTTACTTTGAACCTTGTTAATGGTGTAAAAATAGCGATTTAGCTGCATAGGCTATGCAGTGCCCCACTGTAGCAGTGTTAGGCTAATGAAAGCTTCGGGTAAAACGGTGTAAAATGCGGAATGCTGGGGTGACCGGAGGTCGGTTTTGGATATATGTTTGTACTCGGTAACATCTTTCAGTACAGCCCAGGTCCAAATCACACCAAACCTCTCCTTTACGGCTAACTTACTGTGGGTTATTATAACTTACCCAGCTTCCTGAGATATCTCCCAGGAGGGCATGCTTTGTTGGCATATTATGCCTACAATAAACAACACCAGACAAAAATGAAGACGTTAAAACAAGACTACAAGCCTGAAGGACCATAATAACCAGAGTGTCTAAGATAAAAAAGATCAATAATACAACCAGCTGGACAGCATCCAGGGCATTATACAGCATTAATGGAAAACCCTGGAACAAAGGTTCCATTTACCTAATTCCATTGATTGCAGTAACTGTAATCTTTGAACATTCTCCTAAAGGTAAGAACATAATATTATTACACTTCCTTTAAAGCAGTGGTCTCCAACCTTGTTTGCCAAAAGATCACCTTGCTCCTACTTAGGCAACCACAAGATCAATCAACAGTAGTGTAAATAAAATCACACACAAATTATTGTATATCCAATAGACAATGTGTGGATTTTTAGCGGGGGTTTGTTGGGACTTCTTCATTCTCTTTTGGAGTATACAGCGCGAGTAGGGGCACAGTACACGGCGCCATTTGGACATTGAAACCCATGCAGTGGTTTTTCTTGGTACTACAGTTTTACCGCGCTTCAATAAAATTAATGAAATCTACTTCCATAGGTCTATATTTGCAGTGATTTCGCCAGAGCACAAAAAATCAACTAGGAAAGGCTTTAAGATCGACGGGTTGACGACCACTGCTTTAAAGGTTCATTCAGTTTGCTGGAGATGTTTCAACTCCACTTATTCAGGCTGTTGTGTCTTGTAGAAGTCTTGATAGTTGGTTCTGTTTAGTCTCTGTGCCACAGGTGGGGAATACCAGTGATGTAATTCTGGACCCCTGCTACACCGAGGAACACATCACACCCACCAAATGAGGTCCAGAGGTCCCCAGTTGTTTTTTTTTTTTTTTTTTTTTACTAAAGTTGACAACTCTTGACAAAAAAGGTCTGCAACAACCCTCAATGTTGTAAAAAGAAATTTGTAAATCATAGCCCCTACAGTAAACTGGCAACTGACACTACCTGAAAGGAGCAAGGAGCCCTAGTCAAGGCACAACTGAGAGTTTTACCAGTGAGTGGCAACATAGAATTACCTGTGGTGCTGAGAAGTGACTGAAACGGCAACTGCAAAGGGCAGTTTGATAGTGTGACAAGACTGGTCTGATTTTTTCCTAACTTAAAGGTATAGTTTGGTGTTTAACATTTTGAGCCCCTTTCAAAGGTTCTCTAAAATGCATTAAAGTGGGTGACACTGAAATTTTGACGACTACTCCCGTCTTGGCTATTTGGGAAATGTAGAATCGTCTCTGCCTGCTTTAAAATGGCTAACAATGGGCACAGTCATTTGGCCCTTAAAACAACCCAAAACATTAGTTTTAAAAATATGTGCGACTCGCTGAGTGGTTATTGGTGTTCCAACCCAAATATCGTAGCGAAATACAGTTTCTGTCATGTTTTATTTGCCATTTTGTAAGTCCAATAGGTTTCTATTAGAAGACTCTTTGCTCCTTCACTCCAGCCCTAAAGCTACAACTGAAGCGAAAGCTTATGTGTGGTTGTACTGTATCTGAAAAAATAGATCCAGAATTTACAAAGTGCCAAATAAAACATGACAGAAGCTTTATTTCGCATGGTTACGCGTTTTGTAACATCAGCGTGCACCACTAACCACTCGGTGAGTAGCATAAAAACAACAAATGTCCAACGCTAGCCATTTTGAAGCAGGCAGAGGCGATTCTACATCTCCCAAACCACTTCATTGCATTTTAGACAACCTGTGAAAGGGGCTGAAAGTGTTAAAAACAGAACTAAACCTTTATATTGACCTTTAAACCGTTGTCTTTTTGTATATTTTTATTTCTCTGAGTTTAATGAACCAAACCAAACTGAATCATACAGGTCGATAGAGGTCACTAAGTTCTGCCATTAGAAATCATCAAGTTCTCTCAGTTGGAAAAATTTGTCTGGAGCATGAGCTGAGTAGCAAGCCAGCAGGTAAAGACAACTAACAGAAATAAGAGAATGTTTTAGTAGTTTGGTTAGCTTGAGCTGCTAATCTACCACTCAGTTTATGTTGTACATTGCCTAACTTAGGCCCTCTGCATGCTGATTTCATGGAGTTACATAAAACAGAGACCTCAATGATAATGCTAGCTCTGACCGTAGCATCTCTCTCCTCCGAGTTTTTTCTTTGACAAGTACAGCCTGATCTTTCATCACAGAGCAATAATGTCAGGGAGCCAAGTTTCGTACACAATATACTTCCGTAGAAGCTATTTGATTCTACTTAATTATTTGTAACTGCTTTCAGCTAAATAAAAAGTTTAAAAACCCATGGCAACCTTGTCTTTGTTTCCTCTCAATGAGTAGTACATAACGGATGTTCGTTTGAAGCACAATATTTGAGTAAGTACTGACAAAAACAGTGAAAGAAATGCCAGTGGCATGATTCTAAGCCTGAGGGGTGTATTTAGCATGTGACTGGTTGGTGCCAGCGTGCATTTGACTTAGATGTACGGAACTCTGTTGTACCACGTGCGGGTGTACGGGATCCTGCTCGAACAACAGAGCAGGATCCTGTACACCCTCACACTACACCATTTTAACATTCACTGGATGGACTTCATTCAAAGTAGGTATAATTATTTTATAAATATACTGTCATTTAAACACTTTAAATGCGTAAACGTACGTAACACTGTACGAAACATGGTTCCCTGACGTTAATAGGTGTGACTGGAAGAGCCCTCAGTTGGACCATAATGACTCATTTAAACATTACAGTAACTACATAGCTGGTAAATAAACTGCAATTGTTTTCATAGTGTACCTTTAAGAATGCTTCTGTCTGGAGAAGCTGCACCACAAAAGACTGTATCTGCCCAAGGGTTCCTCCTTGTATAATTACTGCAAGGGAGTTCTGCCTTGCCCTTGTTTATCTTGACTTCTCCTTGTTAATGACTGTAAAGTGCTACCATTTCTCATCTATGTGTCCTAGGAACAATTCCGCACAGGTGCACTTGCAATCACAATGAAGGTGTGGCCTCTTTTAGAACTTAGGAACGTGATCACTTGGCACTAAAGGATCCAATTGCAGTAGTTGTTTATCAGGAAGAAGTTCTATATTGTAGGGGCCTCCACTCCTTGTTCGTTGTAGTTGTCAATGATTAAGATTAATTTAACAACTTTTCAGCCATCTCACAAGAAATTGCTGAATCGGCTGTTTTTGTTTCATGCAGTGGCCTCTCAATTGGCCGACATGCACTTTGGTTTCCAAAAGAAAGAAACTAGCAAACACACTCACATAATATTTTTTAAAGCTACATACGTGGCATATGACACTGCTAAAGGCCACTTGCTCTGACAAATTCCAGATAGTTAAGCTGGACATACACTGTGCTATTTTAAAAGTTAAAAGTTCGTAGCTTACGATTCATGTTCTCACACTATACGATCCAATACTCTAATACGATCTGACTGCTCACACTGGACGTCCTGTACATGACACTCGTTGCTCTTCTGAACAGAAAAAGAACACAGAGATTGACTATGCTCACCAAGAACAAATGTGCTGCCTATGCAATTTGTGCCATTCTGTGCACAGACGCTCGTAAAAAAATGAAAAGGTGGTGTGTATGGGCGAGGCGTGTATACAGTGAAAACCTGAGGTAAGCAGCAAGAGTATTGGAATCATAACATATGAATTATTCTCCTAGACATATACAGGTTATGATTTTATGCCACACTTAGACCAGTTGGGCCTCTATTGCCTGGGTGCAGCCATGCTGTTCCGACTTTTTCATTTAACTTTTGTGTTTGCACATGCACTGTGGAAAGGATTGCGTTAACGCCGCCTAGTGCTTCTGGTCAATTTCATTTACCTCCACCAACTACCACCGCATTCAGACTGCAGGCGAATCTGATTCAAATCGGATTCTTTCTCATAGCCGATTTTTAGGGCAGACTGTTCACACTGTTTTAGCAAGCGTTCAAATCGGATATGGCTCTGTTCAGACTGGGCGGAAGCAACGAGCGGAAGCGTCATCCAGCGCGTGTATTGTCAGACGTCATGTAATTGAGACAAGCTGAACAAACCGTCAAAACCCTCTTTCCTTCAAAGTGCGCGAAATACACAAACTCTCAAACACAGTTTTATTTCGATATATCCCCTCTAGCTTTGCTTCGACAGACCCATTTCCCCAAAGATTTATGAGGCATGTAGTTTCTTCCTCTGTCCAATGAGAATTGTTTTTAGCATCTTCCTCCATGCTCGTAATGTAGCACCACAACTCGAAATAGGCGGGCTGTCTGGCTTTGCGTAAGTGATGTCATGGACAGTCAAAACTGATCTGAGTGTTGGGAGATGTTCAGACTGCGACTGCCCAAATGCGATACGAATGCAATATGAAACTACCTGCCACAGGTGGTTGGGATCCGTTTTGCAAAAATTGGATTTCATGTGGTATGTCACTGTTCAGAAAACGCCACCCAGTTCCAATCTGGATGGGTTAAATATCAGATTTTGTCTGGCAGTCTGAACACGGCCTTAGCACCTTGGTTAGCTGGCATAGTTGGCTTAGTTAGTTCATTGACATCACAATTTCTGACTAGCCTCAATGGAGTGCTCCCAGACCCTCTGGACAAAATGAAATGAAAGTCCAGGGCGAGGCTAGAAATACGTGCCAACAGAAACTGAATTTGAATATGTTTTATTTGAATTTCAATGGCTTGATTAATTGCATTGAAAAACTATATCTGAATCACTGAATTATTATTTTTTATTTAAAAATGAACTACTATGCAACATTTTTCATTTAATTAATCCGTTTCATACTGTTTAGGATGCTAAAATGGGTCATTACACGGCGAACAAACGGTGTAGAATGCGTCACCGTGACGTATAGCGGTAGATGTTCAGCAGTGCGGACTACCTCCAACAGAATGCAGTGCAATACAATGCAATACAGCGGTCTTTAGAGGGAGCTCGTGAGAGAAAAAAACAGAACGTTGCTTAGCCCTTCTTTAAGGTTGAACATATCAGTTTAGAACAGAATTTTTAATAAATTTCTATATTTTCATATTCAGGTCTGACAATTCAAATTCAGTTGTCCAAATTCAATTTTAAACTAAGCGATAATTTGGCTCTCACTAAAACTATAACCATGCATGTCAAAAGCTCATGGCTCATTGCTAATGGATGGACTATTGTGGAGAGTCCCAAGCTACCTGACGGCAGTGGGGGGTAGACCGAAATGACCAGGGAGGCCTAGGGTGGGCCCAGTGTGTTTTTGGCTAGGCTACATCTCACAAAGCCATTCAAATATTTCTTTACACGTGTAAGCTAAATACTGTTGGTTATTTCATCCATTTCCCATGTATTGAGCTAGATATTGCTGTGCAATGAACTTTTAAGGAAAGATGAAGGTAGGCTACTTGATGAACGTGAGTGACATTACTGACTTCAATGGCTTTGTTTATTCACAAACATAACAAGACCAATGCGTGATTAAGCACAATAAAATGGGTTTTATTATAGTAGTGAAGAACAACTGTGTAAAACACGAATATTTGCAAACAATGATGTTTTCCTGACTTTTGCCTCTTTGTAGTTAGTCCCTTCAGTGCTCCAGCTGTTAGCTTTCCCAACCTAAATTTGCTGTTTATGCTGTGTGTCTTCAGGGTGCAGTGTGTGTAGCACTTTACAGAGTCTGTCTAGAATACATGTTGCCTTAGTTCTATTCTTTAAGTTGGCACATGTCGCAATAAGAAAATAACATTTAAAACATTGGCTGTTCATTGCAGGGGCCATAACAGGAGCAAGTCTACAGGGGCCCTGGACCACCTCGGCCCCCCGTCCAGAGGTGCCTATACCCGATAGTCTTGAAACGCAGCTACATGTTGTAAAGCCGTACCTTCACAGGTCTGTTTCTCCAGACGTTTTTAAACCATTTTCAGAAGACTCCTCAATCTGTGACCAAAGTCCAATTCACCTGGGGTAAATCCTGTGGAATCGCTCACAAGGTGTGTGAGTGCAAGCAACAGGAAAAGGTCTTCTGAGATGATGTACAGCAAAGGTCTTCACTGCAGTCTGATATTGCTCAATCGCCCCCTTAGCGTGAGAATAGTAGGCATGTAAAGTGAGTTGATCGGACTTGTGACAACTGTTCCTGACAGGAAGCAGACTTTAAGGAGCAAGGTGAACCTTCTGGCTGGGTGACTTACAGAAGGCCACCACACACATCCCCCTTTATAAACTCTTCAGCACCAAATTCTGAGCAATGACAAGAAAGAAAACTGCAAACAAAAAAAGGAAACTGTGACAAACAATACCAAAATGTACTGTGCACTCATTTAATGAGTGTGTGTGAGTGTGTTCCTATGAAGACTCCATAGGAAATATCTACAGTAGCTAAGGTAAAATAAAAGAAAAAGAAAAGCTTAATAGACCCTAAGTCAGTTGCAACCCTGTGAATGTTTTCCACTAAGGTGTAATGCAGGCAAACACACTTGGCTAATGTAGTAACCTGACAGGAGCCCATAGCTAATTGGGAGAGAGAACCAAACTCAAATAAGTTTGGTGAACTAACACTCATAAGTATAGCCACGTTTATGCCCAGGTGGCAAGAAGTATTTGGCCCAGATCCATGTTCAAATTTGGACCTGTGAAAGAAATATGGGCCAGTGCCTTTTGGCACAACAGCCCAATAAAGTTTCCAATCCATTGCCCTGATCTGGACCTGAAGACACATCAAAAAATATTAGGCCAATGTGCACTTCACCTTAATGATCCAAGGTCTCGGTCTAGAGCAGATGTGTGGGCTGGATCTGGCCCATGATTGGACCAAATGTGTTTTTTATGGGGTGGATCTAGCCATGGAGGTATTATAAAACCTGGAGAAAGTGACCAAGTCCCGCCCCATTCATTTCAATGAGAAATGCTAGGCTAGGGAATTCAGCCAAAATTGAACGATTTTTTCATCATTTAAAATGGAGTTTAGTGAAGCCTATTTCCGGTACCATTTTACTTGGCCAATTATTTAATGCATTACTGATTGACGTAGGTTGAGCAGTAGGCTATATGGATGACATGGATTGGCAGTTTACACAGTACTTTGGATGTTTACTTCGTTTGTGAACGTGCATTGTTTTCTTGTCCTGCCTTTAGCAGCACTCCCATGAACTTAATGTCCACCCCAAATGTATATGTTAATATGGTTGGTTGGCTGAATTTACCTTTTCTGGTGCCGTTCGCAAAGTTTCTACAAGAACATGCATGGTGAGAACGCATATTATGCGTGGTTTGTTTTTAACGTGCTGTTCGTCTTGAACTTGTGGGTCTAAATCCAATGGGCGTCTCTTGATAGGCGTCTACTATGAATAAATTATTATCAACATGCACACGCGATGGAGCTTGTGCCAAACACTAAACTCGTGCATGAGCCGAGTTGGTCACCCGCCAATCAGCATTTGGAAAATGGTACCGGATTGGATGTAATTTATGGAAAATAAATTTGAAAACATGAAAGAACAAAGTTGGGTAGATTTATTTTTGCATATAAAATGACATCATAAAACATGACAGTGGACATACAGTAATAGTTGTTTTTTTTTTTTTCTTTGAATTTAAACAAAGACTGTAAAGCAAGACAACAAATGCTCTAACTAGAGCTTATCTTGTGAGCATATTCCATGAAGCATTTCATATGTGTACTTATGCTCCAATGGATGCTGTAAGAATCTACTTACTCATTGCTTCTTATAGCTTATGTTGAAAGAAAGCATGTAATACGTGATGCACAGATCCAACATCTCAAAGCTAAAAATCCCCCATTGACAGTTCTGTTGTGGTATATTGAAGTAAAGGAATAATAATGTCTGATTTAAATGACACAAGCATAGTAGAGTCCTGGTGGACAGAGGCTAAGGAGATGAGGGTAAGGCACAAGGAAAAGGAGACACTGGAGCTGGAGCTGTTTTTGTCCGCAGTAGATTACTTCCATGATGCACTGGAGCTGTTTCTGTCCACAGTGGATTACTTCCATGATTAAATTTATTCAAGTCATTTTAGAAAAAAAAAACATTACCTTTGAGTAACTAATTTCAGGGTCATGTGAAAGACCATGTGGTGTAATAGTCTGACTGGAACATCTGCGGTGTTGCAGCTGCGGAAACTGATAAAAATGGCCTGGCATGAAGATTATTATAATAGTTTTTAATTAATTTATAAATTGATGTGGCGCTAAATAAATGGTAATTTCTACTTGGCAGGAGTGCCGTGGATTGGGTGGACAGAGAAGGCATGAGTAGGTGGAAGCACTGGGACTATAGAAAGGTTTAACTCTGTTTCTGCCCAAAATTAATCATTTGAATTATGATACAAATTATGATATAAAGTAATTGTAAAAACACTGCCTCTGCAATGACTGTTCAGAATGCCTCAAATCAGGATAATGTGAAAAGGGGATAATGTGGAATAATGCCTTGCAAAGCATGTTGGATAATCAAGAAAAGAGGTGATGCAGCTGTGTTAAATTAAGATGATAAAAATGCTCTAGTATGAAGACCACATGAAGACACAATGAGGTTAAATGATTGTAATGCAGAGAAGTGACAGAAGCTGAGAAGTGTAGATGGGGTGGGCAAGAAGGGTGAGGTGGAGGCTGTTTAATACATTTCTCTTGCCAAAAGGATGATCTATTTCGACCTCCGTCATCAGGGTCTTACCGTGAATGATCCAATGACCCTGGCACCTCAAGACCAGAATATCAACACCACATGACAGTCACATGACAGACCAGGGCTGGTCCTGAAAGCATAAAAATTGAAAGTTGGAAAATCTTGAATCTGACATATTATCGTGCAGGCGCCTGGTGCCCCTGAGAATTAGTAGTTTTTTTTTGTTTGTTTTTTTCACGCCTGTCTGTCCACGGCGGATACAGCTTGTTTAGGCGGGTATTCTCCGTTGTGCTAACAGAGCGTTCAGTAGCTGCTGGCTAATCTTCATTTGTTGTTGTCTCATTGACAGAGGAATTCTGGTTTTTCACACGGTAAGATCTTTTTCACCATCTGCCTATAGGCAGCCTGGCTTTCTCTCTCCCACTCGCACCTGTATGTGTGGCGAGGCTGCATGTTATTCTAATGCCTGTATTGTTTGTTTTTCATTAACGACACAGCACCTGTGCGGTTTGTTGCGGTTCGTTTTTTACAAGGTAACTGTCACGCCCTGTCCGTCTATGTGGTGTCACTTCTTGGTCTCGTGTTCAATGTGCTCCTGTGTTCACTTCCTGGTCCCTTGGTTCATATCACTTCCTGGTCTCTTGTTCCATGTCACTTCCTGGTCTTGTCTTGCCATGTGCTCTTTTGTTTATCCCTGTTGTGTTCTCAGCTCCGCCCCTCATCTGCTCCTTGTCTCGTTCCCTCGTTATTAGTCTCGTCGTTCCCTACTTAGTCTCAGCTGTGTCTTGTCTCCTAGTTTGGCCCTATGTATTTAAACCCCTGCTTCAGTTCAGTCCTTTGTCTGTCATTGTCGCGCTTCCCATGCTCTGTCACGCTATCCCTGGTTCCGTGTCTTCCGTGCCCTCGTGTAAGTTATTGCTGTTTAAAATAAATCCTTGTCTTGTGAAAAACCTGCTTGCGCCTTGGTCTCCCTTAGTAAACCTGTGACGGTAACATTCATATTAAAATTAAGTCGGTAACACTACATTACAGATTGGTAATAAGTGGGTAATGTTATGGTAATGTGTATGCAATTTCATGGTAATATTATTTTTAAACCACATATTACAAATAATTAATTTGTAATTTCTATTTCAATTACACAGTGGTCAAAGTTTTTGTAGTAGTTAGTTTGATGGTAAAATATGACCTGTTATTATGATGAAATAAATAAGGTAAGTTCACAATAACTATATGGTATGAAGGATTTCTGTACTGTGGGTGTTGCTATAGGCCTACTCCTTACCTTCCAGGGATATCCTGGACGGTATAGAACTATTAATGGTGTGAATACAATTTCTGAACAAATTAGCCCACCCATTCACTGCCATTCGCGGAAGCTGAGGCATTTGATGCAGGTGTTGTTCAGTGCTTGCACTAAGTAATTCCAGTGTTCACACTTGCCCTGGCTTCACAACCATTGTGTGTGTTCTGTGGAAGTGGCATGGACCCACGCGATAGTCATTGTGAGTGTCCAGCATGTTTAGGCAGGGCTCATCTACTGAATGATGTAGAAGACCCGTGCTTGGCTGCGCTTAGATTGCCCTTTGAGGAGAGCAGGCAGACCAGTGGCTGCTCAGCCAGCAGAGCAAACTCATTGCACCCATAGTAGGGGGCATGAGAGGAGCTCTGATGGGCAAACTCTCCAGAGGAAGCAAAGAGACACTCAGGTCTAGTAAGAGGAGGGCCACAGTGGACCCTCACTCACGTGGAGACAAATTGGGTGAGGCCATTCGTGGCCTATCAGATACACTGACTAACTGGGAGGCCCCAGTTGGAGGTATGTTCAGTAAGCTCAAGACCTGAGGGCTCAAGAGACATGGAACAGCAAGCATACTCCACTCCACCATCACATACAGGGGACTGGCAGGGTGTTGCAGGTCAGAGGAACAGCTCTCAGACCTTT
>JAGFZM010000657.1:0-18367 GCA_017657215.1 Limnothrissa miodon
AGGTGGGTCTAAGCGAAACACTCAGAAAAGGACAGGAGACAGAAGAGGACTTCCATGTGAAGGTCACCAGTAAATAACACACACACACACACACACACACACACACACACATCTTATGCCCATTCTGAACGACAAGCCGCAGAATTTCCGATAGCGAGGGATTTGACAAGCAATTATAGAGGTATCTGTAATGTTGGTGTCCTGATAGGCCAACGGAACAGACAGGTAGAGAGACAGGCAAGAGGAGGGGAGGGGAACCATGACGAGAGGGGCTGCATCGGCTGTCACTAGGAGACGAGAGGGATCGTTCTCCCCCTCCCTCGTTTGAACACAGGGGTCCAGGGCACTAGCACAGGAGCAGGGAGATATATTTGGCTGTACATCTGGGGCAGGGAAATGCTTTATTGGGACTGATAAGAATTACAAATTGGGACGACGTGGAAATTGGATGATTTAGGGAGGGCAAAATAAAAAGAATTTGGATTCTGTATCCGTTTAATATTGTTGGTAAAGCAGAGATTGGTACCACGTTCATGGGTGCCACATTTTGTACCGCTGCACTAATTGAGACGACAATATTTGATCAATTGCTCACCAAACAGAAGAGCTATTTGCACAGGAAAATTAATTGTTCTGTGTCCTATATATTATACTGTCAGCAATATTGTAATGTGTGTGTGTGTGTGTGTGTGTGTATCCACATGCATGTGTTCGTTTGTGTGTGTATATGTGTGTGGGGGAATGTAGGTGTTTACAATTGCATTTCTGAAAATACACTGAAGCAGTAAATGAAATCTATTGGTTTAAATATTTAAAAACAATACTGCAGATTGCATGACCACTAAGATTGAATTTGCCTTCCATTTAACATCTAGTTTTAAATATGAATAGCAATAGAAAAGCTTTGGAAAAATATATCTCACATTTGAATTAAATATCCCATATATTTTCTTTTATTAACTATGACTCTAAATGATTCATTTACACAGTTAAAGGAGAAATCTGGTGTGAATCAATCCATAGTCCTGCTACGCGTGGTGCACAAGTAAAGTGCTGTTGGACAGGAACACTAACCCAAACGTGGTGCACAGAGCAAATCACTTTCAGTTGAAATTCCTTTCCACCCTTCAGGTAAAGTTGGCTTTTTGGTTAATATTGTTTAAAATGAACTCTCTCTCTCACTTTTCTCACAGACAGTAGTCTAACAGTACTCTAACCTCTAACAACAGAGCTATGGATTTATTCTTTCTCAATTACTCCTCTTAGTCCTGATATCTTTTGACCAATAGAATAAAAGACACTTTTAGAGGGGGTCTGCTTAAGGATGACGCAAGCCTGTCATAAACATCAGATACTTCAGTTAGGATGAAATTGTATCTGGACTAATTTATTTATTATACTTTCAAAAATAGCCATCATTATTTATACTATTGATGCACAGTCTCCACTACAGTGGTAATTTGCATATTTAAATATGTAAACAATTCTGTTGGATATGTTTTATGTCAGAATTTGGAGCTTCAAAAACATTGTGAGAAGAAAACAACACAGTTATTAAATTATTTGTGCATGAAGAAATTGATGACACCTCATTCATGTTGATGGCATTTATTGTTAAGTGCAAATCAGTTTTTGTCTGTATACCACAGTCTGTGTACCACAATCAGATTATAAAAAAAGACACTTAATGACAGTCCACAGTCAAAAATGTTATTTGTCATTTAATGTTTATAACAGCCCCCTGTCACCCTTATGTAGACCCCTTTAAATAAAACTGTTACCTTATATAAATAATAACCTTATATAATAAAGTGAGAACAATGTATAAATACGTTTACTGTACATAATATCTACGCATCTTACACACAGTATATAAACATAGTATGTAACCCTGGTGCATGTTTTCATACATGCATTTAGACATCACTGAACGGTGCATCTTTTAAAGTGCAGCACAGTAAATAATGAGGGTCATTGAGGGGGATAATTTGACCTGCTAACTACTCCTAATTAGACCTCCATCTTAATAACGCCATTAATGCCACCTAGAAAATAATGGAAGAGAAAGACAGAGACTGAGTGAGAGAGATGGGAGAGAGAGAGAGAGAGAGAGAGAGAGAGAGAGAGAGAGAGAGAGAGGAGGGGGGATAAATGTCAGGCAGAGAGGAGAGGAAGAGAAGTGCAGGGAAAGCCCTTGTGGGCCAGCAAAGGGAACACAGCTCTGGAGAATGATTGGAGGATGCAGAGCTGATTAGACAGAAGAAGAGATAATAGATTTCCTCTGATGTCCAGGATGATCCATGGGTCCTGTCTCTCACAGCCTCATGAATGGGAGAGACATTAGGGAGACAGTGGATGCAGAGAAGTGATGGTATCGGGGGACATTTAGTAGGAGGGGAAAAAATATGATTGCAGTGAAATAGGAACTTCTGGGAATACATTGGCCTATGAGAAAATATTGTTTTTAAAATCATTTCAGTAGCTTGGTCTCATCTTCTTGCTTTGTTTGGAGCATGTTAGGCAATCAGCCAGGAAAATAAGATGATACCCTCTAAATTATACTTGATGTAGCATTATACAGTTTTTAGAATCAAATGAAAATAATATGCACAAATAGGGTTACATTGTCACGTTGTATAGAATTTACTTACACATGTGCATACTTTCACAATGTGCTATAAATACCAGTACTAATGAGGCTTGTTGTCATCAATCGATCATTGACAGTGACACTCTCTTGCCTAGTAGACATCCTTTGTTTTTTCTCAAGCGATGCAATTGACAGAGCCAAACACTTGTACCAGCAACAGCCTCCACTTCGCTTGGGGGATGGGAGGCCAAGCAGCTAGTAGCACAAGAGGGATACCAAATAGCCCGAGTTTCTATGGCAAAGAGGAGAGACAGAGACATAACGACAGCAAAGACGATGGGGGAAGGGCAGGTAGTAATGTGTAACTGTATTGTAGGAGCCCCCCACTCTCAATCCTCCAGGTGAGGGAACGGCACTTGCGAGAGGCTTAATCCACTGACAACATCCTGCATGTTTCAACATGTGTGGCACTTATCAGGACAATACCTCAGACCGCACCTCCAGAAGCTCCTGTTGTGTTTTCCAAAATGACTGTAACGCATGCTGCTTCATGCAATGTGTTGCAGGGAATGGAAGTATTTCATTCTATACTGTCTCGTAGGTACACATAAGCTGTGTGATTTGTCCCCTGATACACAGTATGTTGTTAGGAATTTATGTGCAGAATAGTGCAGCAGTACAAGGCAAAGGGTTTTCCTTCTGCCTGTGTTCTATCTACCACAGCCCAATAATATTGACCCTGTGGACCTGTGAATAAGGCAGCACACTAGTTCCCTTCCAGCATTTTTAAGTGGAGCAATAAGGTAGAGTTTGCTAAGTCTCCGAGGGCCATCCCCCCCATACACTGCTGTGTTTCACTCCATCAGACCCTACCCAGCTCTGCCAGGCCTTTTCATCACTTCACTTCACTCACCTCCACCAACACATCTCATTTCCTAATTGCTTTATGCAGATTATTTGCTGACTTTCAAACACTGCACTGCAAACTGGCAGTGCATGTGCCATTGCAGATGACTGAGAGACCATCGACACAATAGCACAGTGGCATGTTGCAGATTAAGATAGCTGAAGAGGGTGGGAAACAGAATGAGAGTATGTGCAAGAAAGAGGGAGAGAGAGGGAGACTGAGAGAGAGAGAGAGAGAGAGAGAGATGGAGAGAGAGGGGCCATATTTCAAGGCCTAATTCATCAAGTCCCATGTCTGTTCCATGTGGGTCAGCAGCACAGGGGAGTTGTGGGGGAGGGAAGCAAGGGGGTCTGTTTCTGAATAAGAGCAGGAGCCCAGCCACATGCAACTCAAAGCCCCAGGAGTATAGGCTGCTGCTGCTGCTGCTGCTGCTAGGGCTAGTGATAAATTAGAGTCTGAAAGACTTTAGTATCGCAGACAAGAGCGACACCATGCCAGCTACAGATGGTACTGCAGCTTGTCAGTATTTATAATTATGGGAGGCTTTTTTGACATAAATGGATGTCATGTTTTTTAATGAGAAATTTAAATTTCACTTTATTTTGCTGAGATAACTAATTTCAAAATCCCAAATACAAGTGTACCAAAGCCTTTATTCTCAACCCATTTCCATGAATCTGCATCATTGATCCACCTAACATGCAGTAGTCAGGGGTGTTTATTTGATATTAAGGGATGGTATTTGTTACACTGTCTAAAATACAATTTAAATTAAAATCACACATTTACACTAAAATAATCCAATCCAATCCACCGTTAAAATAACTGCTAGAAAACTTTGTGTTGAGAAGAATATTTCCATATTTCTCCTTTCAGATAGTTCTATTTGTTGGTATGACTTTTTCACAGGACTTTCACGTGTCCGTTCTCCACCATCCTTGTCTAATCATGTGTAAAAGCACAGCATCGCACAAAATCATCACCAAAAGACTTTTCACGTCACATATATTTTCAGCAGTGGTCATTGGCTGAGCCTTCCTTCATAGTTCGGTTGATTTAACGAAAATCTCAGTCTTGGTTGTTTCGTCTATTCTTGTGAGCTGAAATGTAATTGCACACCGGTTTTTGAAAACATCTGGATATACCCCTGTGATGTCTCTGAATCCGAGCTCGTGCCGAGATTTGCAGGATACTTCCGGAATCTGTATTTCCTATGCAGTGAACTGTGGCTGAGGTAAGGAAAGAATCTTAAGTAGGCTACGTTTCACCGCAGAATTTTACTCACTAAAAACATTTGCCGTCGAGTATTGAATAATGTTGCAAACCCCGGGAGGCGCCATGATCGTGATCTAGATGAATCAATGTTGATCGTGAACATGAGTGAACTGTTGTGGAGCTTGGTGATTTCCCCAACTTATCTGATCGTTCTTAAAACGCAATTTTAAGTGGGGGTGGTTAACATTGCCTCGGTTTCTTTACAAACTTACGGTGCGCCAACAAAATGCTCTAAAGATCAAAGGCGGAACGGCTCCGTTACATTACATTGTTCGCAAGGCAAGGTTAAAGATAGCACTATAACCACCGCTAACATGTCAAGTACGTTAACATTAGATCAATAACAGCCTGTGTAGACAAGAAAGCAGACTTGTTCAGCTGCATCGCACCTGCTTCTAACGTTAATGTTTCGATAGTCGGCGTCATTAGCTTGTTTTGTAACGTGACTAACGTTACTACTAGGCGAAATGTGGCAGTAACATTGTTGCAGCCTTTGAGAACATTCCAACACGGTTGCTGTGTTAACGTAAGAGCATGGTTAACGTTACTTGGGGAAAAAAACCTGGAGCCCATTCACAGGAAGTTCGTCCCTCTTCATTTTCTAGCCTTCCTCCTCCTCTATAAAATGAACTGTTGGCATTGTTGTAGATTTACAATAGCATGCGTCTGGTGTGCTCAGTGTCTTCAGTAACCTAAATGGCACCGTTTTCTCCCCCAAGGTCTTTTAGGAGATGCCATGGCGACCTACTACAGTACGTGGGAGCTGTTTCGGGAGTTAGCAGTGGGTTGTGTGCTCCCCACTGCTCAGCAGGGATTTGATCAAGTATGGCAGCTCCTCTTTGTATGTGTGCTGTGTCGCATTCTCTGTCGGACAGGTGAGAACGTCCTCCCCTTATAATCTGGTTTACAAGCATACAAAACTGATATTCGACTTAAAGGACTATCTACACTGTATTGTAAGTAAAAAGTAAACAGTGAACTTTGTGTTTTGAACATGCCACTATGTTAAACGGTATGGTAAAAATGTAGTATACTGGCATACATCCTCATGTATCTAGAAGGATCACCAAGAATAGGCCTATAGAATTATGGATGATTTTTTAAATCGCAGCCATCTCTGTGAAGCCCTGTTAGATGTGCCCTTAATTAAATGATCTGTTTTGTCTCCTGTAGGTCTGCCACTGAATGTGAAACACATGATCTCGTTTGCTGCAGGCCTCTATGTCCTGTATCAG
This sequence comes from Limnothrissa miodon, assembly GCA_017657215.1. Classification (NCBI taxonomy): domain Eukaryota; kingdom Metazoa; phylum Chordata; class Actinopteri; order Clupeiformes; family Clupeidae; genus Limnothrissa; species Limnothrissa miodon. The sequence continues at coordinate 6,008 of JAGFZM010000657.1, forward strand.
TTCTTCGAGCTGCACATGGTGTGGGTGTTGCTGCTAAGCGCATTATGCTACCTCACTCTCTTCCTGGTCTGTTACTCCAGCAGTCGAGGCACCTTCCTCTCTCTCGCCATCCTCATCTATCTTCTCGTGGGGTAATAATGATCTACATACATGCCATGTCTCTATGTACCCTTCAACAATTGCAGGACCTTTTCCCAGCTTTTCCCAGCTCATATTACAAGCAAAACATGGAGAATTTACCGCAATCCTCCACTCTCCACAACCCAAAAATAACTTCATTCCCATCTATAGCTCTTCTGCATGTGCTGAAATGAAGATATTTTGCACCATCAATGTATTAACCTTGGTTATTGGTCAATCTTCGAATCTCTCAGACAGAAAAAAAGTTTGTACGCCTTACCAGATGTGTATTGTTTATTTGGGTCTATTTGTTTTTTTTTTTTTAACTGAGTCATTGGATTGTCTGTTAAATGATAATGTATTATTTATTATTGTTTCAGGGAGCTACATTTAGTGGATGCTGCAACCTGGCTAAAAATAAGAGGTAAAGGAAATTAATTTACTACTAGGTTCTACTGGCTCATTCACTTTCAGAGTCGGTTCTAACACAGTAGAATTGGAATTGTAGTGGAACTGATGCTTGTTTGAATTGGAATTGTAGTGGAACTGATGATTTGAATGACTAGGTTCCCAGATGGTGGTAGCCATGAAGGCTATTTCGCTGGCCTTCGATTTGGACAGAGGTGTCATTTCTACCTTTCCTTCACCTGTGGAATTCATGGGCTACATCGTGTTTGTGGGGACAGTCGTGTTTGGCCCCTGGATCAGCTTCTCCAGTTACAAAGAGGCAATGGAGAGCCGCAAAGTGGTGAGCAAGACTACGACTGAATCCCAGTGTTACCTCCGCCGAAGCTCGGAAGTGAAACACGTCTTCACTTACAAGTTTAAAACATTTTCAATTTCTTCATCTATAAGGTTAAGATATGGGGGAGGGCTGTATGTAGAATGCATGCATTTGTTTTCACTCCTGTACTTTATCATAAACCAAAGACCTGATTGTGAATCAATAGTGATGTTTAGTAAACTGAGGTCAATACATAGATGAGGTAAATACAAGGGTGAGATCGATACAGTTTGCATGAAGCACTGACTTATTGTTTATACATGGTGTTCCCAATGCTTGATTTTATGTCTATGGAGTATGATGCTATATTGACATTTTTCAGTATTTTAAAAATGATTTGGATGTGTCAGGCTATTGTAAGTTGCACTGGTATGCTCATTTGCCTTGATGATCAAACTTAAAAACCGACCTTCCAACATCATTTTTTAAAGCAAAGTTTCAACTCAGAGGTTGCAACAAGACCCTTCATAGCTTTAGAACCAACATTTGACCTTAGATGTGTGGTATTTGGCATGAATCAGTTAAGATGTTGAAAGTTGCAGTGCAGTCTTATTAAGGCTTATTTCTTTAAACCAGGCAAACTGTACTTAATCAATATAACACGAGTGGGACTGAGGTTGCTCGTGGATATCCTCGCGGGTCTAGTTCAGCCGAGGCCACAAAGCCAGAGCTGTTGTATAAAGTATATCAACTTTACTTTTATAGTAAAGATGTAGTTCTAGACTGGGTGTTAAGGCATGTGTTTATGTGGAGACATTACTTTGATGAATAATGCCATAAACTGCTGGGAACTTGTTCTTCACAGAAATTCTCCTGGTTTGCAAAGATCTCTGGGAGCTGGGTGAAGTGTCAACTCTGCTTAGTAATGTCCACTTGCATTGCGCCATACCTTTTCCCGTACCTGATCCCATTGGATGGAGGGGAATTTCTGAACAGGTAATCAAACAGCAAGTCCAATCTTACAGTCTTTATTAAGGCCACACCAATAAAATTAGTTTGAAAAAAATGCAAATAAAAATAAAATTGAACTCGAACTCGCACGAACATAAAAAACACTGTGGCTGATGGCTACAATACTGAAAACGAGGGTTATGCATATAACCATGGTTCTATGAGTTTCGGATGACCGCCAGAGGCGTGCTTTCAGCACATGGATGTCCATCACACAAATGTGCAGGTTGAGTACTAGTAACAACAAAGTCACATGTGACCTGGGTGACGTCGGCAATGTGCGCCAGCACAAAAGACCAGTCGACCCAAGGAGCGATCTCTTGGCGATCTTCTCGTGTTCACTCTGAGTGACTGCCAAGCTCTGGCGGTCATCCGAAACTCATAGAACCGTGGTTATATGCATAACCCTCGTTCTATTTCGTTTCTCCTGACTGCCAGAGGCGGTGCTTTCAGCACATGGATGATCAGTACCAACAAAGTCATGAGGAGTGCCTACCCGTGTCTAGAAATGCTGTGACGGGTTCGGGAGAACTGCTGTCTGCACGGGGTTATGGGAGACAACATTGACCCGATTGAATCTTGTAAATGTGCAGCTCGATGACCAAGAGGCTGCACTGCATATGTCAGAAAGGGGCACACCCTCTCAGTGACGCCCAAGATGTTGCTACACTCCTTGTAGAGTGTGCCCGAACTGACTGAGGGGTTGTGGAGCCACTCTGCCTGTAGGCATGTTGGATGGCCTCCACTATCCATTTAAACAACCTCTGCTTGGAGAGTGCCTGACCTCTCCTTGGCCCTGTGTGGAAGACAAACAGGGCGTCACAGTGTCGGAACCCCTCTGTGCTCGTATATCCTGAGGGTGCGCACTGGACATAAAAGCTCCGCCCTCAAGTCTGACCCTTCCTCCCGAGCTGGCTCAAAAGCTGCCAGCCTAAGGGGCTGGTTGACAAATGTAGATGAAAGGGTCTTTTGCAGAAAAGCAGTGTTTGGCCATAGGGTGACCCTCACTGTCTCCTGGATGCCAGTGCAGGCAATCTCCGCTGACCGATAGAGCGTGCAGTTCCCCAACTCACCTTGCCGAAGTTATGGCCAAGAGAAAGGCAGTCTTCAGAGAGAGCCAGGTTATGTCCGCTGTCGGCAAAGGTTTGAATGGTGCTCTGCAGAGGGCCTGTAGCACCAGAAGGAGGTCCCATGTGGGCACCAGGTTACGCCGGGGGGGTCTCAACCGACAAGTGCCCTTAAGAAAACAGGTCACCAAGGGATGGGACCCTACTGTCCTCCCCTCAATTCGGCCATGTTGCGCCGAGATGGCAGCTGTATACACCTTGATGGTGGATGGTGTAAGTCCCCTGTCAAAACGTGATTGAAGGAACTGAAGGATGGTTGGTCGGGGGCAGCGTGTCAGCTCCTGTCCCTGTATCAGGCACCATTCGGAGAAAATTCTCCACCTGTTAGCATAAAGGGCGTTGGTAGAGGGTGCCCGCGAGCTGTTGATGGTGGCAACCACTGCTGGTTCACAGCGCCCTAGCAGAGGGTCTGGCCCTTCAGCGGCCATGCCCAGAGCTGCAGCCGAGCTGGATCTGGGTGCCAAATCTGCCCCTCCATTTGTGACAGTAGATCTGTCCTCACCGGAAGGCACCAGGGTTCTCCATCCAGTAACTGTAACAACTTCGGAAACCACATTCTTGCTGGCCACTGAGGGGCGATCAGTAGCAGCTCGTGGTGCTCCACAGCAACCCTTTGCAGGGTGGGCAGGATCAATGGTAGGGGGGGAACGCATAAAGCCGCCGTCTTGGCCACGCATGCGCCAGTCCGTCCTGGCCTAGGGGGCTCGGGCCGGAGAGACTCAACCACAGGGGGCAGTGAGTCGACTCCTGACAGGCAAAGAGGCCCACCTCTGCCCTGCCAAAGTGCTCCCAGATGGTCTGCACTACTGCTGGGGGGAGCCTCCACTCCCCCGGGTCTGGGTTTTGTTGGGACAAGAGATCTGCCGCTCTGTTGGCAGTGCCTGGCAAGTACATCGCCCGCAGACTCAAAAGGTGTTGATGGGCCCACCGTAAGAGCTGTCAGGCTACTACCAAGCACTGTAGGGACCTGGTGCCCCCCTGGTGGTTGATGTAGTATACCACAGTTGTATTGTCGGTCCTCACCAGCACATGCTTGCCTGCCAGTACTGGGAGGAAGTAGGCTGAGCAATACTGCCTGGAGCTCCAACACATTGATGTGCTGTTGACACTGCTGCAGACTCCAGCAATCTCTGGCTGTCCGACACTGCCAGACCGCACCCCATCCTTCCCGGGATGCATCTGTGGTGATGACCTCCCTCCGGGAAGGGATAGAGCCTAAAGGAACCCCCTGCGTGAGGTAACCCCTTCCCCGCCATGGGCGGAGGAGCCTTCTGCAGCTGGGTGTGACCCTCACTAGTTTATGTCCATGCAGCGTCGGATGAAGGTAGAGGTTGTTCAACCACCTCTGAAGAGGACGTAGTGTTAAGAGGCCCAGCGGAACCAGTGACGAGGCTGCAGTGAGCATGCCAACTAACTGTTGGAAGGTCTTCAGCGTGAGTGACCTGCCCCGCCTGAAGCGGCCAATAAGCTGGAGGATGTTGTGAACTCTCCCCTGGGAGGGAGTTGCCCTCATTGTCCGTGAATCTAACTGCATGCCTAAGAAGACAGTCTCTTGACTGGGTACCAAGGAGCTCTTCTGGTAGTTTACCCTGAGCCCTAACTCCGATACATGTGCAACAACCGCTGCAGCATCTCTGTGTGCCTGAGCCTCCGACTGGGAGCTGATCAGCCAATTGTCGAGGTAGGGCAAGACACGTATTCCCTGTGCCTGCAATGGTCCCAATGCCACTGCTATACACCTGGTGAACACACGAGGTGCTAGTGCTATTCCAAATGGTAGGACACAAAACTGTTATGCCTGTCCCTCGAAGGCAAACCGAAGGAAATGCCTGTGATGTGGTGCAATTGGGACATGAAAGTACGCATCCTTCAGGTCGATAGTTGTGAACCAGTCGTTCTCCTGGATGCTCTGGAGAACTTCCACAGTGCACAGCATGTGAAATTTCAGGACTTTGAGGTGGGAATTGAGAGGCCCCAGGTCCAGAATTGGGCGGAAACCGCCATCCTTTTTGGGAAATATAAAGTATGTTGAATAGAACCCACCTTCCTTTGTCTGCCTGTCGACTTGAGCTGCTGGCTGGAGAAGCGGCTGACCGCCGGCGTGATGCTGTCAGCGTCTGCCCGTCCGCCCCCTCTGATCTCTGGAGGGGCGACGTGCCTCGGCCTGGGTGTTCTGTGCAGAACTTCGGTTCCTGGAGGTGGTGGGGCGACGAAAGCCGTCCGTGAAAGCCCTCCTCTGTGACTCCTGGCGGGTAACTGGCCGAGATGGAAGTGCTGGCGCTGGCCCCCTAGAGGTTGGAGCCCTGTATCTGGGCTGGCTCACCTGGCGGAGACAAGCATATTGTTGTCTTCTTCTGTCAGGTTCCGCCAGTGGGGACTGGGCCAGCCATATTTGCTGGCGGGCGAGGGTTAAATATGCGATCAGTCTGCCCAGTTCTCTGGACATGTAGGCAAAGGCCTGGAGTGACGCGTCACACAGCTCCTGAGATGCCGCCTGGTCTGTCCCTGGCAATATCTGGGCGAGGCCGAGCATCAGGTGGGACATAGAATTCCCAGTGCGTCCCTGGTAAGAAGAGCTTTGATCTGCTCAAACTCCGCTGCTCAAAACCCTCTAGTTATTTACAATAACACAGCAAGGGCGAGCACACCCCGGTAGCCTGTATAACAGTGCTGGAGCACTGAGCGAGTACACCCTGGCTCAGCAGTTCGCCATAAACTACGACGAAATAAAAAAAGTAACCAAATATCTCACAACAACTTAACTAATGGTGCACTGTTAGGGTCTTCCTGGCAGTGAGCAACTGAAAAAGAAAAACAGACTGTCCACTGCGAGAAACATCGCTTGCGGACACACTTAATTAACTCCACGGCAAAAAACACCGCTCTGTTACTAACATAAACTAAACTTACCTTCCGGAAAAAGCAACCTGTTGCAAGGAGCCCTCCGCAAATCCGCGGCGAGAGCGGCGAAGTATCACAATGGCTTGCTTAAGAATTATAGACTAGCGAAGTTTCTAGGAGGGTGAAAAACCAGTTGTTCACAGCTCCAACCTCTGTGGATAACGAAACTTTTCCAGCGTCAGTCCAAACTTCCAACCTGCTTCAATCGTGAGAAGATGAAAGAGATCGTTCCTTGGGTCGACTGGTCTTTTGTGCTGGCGCACATTGCCGACGTCACCCAGGTCACGTGAGACTTTGTTGTTACTAGTACTCGACCTGCACATTTGTGTGATGGACATCCATGTGCTGAAAGCACCGCCTCTGGCGGTCAGGAGAAACGAAATAGAACAGCATGCTGCGTTCATGTGACGTTGAAAACCAATCAAATCGCACCTTTTACTTCAGAGCGCAAGAGACGAGCCATGAGGAAAGATGCCCGTGGAGGGGGATCCTGATAGGCCAGTGTTTGCAATTATTAGAGTATTTGATCAGAAGAGAAAAACATTTGACAAGTGCATTTAAATTAAAGAGGATGAGTTGTACTCACGGAGCCGAGAGCAGTCTGCTTGTGCAACTCTGTGGAGGTGAGTTTGATATTTAATTGATTGAGAGGTGAAAAAAAAACCCATTCAAAGTGTTTCGCCATCAAAATCAATCAATAAATAAATGAATAGCATGTGCCTACACACTCACATCCTCGCTTGTGCACATACACATGCTTCTGTTTCTCTTTTCTAGATTCACGTGACTGCACGTTGATGAATATTTATCTCCATTGCGCTGATCATGGAGTTTTAGTCACTATCTAATTGCTATCTGGGGAATCAATGCGATTTTGACGCTCTAATGCCCTGTGATGAACTGTGACAAAAAGAGTTTGAACGAAGACTACAGCAGCCTAGACGTAGTCTACATTATATGTCATACCTCAATTCCACAGCCAGCTTGCTTGGTGCTTAGAGTCACAAACTCTTAAATGACAAACCGTCAAACCTTTACATTACATAGAATGACTGAAGTATGAATTTTCGTACATTGCCTAAAACTTGCATGACAAAAAGTGTGCTGTGAGGTGTGAAAGTTAAGTTTATAAATTAGGCCACATTTAGTTTTTCCTAATCACATGAGTAAATGTCTTTAATGAACATTAACTGTGAATGTGCAAATTTACCTTCAGAACATTTTTTTTTTTATTTCGCTCGCTCGTTCCATATTTTTCCTGAAAAAATCCGAGAACCAACAAATTTTATTGGTGTGGCCTAAGCAGACATGTTTATGCTATATGTTCAATGGAGATGCTTTTATCCAAAGCAATGTACAGTGCAGATGATACACCAACAAAGACTAAATAGAAATTAGAAATGAATAGCCTTGAAAGCCTAATCTAAGTAGTAGTAGTACTACCAATATTCACAATTGAATTATACTAGAAAATGGCAACAATGATTTTTTTGTAATGTACTACATAAATGCTATTAATATTAAGTCAGACTTTGTTGAATTGGCCATAGCCATGCCATATAATGCAGACTAGATATGAGATACACTACCATTCAAAAGTTTGGGGTCACCCAGACAATTTTATGTTTTCCATGAAAAGTCACTTTTATTTTCCACATGAGTTGGAAAATGAATAGAAAATACTGCACTGACTGCGCTAGCCACTCCATTACAGATAGAATAACAGTTGCCTGCTTTTCCTCTAAATAGTTCTTTCATTGCCCTGTTGTAGGAAGAAATTAGCTCTAATCAAGCGCTGTCCACAGGGTATGGCATTGCAAAATGGAGTAATAGTCTTCTTTATTCAAATCCCCTTTTACCCTGAACAAATCTCCCACCTTACCAGCACCAAAGCAACCCCAGGCCATCTTGTTTCCCCCATCTTGCTTGACAGATGGCGTTAGGCACTCTTCCAGCATCTTTTCAGTTGTTCTGCATCTCACAATTGTTCCTCTGTGCGATCCAAACACCTCAAACTTCGATTAGTCCATAACACTTTTTTCCAATCTTCCTCTGTCCAATGTCTGTTCTTTTGCCCTTTTTAATCTTTGACATTTATAGGCCAGTCTCAGATATGGCTTTTTCTTTGCCACACTGCCCTGAAGGTCAGCATCCCGGAAGCGCCTCCTCTTTACTGTAGATCTTCCACTGGCGTTTTGCATTTTACTATTTAATGAAGCTGCCAGTTGAGGACCTGTGAGGCATCTATTTCTTTCTTTCTAGAGACTCTAATGTACTTATCTTGCTGAGTTTGCCTCCCATTTGTCTTTCTACATTATCTTCACTGAACAAAAACTGTGGTTTTCTTCCAAAAACACAGACATTTTGAAGTGACCCCAAACTTTTGAATGGTAGTGTATGTAGATACATATAGATATATAGAGTATACAGTGCACCATGTATAAACTGTCAAAGAGTGTTTGGGGCAAGGTTAAAACTCAAACCATGTTAACCACACATCGACCCCATGGTCTAATAAAACAGATTAAGTTTATTGAGAAAAAGCTTAGCATCCCAATGTGTAGCCCTCCTCGATATATTAACATTGTAGCTAACCTCAGTTGATACATTGAGGCATTGTGTATTTGAGGTGTGTTGTGTTGTATCTAGGGCTGTCAAAATTAACGCATTAACGCAGGTTAATCCATCATCATGATTAATCTGATTAAAAATTTTAATGCAATTAACCCATCTGCAGTGCAGAATGACTCAAAATTCCTGTAATGTCTTAATTCAATTCAGTTTAGCAGCAACTCGGGTTACCGTTGCACATGCACAAATGGGCAGTTGATCTGGTACTGACAGGCAGCAGAATCAAGTCAATGTGAAAGATGAGAAACAGCACATTGGACCTCTCGATGGGGAATTTGGATATAAAAAACAAGATGGAACAGTCGATTGACATAGCGTATTATGGCCAGTAAGCAGGAAGGAATTTTCTTTTCATCAAAGCTCTTCAAGCTTAAAATATCACATTAATGTGAAGCATACGTTAGACTGCAATCCTGCTAGCACTCTGGCTAACGTGGCGCCCAGCATGTGACAAAAAACTCTCGTGGTGCGTAAGTCAGCTCTCCTCTCGGACAATGTAAACAATGTAAATGTAAAGTTAGTGTGTCTTAGTAACTGCCTGAAAGAGGAGTAATGGGGCCACATTAATGTGGATTTACACCATTAACAAGGTTCAAAGCTACTCCACACTTCACTGGTAGACTTCTGAGGGCCCTGACATTTAAAACGAGACAATGAGAACTTTGAAAGTGTACAGGTACTTTATTAAAAAGACAGTTTATAAAGACAGTACCTTCTCAGAATTTCCCAGTCGCCACCATCTTGAAATTAAATCATGATAAGTCGATTGACGAGCTACAACCTTATAAATGTCTTTGGTCAAATTTTTTTTTAGTTTCATCATTTGTTGGTGCTTTAGTGCTCATGTAGACAATCACCATATATTTTCAGCTGAAATCTAAGCACTTCTACAGAATATAATTTTCAATCTGTTCCCCTGTCCTATCTGTTCGTCAATCGACTTATCGTGATTTAATTTCAAGATGGCGGTGACCACAAAATTCCGTGAAGGTACTGTCAGTATTTTTAATAAAGTACCTGTTTACTTTCAAAGTTCTCATTGTCTCGTTTTAAAGAGGCACTCAGTAAGTCTGTTTTTTAACCCTGCATTAAACGCCACAAACCTGTAGGGGGAGCTCTGTACAGTTAGCTGTATTGCTGTAGTGTACACTCCCTCAGAAGTTGCAAGTTCCATATTCACTATACAGGGCTGTACAGCGGTGCACTCAGTCGCCGTTTGCTACACAACAGACCAGTCCAACAGAAAAAACGATTTCTGAGTGATTTTATGACCACAAAAACGGTTGCATAAACTTACTGAGTGCCTCTTTAAATGTCAGGGCCATCAGAAGTCTACCAATGAAGTGTGGAGTTTCTTTGAACCTTGTTAATGGTGTAGAAATAGGTGAGCATTGGATATATGTTTGTACTCTGTAACATCTTCCAGTACAGTCCAGGTCCAAGTCACACCGGATTTCTCCTTTAATAGTCAGTGAATTATATATTGCATGGGTGTCTAGATGTGTATGAGAATGCAGTGTATTCGTCAGTGTGTTTATACCCCATAGGTGGCTAGAGGATGCTGTTTAATAGTCAGTGTGTTTATATACCCCATAGGTGGCTAGATGCATACGAGAACGCCGTGTCCTTCCACTACAGTCACTACTTTGTGAGCTTCCTGAGTGAGACCACCACCACACTGGCTGGGGCCGGGTTCACTGAGCACAAGGACAATCTCAAATGGTGAGAGGTCAACAAAAAAAACTAAAGGTTTCTGTTCTTTCTGTAGCAACGCGGTGGTGAGTGATGCCAGATACTGTATGTTGCTTTGGAAATGGTTGTTCTAGTGCTTTGGGTATTAGGCAACACTAACTTGAAACATCAAATGTGCTAGTGATTCTGAACTGTATAATGTGTCGTACTATTCCATTAGGGACATGACTGTGGCCAATCCAGTTAATGTGGAACTGCCTCGTTCCATGGTAGAGGTTGTGACATCATGGAACGTTCCCATGTCTCGTTGGCTGAATACATGTAAGAATTTCTCAAAGCTCAACAGGATTTTCTTTTACATGAAATTGATATCTTTTATGACTTCATTATGCTTATGGTTTTGTGTGCTGCTTTAGCAAGACTGTAATTTACATGACAAAATAGTCTCACTACTAAACATGCTTTGCTGATTTTTTTTTGTCTTTGAAAACACATTATATATTTTCACAGATGTCTTTAAAAGTGCTCTTAAACTGGGAACTTTTCCTGCCATTTTGGTCACCTATACAGCCAGTGCCTTACTGCATGTGAGTCTAAAGTTCTTTTTATATGTCCTTAAATCTGAATTAAATTTTGTTGAAATCACTTTCTTTGATAGAACTTTAAACATTGAAAAGCTGTGGATTTTAACCAAGTTTCAAAATGCACAGCTTTTTTCCTGTGTATGAACTTAAGGTTTGTTATACATTATGCATTCTGTTTGAAGTGATGACTTTGCCAGATCAAAGTCTATGCAGGCAGGCTCTTCTCCACAGGCGAAGGGTGTTGCCAATGCCTCATAGATAAAATGTATCTCTTCTTTAAAGACTGTCGCCACCAGCCATGTGGGGACAACAATAAAAGGGAAGTTGACAGACCAAATTAATAAATAGTTTATGTGTTTGTGTTTTGCTTCAGGGCCTCAGCTTTCACCTTGGCGCAGTTCTGCTGTCTCTTGGGTTCATCACTTATGTGGAACACGGTATGTTGCCGTCACACTTTCCGCCTTCTAGACACTGACCACTGTCAGGCTGTTGGTAAATGAATAGAATTCAGATGGTGCTAGGGAGGCTACCATTGTTTCTTCATCTTGTTACATGAGGAGAGCTCTACTGGAAGATGCCCAGCAGAGGGCACCAAAGAAGCATTAGTTGATTGAGTTGAAGGGCTAGGACAGGAATAGGACGGTTGTATTTAAAACCACATTACTTCAGTGAGACTGATCACTGTTATTTAGTTATAGTTGGATGCTTCTTGCTTGACACTGAGAGAGATAGAAAACATCTTTCAATATAAAAGCTAATTGATGTCTGATAGATGGGAACCTCAGATTTTGATCTCTGTAATGCAGTTTAGATATAAGCTACATATCTAATACATGAAATGGTAGATCTGCTTTAGTGTGTACTATTATCTTCTGATGACATAGATGTGGATGTGTCCCATTGTAACTTAAGCTCACTTGAGTCTCTGGTTTCAGTTCTCAGGAAGCGCTTGGCTGCAATCTTCAGTGCCTGCATCCTGTCTAAGAGTTGCCCCCCTGACTGCAGTCATCAAAACAAGAAGGTGCTGTACTGTATGCATTACCTGCTGCTCTTTAGGAGTTTATTCACCTAAGCATTACTATAAGTAATTGATATTCAAAGGAACTTTGGATTAATTCACACCAAAGTACTCCCGCACGACTAAAAAAGAAACGGCATGTTTTAGATTGATATGTACTAAGGCTATAGTAAGCAATACATTTGCTTAAAGTAGTCCAATCATCCAAACAAAGATAGTCCAATTGTTCGACATATTCCACCCCATCTCAAGCAGATGTTGCTTATGGCACCAGAATAGGAATGTAGTTCCAAGAGCACTGAAAATGTTGTTGTTTGCAGCAATATCAAAACTATATAACCAACCATAAAAAAAACTGAAATTTGATTCATTTGGAATGATAGAATTATATTTTTTTGTGCATAGCCAGAATGGATTCAACATGTTTTCATGTTGTGAATGTGGCACAATATGTGTAGGCTAGTTTAAAACAATTGATTGGCATACAAGTGATCAAATAAGATTATGTCTTATTATTTATCCAGCCCTAGAAAATCAGTATGTGTCATTTAG
>JAGFZM010000658.1:0-11644 GCA_017657215.1 Limnothrissa miodon
GATAATGTTAGACTATTGTCCTGGTTGGAGATAAGAGAGGATCCAGATAGTTTCAAACATTTGTGTTTCCATTTGGGTGTTCAATTCTTGAAATGAACAAGTAGCCTATAGTATGGGATGGGATGACTGTGCAAGTGTTTACTTAAATAAAATCAACATACAGAAATGCCCCATGCTTTGGTTAAACACCCTATGTTTCGATAGTTTTTGGTGTCTGCAATGATTTGTTACATCTTTAACTTATTGTCAAACTATAGCCTAGCCTAATTATAGCCCTGTATGCTACATGTAATTTATTAAATCAACTCTATGTAGGCTACCAGCAGCAAGAAGGCTATAGTTCCATACTGTACAATAGGGGCAACAATTTACATCTAGACACAAACATAAAGCACATTACATAATACAAAATACACAATATAGGCCTATTAAACCAAAAAATAGGCAAAACAAAGTAGTGTAAAAGTTTTGCATAAGATTAAATTAAATACATTTTATGTAGCCTATGCTGATCTACCAGGGTTTGCAATAGTCACTGTTATTTGGCTGTATACCTTCTGTATACCTAAAAATCTATGGGTATAGGTAGCCTATTATACCACATTTAAAAATACAGTGTATTATAATTTGTCTGTTTCCTGTTTCCCATAAGGTGAATACTATATTTCTTTCTGTACAAATGTTAACTTAATATTATCTTTGTTTGAAAACTTCAATCTTAGGCTATTTATCAATAACACTTGAGACAATCAGACAAAAAGAGATGTGTAGTAGGCTAATACTATTTTGAATCAGCAGGTGGCAGTGATACAATGAAGAACAAATGTAGCCGACGAAACTTGAAAAGCTTTCGGTTATTATGATTGAGTGTTATGGTTGTTGTTATTATTTTGTTATTATTTTGATTTGGTGATACTTAGGATATTTATTGATACTTCTGAAACATTAATCATTCTCAATCAACAGAGACGGCTGATGGTGTGTTCTAAAAGATCTTTGAGACGTTTTGTGAAACTTAAAAAAACGTATGTAACCTGATGTAACCATAGTTGAGACCGGTCTACCCATAGACTGTATGGGTCTACCAATAGAAAACGTTTCCGTGGTTTGCCACGGAAGTGAATGCTGAGAAGGGTCAGCAAGTTCCACATTGTATGAGCGCGGTTCAATTCATTTTTGTAAATGACATATACTTATCATTATTTGCTCTTTGTTCTTACCTATTTTGTTGGAGTCTTTTCTACGACCTTATATTTGTAGATTAATGCGACTTCGAATGTTGGTGGGTTTCGTTTAAAAGGTAAGTTGAGAAATATTATCCACTAGCTAGCTAGTTTAAGAAGTTAGCTTCACATGGATATCTGTAAAGCATCAAGGTGTTCTGTTTAGCTTAACTGATCTCTCGTCTATATCTCTTTTCACATCTATTACTAGCTAATGTGGAGAACGCTTCTTCAATCACAGCTTTGGGTGTCTTCATCAGATTGTTAACAAACAAGTACCGACATGGCTGGAATATTGTTTGAAGACATTTTTGATGTGAAAGACATCGACCCAGATGGGAAGAAGTTTGACAGAGGTAATGTAGCTGTAGCCTTGTTTGATACGGTGTGTTAGACAACCAATTTAGAAAGATTGCTTGTACCGACGTGATATTTAACCCTCTAAGCTCTCTTCCAGTCTCTCGTCTTCACTGTGAAAGTGAATCTTTCAAGATGGACCTCATACTTGACGTGAATATTCAGATTTACCCTGTGGACCTTGGTAAAAAAAATGTGTATATATATAATATTATATAAAATATGTAATGTTTATGAGTGTTATTCAGTTTTCTGATAAACGTATAATTGACCATCTTAAGGGGACAAATTCAGGTTGGTGATAGCCAGTACCCTTTACGAAGATGGAACTCCAGATGATGGGGAATATAATCCAACAGATGACCGTCCTTCAAGGTAGGGGTGTGTGTGTGTGTGTGTGTGTGTCCAACTCTATCTCTCAAAGACATAAGGTGAATTTAGATAAGATTTAAAATTAGTTATTTCTCTTTTTTTCCCTCAGGGCAGATCAGTTTGATTATGTGATGTATGGAAAAGTGTACAGAATTGAAGGAGATGAGACGTCTACAGAAGCAGCCACTCGTCTGTAAGTATTGGATTTGAAATTTGTTCATTTGGAGTAGCAAACAAGGGTTTTTCATTAATTCTTCAGTTGTGTTAATGTTGGTTTCGCTTAATGATATTTTCTTTCCACACAGTTCAGCCTATGTCTCCTATGGTGGTTTATTAATGAGACTACAAGGTGATGCCAACAATTTGCATGGATTTGAAGTTGATTCACGTGTCTACCTCTTAATGAAGAAGCTTGCATTTTAAAATCGGCTCTCCATTATTTTGCTGGACTTGAAAAACAGTGCATTAAAACCTCTGGGAAGGTGGTTATCTCTTGAGGGTCATGGACATGTATCTTCCTGGATTGTTCAATTGAATTTCCTTTTTTTCTGCTGAAATTCATTCTTTATACCATTCAGGCATATTGACACTGTTTGCGATTAAACCCTGTAAATAAAACACTTTTTTTAATATTTGGTAGTTGGCTTTGTGTACAGATTGAGTACAAATGAAGATCTATCACATGTTGGTTTGTGTTCTTTAGATTGTGATCAAGTCAATAGGGGTTAATAATAGATGTTTATCTCAGTATGTATTGTTAAAACCTCTGTTAAAAACAACATGAATTCTATATTTTGCACATGTGCATTTTTTTATATGTGAAGTTGGTATGTACACAAAATTATGTAGGTTATAATGCAGATGTATCGGTACTAAAGCTTACAGTTATTGCATCTGAGTCATAGAAATCTGAGACTGATAAGTGTAACCTTTTAAAATTAGTAATTAAGCACGTAGGTATTTTATATAAATGCAAAACGCTATTATCTGCTCAAATAGAGTGCCCCAGTGACTTCCGTTTTACAAGTTCCGCCTCATGGGACCTAAAAATGTGTACGCTTACCCACTGATCTCTAAAGAAAAATTTCTTTAGAGATCAGTGATGCTTACCATGTATTTCTATGGCGATATTACAACAATTTTCTGGTCCTGTTTGAATTGAACCATAAATGGGACATATGTTGTTTGTCAATTTAAAATATAATTTTTAATACAAAGAAAACCACGATTCATAGCGAAGAAGTTTGACTAAGGTTTTGTGAGAGGCCGCTTTCTGAACTACAGCTCTTCGACGCAAATTAAATACGTCACTATTGCATGGACTACTCTGGGTAGCTTAGCAGCTACGCTCATCGTTAGCCGCTAGCTGAGTAGCAGCTATTTTTATATTTGCTTAGTTTGCTTTATATTCGCTCTTACCTGATCTGTTTAATCCAGCGATGCGTTGTGGGAATCTAGCTCAGTGGGATAAAAACACTGATTTCTTAAGAATATTCTTTAGAGATCAGTGGGATAGTACAGAAGCCGAGAGCGGCCAAGGTCGTAATAATTATTTTTCACCTTGACATAATTATTTAGAGATCTCGAGAAAACAAAACACTTATTTAGAGATCTCGAGAAAACAAATACTGGACTCTGGTCTAGCTCTGGAAATTGAGAAACGTCGACGCCCCCTTGTGCTTGAGGAAGGAAGACAAAATGGAGAAATGGCTCTGAAGCTCTGAAAGAGAGGGGGGTTGCAGAGGAGAACATCACCCAGAAATTGAAGACGTAATGCAATCTCCCCGTGTCAACACCTGATCACAATATTGCCTTATAAGCTGATTATTCCAGACATAACTGTGCCGTTCAAAATGAGAACATTTGAATGCAGAATCACTGACATTTGACGTTCTCAGTATTTTTGATCTCTAAATTAGTGTTTTGTTTTCTCGAGATCTCTCAATAAGTGTTTCGTTTTCTCGAGATCTCTAAATAATTATGTTGTTATCTCGGGATAACAAGGTGAAAAATAATTATTTCGACCTTGGTCGCTCTCGGCTTTCGTAGGATAGACACTGTGAGAACGAGTGATGATGTGACGTGAAGAACGGGTAGTCTTTCTCATTTTTGTTTTCGCTATAACTTTTATCTGAACAATAAAACAACGAACGGCCAAACGTTTAACATAAAGAAACATCACTTTTATCCACAAACATCATATTTCATAGCAGGGACATACAACGACTGGGACCAGAAAATAACTACTTTGCTCTCATTGAAACACATTCATTTTTTTAGCTCAGAGGTCCCATAGAGTCAAGCGGAAGTGGCGTCACTAGTGGGCATGCTGTGTGACGAGAGACCGTGCCGCACTTTTTGCCACTTTACGGCAGTTGGGCAGACTGTTTGGTTGCTAGGTTTATTTACAAGCGTCTTCCCCTTGGTAACTGGGTAGCTGATTACAATGATGGTTCTGCTAACTATTTTTCGGCACGAGTCTAGCGTTGTAACTGGACAATACATTTCTGAAATGTGGCCAGTTGCATAACAGTTAAATTGGTGAGTTAAAATTGACTTATAAAGAAAAATGTAACCCGGTTTAACCCGGTAGATTTATGGCCAGCGTATTTAGCATGTTTGGCTAATATGCATGAATTGTTAACCATCATTGCGGTTAACGTTAATTAGCTTTATCCAAATCAAAAACAGCATTAATGCTGTCAGCTGAATGTATGGATCTAGATTTTCATTCGTAAATGTAATTTTTGTAGTTTGTAAATAACTAACGCTAACTAACGATGTAAGTACTTAGCAAGTGTGCTATACTACCGTGCTAATTTTGTTATGATACTGCTAATTTAGGTAACGGGAAATGGATTAGGTAGAGCTGTTTAATTTACGTTAAAAAAAAGCCTTGTTAATACCCTTGCTCCTTTAATCTCACAAGATGTAGTGCACGTTGTTTCCGAATAAACTGGTGAACTGATTTAACTGAATCAAAGGCGAGTATTCTTAATGGTGCTGATAGCCTTGTACAAGGAAAACTGTTTGGTGTGCAGGTATCCACAAAGCTTTAGAGTTAGTAGTAAGTCTAAATGCATGTATTCCTTTGTTTCAGCATCTAACGTGTAAAAAAACCCCACAAGAACACTCTTGAGATGGGTGACATGTTAGGAAATGAAGCAGATGTTCTTTGGATGATTAAGGAGGTATGCTATGTTGATTCATGTATATATTCACACACAGAGTAGAATGGATTACGGATGTGGATGTGTTCTGTCTATGATATGTGTCTTTGGCAGCCAGTTTGTGTATCTGCCTTTAGGCCTAGTTACTAACATATTTTCACATTATATTAACATAAACAATTCATTTTAATTGCTGATATGATAATGGACCCCTTTGTTGGACATTTCCCCCATCATCTGTATTTTTGAGCACAGTATCTCCATTTTGGGGAATTTGAAGAAACTGCAAAGCAGTTTGAGAAGGAATGTAAGCTCAAAGGGAAACCAATGACCAAATCTCAAAGCAATGCTGTTCAGGATTCTAAAACCCTGTTCATACAGGTAAGTCTGCTTTGGAATGACAAATTCTGTCCATGAAGTGTTTTGACTTAATTTTACTAGATAATGTGCTACTGATGTGCTTTGAAACCAATGCATTGTATGTAAATCTGTACACAGAAAGATTTAATGAGCTCATTTGAAGATGGAGACTATAAGGTATTTTTTGAACTATGGAATGAACACATCCCTGTGGATATTCGTGATGGTCAGCCAGCAACTCAGAAACTTGAGTTTTATCTTCACATCCATTTCACCATCTATCCTCTGAAGCACTGCCTTGGAAGACCAGTAAGTTGTTAAAGCTGTGTCTGTGACAGTCAACTATTCCTTGTCTTGATCCTACATAATGCAAAAGTGGCATCACACTGCCAAACGACCAATTAGTGGATTTGCTGTTATAACTAGTTTGCCAACAGTTGAAATGATTTCAGAGTGGATATAAATTACAGGTAAAACTGAAAGTATGTGGATTTTGTCTCTTAAAGGTAACGTACTTGCTATCAGGGCTGGGCGATTTGGCCTAAAATCAAAATCGATTAAATTAATGAACGATTATTTTATTTATTTTATTATTTTGCCATCATAGTTTACTGACAAGTTTTGTACAGTAAATATGCCAATATTACAAGTTGGATTTTCTCAGTGTTTAAGCTCTGCATGCTCGACATGTTGGCAGAATAATGTAACAGAGCAGGTCATGTGTCTCCACACGTGGTAATGTTTTGAAAGGGAAATGAAATTAAATAATTGACCTGGAAAAAAAATTAGCAATTATAGTTTCTGCATATCGATTATGATTACTTTTCGATTAATTGTCCAACCTATGTTTACAAATAACAATTACTGTGTTCACTTTTTAATTCAGTTGAAAATTAGTTGGTAGAGTTTCTTAGGGGTTACAGAACAAATCCTACCTGGCATATTTTGGCACAATTTAATTTTTGTCTCAAATTGTAGGCATCTCCCAAATTGTAGGTACACCCCTTCCTCACCTTTAATTATTGCTGTTTTCATGCCAGTGTACAATCATTATGACTTTTTCTGACACTTTCAGTCCAAAGATGATGAGAGTAATACAATTATTAATTAGTTATTGTTTGTTTCAATGCATTTTGAATACTCAAGGATAGAGGAGATTATTTGTGAGACAGATTGAAATACTAATGCAAGACATATTGTAGAAATTATAGTATTAACCTAATAAAAGAGAAAAAGAAAGATACTAAAAAAGCAAAAATTAATAAATGGCTATTAGCCTAAATAGGATAAGGAGCTACGTATCCTTCAGACTAAGATGTTGCCTTTGTATCCAGCTCCTTCCAGAGACTGCTGCTTTGAAGTCAGAACAGGGAAGTGACATTGCATGGGATAGACTCCTGTCTTCAGCTTATGGAGAATGGAATAATAGCATAGGGTCAAAGGGTTAAAACAAGAATGAGAGCTGTGATACCAGGCTGCCGTCGCATGGCGCCATCATCGTGGCATGGATCAAAAAATGCATCATAGAATGTTTTATTGAACCTAACTTACCTAGTTTTGTCATCGGACTAAAATATTACTACTGAATAAAATTGAATGACCACCGGTATAACAATGCAACTGTCCTTTTTAGCCAGTAGATGGCTCCACCTCTCTCAGTATTCTGCTTTAAGGGAGTACAGTGAAGAGAGTTGATGGTGTGATATTATGAGGCTTTAATCAGAGACTATGTATAAGTAGGGCTGGGTGTTTTGGCCTAAAATCAAAATCTCCATTAATTGAACATTGTAACTCGATGACTATAATGAATGATTATTTTATTTTATTATTTTAATTTTTTTTTACCCTCATAAATCAAGTTTTTGTACAGTAAATATGCTCACATATTACAAGTGAGAGATTTTTGAATGAAGGGTGCTTGATTTACTTAATTCATATTACTATATTACTTGATTTTAAAATAATTGAAGGAAATAACGAAAAAGGCGAAGTAACCATAAAGGAAAGGCGAAATAACATAATGTAACTCCACACATGGTAGTATTTTTAAAGGGAAAGTAATTGAAACAATTGACTTGGAAAAATCTGATCAATTATAGGTTCTGAATATCAATTTCGATGAATCGCCCAGCCCTATGTGTAAGCATCAATAGTAGTATCCAGTGGTATTAAGCTGAATTTGATATTTCCTGGAGCAGGACCGTGAGGATTTTGACGAGAGGGTTACACACTTCAAACATTTCTTGGAGACCAGAGGCTCTGCCCTGAGTCAGACCACTGAGTTCCTGCCCTACTATGCCCTACCTTTCGTACCCAATCCCATGGTGCATCCGTCCTTCAAGAGCCTTTTTCAGGTAGGCTCTCCCTCAGAGCAACCCTTGCACCAAAAAACAGTTATAATGATCTTCAGATTTCAAACTCATGATTTTTCCTTTTGCAGGATTCTTGGAAGCCAGAAATGAAGGAAAAGCTAGAGAGGTTTCTCTCTGCAACGCTAAAAGCTTCAAACACTCCACGACTTGTGTCCTTATGTGTATCCTTTACTTTGCTAAATACTGATTATTTGACAACACTTTGCACATAAGCGTAGCTTTTGTTTTTGGTGTCCTAAATAGAACTTCAGACCCTCTCATTCTCCAGTCCTTGGGCAGAAGCACTGGTTTCCACTTCATAAAACAAGTGAATCATGGAGATAAACAGTAATGCTAGAATGAACTGGAATGCAATATCTTAAGACAAATGTAGATGAAAAGCATAATATGCTCGGCTCTTAGTTGTGAGGACCACATTCAAGCCCTTTGTAAAAGCCTTTTCCCCTGAGGGAACATTCATTTGCAGACAGGGGGCCTTCCATTTGTAAGCAGGTATTCAGAAATGGGAGTGGAGACAAATCCACCTTTTCCCCTTTCTTTCCCCATCAGTGACATGGGGTTTAGACCAAAACCCGATATGCCTCTCACCCTAGGGTGACCCTGATGCTTTAAAGACACCTGTGGGCAACTTAGATTGGCCTGACATCAAAACAATAACTGCCTTATAAGAACTCTGCCATATAGACTTTCCTTACCTGCCCATTGTGGACAGAAACAATCCCAGATTAGGATTATGTAATTCATCATGCACGAGAAGTCAGTGTTGTTGTTTCAAATGACTCCAGTATGTGACGACATCACTCTTTAACATTGTCCTTTTGTTTGAACTGGGCCCATTTGAGGTGATGAGGGAAAAAAATCATGCATGACTTGCCTTTTCTGTGACATCGCATTTTCCATCATAGGTTTTCCTCTTGCACCTTATAATTTTTGTGACTGTCATCATTCTCAAGTAACTTCTTTAACAATGAGGACAAAGATGGAAGGCATCCCTAATAACAAAGGTATGAACTGCAGGTTGTCATTTAACCTGAATTCAGTAGTTTGTACTGTGTACTACTTCATGGAAACATTGGAAGGAGCTGTGGCCTGGGGGAAGGAGAGTTCCTGTGACAATATCTGGCAGCTTTTCAGTCTGATGTGACGTGGTGATGCATTCTTGATTCCAATCACTCAGTGTATATATGAAACCACAAGCCACTAATGTTGAGGCCTCTCCCAAATGTCATGCATCATCCTATTCCCACTATCAATCAACTACCCCAGTGCTGTTATGAGGAGTTCATTAGTTGGTTTTGTTGCAAAGTTCTGGCATGGATTTGTGATTTGAGTGATTCTTGCTATGTGTAAACAGCTTTTGAAGAAAACAAATTAATTGTCTAATTGTGTGTGTGTGTGTGTGTGTGTGTGTAGATATGGATCTGCAGCTGCAGTTGCAGTTGGGAGATGCTGAGAGAAAGGCTTCCTCCTACATGAAGAAGTTCCACAAGATGCAGGCTGACTATCACAACCTCATCGGTATAACGGCTGAGCTGGTGGATTCGCTTGAAGCCACCGTCAATGGGAAAATGGTACATTGGCTTACACTGCCACCCAGTTCACTCACAGATACAGACACCTCAGTCATTACAATGTTATATCCATTGTAACCTACACACACAAAACACATCCCAGTTGACTCATTGGAGTTTTGCTGCCATGGTCGTAGATCTCCCCAGAGTACCTCCAGGGTGTGTGTGTGCGCCTCTTCAGCAACCAGATGCGGCACAGCGCGGCCCAGAGCATTGACTTCACCCGCCCTGGAACTGTGAGTGAGAAACACCCTTTCCCACATGCCCACAACACCACTAACATCAACACCCAGCCAGAGAGCCCTGGGACCTAACAAATGGCCCCATAGAAATGCTTACGCTCCTACCAATGCTGATGATGGAGATGATAACTCAGTTGTTTGTGGAGTCGAAAGACCGGACTACTAGAGTATGGATTACCTGCTGTGTAGCAGAGGGGTAACAACTGACAAAGACATTTGTCTAACAAAACCTCTCTTTTCACTCTGCACCCTCAAGCCATGTGTAGAATAACTAAACGTGAAGAGGGATTAGGACAAAAGGATATAAATACCGTTTCCCCTGAAGTCTTTTGCTTAGTTAGAATGTGCCACAAATGTGTGTTGGGTTTTTTTTTTTTTGTGCTGTCATCATGTTGCTATGTGTTACATCCTTCTCTCATTGCCCCTCTCGGAAGTCTTGTAAGGTGCTAAATGTTAATAATATACAGCTAATCCTTAGTTTACTGCCCTCTTGTAGGTATAATCTTCTTTTTATACCCTCCAATTTTCTGGACAGCATTGGAAGGAGGCCCCTATCTTATCTCATTAAGAAAATGGATATATGTGCCATATGCACCACTATCAGTGTTAATCGACTCTCCTCGAGTGCCTTGGCCATTATCTGTGAGCAAATCTAGCTGTGTGCTTCTAATATTGTGTCAATACCTTCATTCAGCAACTTCCTATTGTGTGTGTGTGTGTGTGTGTGTGTGTGTGTGTGTGTGTGTCTGCCCTTGAAGGGATATTACTCTATGAGCCCTTATGACAATGATGATGGATATGTAAGTCTCTGATGTTTCATTCTTTTCCCCCTCTTGTCTTGCTCTACCCCTACATTGCCTTGCCGATCATTATCATTACCTCTTTACTCCTCCCTCCTTCCTCCTCCTCTTTCTCCTGCTCCTCGTCTTCCTCACCACTCATCCTTTTCCCCTCCTTTTATGTCTCCCCTCACTTCCCCTCCCTTACTGTGGGCTCCACTTCCTATCAGATGTATGGCCACCGTCGCTTGGAGAATTCTGCTCTTTGTCTGGCAGGGACGGAGCATTGCATTCATCTCCACTACAGTCACGGTGTAGAGGTGTAGGCACTTGCTGTGTGTGTTTGCTGGTCACTAAGATGATGGTTAGTTGAGTTGGCATGAGCCTGGTTCCTGAGACATCCACAGACGTGGAGAACACCCCTCCCGAGCACCCTCAGGGCCAGAGACGGCCCAACAGCAGTGGTCCGCTTTTAGACTTTAGTAGATTTGTTCCTGGGCAGTAGCACTGCTGTGTCATAAAGAGGCAACTCTAGCACAGATAAGTTACCATTTGTAACTATGGAGCAGAACATGCGTGTGTGTACTGAGAATTTCCAGGGTGTTCCTGGACTCTCTTAATCCTCTGGAAGTAAAGCGGTACAGAGACCTCACCCTAATCCGGTCAGCAAACACACACTATTATTAGTGCGTCATGGCCCTCCTCTCCTGCCTAATTGAATACATCATTACAATACATTTGTTCTATATGCACAAGGCCTGTGCTTGGTCTTGGTGACGCAGATCTCAAAAGCTTTCCCGATTGGCCCTTGGCTCCAAGAGTCTTCATTCATGAGATCTCTGAAAGGGACGGACAAACGATGGGCCTGCTTCAACAGAACCTCTGCACTGAGGCGGATATGGCCAGTCTCCCAGCACTTGTGTGCCTTAAGACAGACATTTTAGGCCACCTCCTTAGTGTCCCACCTAAGTTAAACATTTAAACGACCTCTTTGAGGTCTCAGGCTCAACGCCATCATTAGCGGCTGTTTGTAGAAAGCCAGCCTGAAGGCCTGGTGCAATATGATAGCGCCAGCGGCTAATTGGTCCTCTTACTAACCCCATCCTATACTTCCTTATTAGTACGGTTCCTGGTCCCTCTCACTCACTGCATGCAAATTAACAGCAACAATGTGTTTACTGAATGTATGCCTGAAGGT
>JAGFZM010000659.1:0-14741 GCA_017657215.1 Limnothrissa miodon
ACACACACACACACACGTTCCCTCATGCACTTGATTGTGTTGCCAGCCCTTTGATGAGAGCGGCCGCAGGACGAGCGTCGTCACCAGCACCATCGGCCTGCGCCTCTTCTCCACGCTGGATGATGGCACGGGTCACACGGCAGCAGAGGAGGTGGTGGACGCCTGGATGGACGAGGGCATTGAAAACAGCCCAGAGATTCTTGAGGTGAAATTCAGTCCCTTTCATGCTTGTACATGCATAAACACCCACACACACTCAGCCTGCTATGTTGTATTCGGAATAACCAGCACACAGTCTTTTTTTATGCACAATAGACAGACATCATTAATTTAAATACACTTTTTTTAAAACCTTTTTAAAAAGTATGTGACAAATTCCTTGAAAATTTCTATATTGATGACGGTGAATGCATTTGTGGTGCATGTTCTGCAAGTAACTGTTAAATGCTCATGCAAAATGTCAACCTCCCAGTAAGTGTGTGTGTGTGTGTGTATGTGTGCGTGTGTGTGTCAGGCTCTGGAGTTCAGCCTTGATGGACGGGTGAATCTCGGTGAGCTGACTGTGGCTCTAGAGAACGAGCTGATGATGACAAAAAACAGCATCCAAAGGGCAGCACTGGCCAGCTTCAGGGCAGAGATCCGCCACCTTGTGTGAGTTGGGCATCGGCATCAAAAACATTTTTTATTTTTATTATTTCTTTCCAAACATGTTTGGAAAAGTAAATCTAGCCGACTTTCTCGCGCTCACGTAGTTTCAATCTGTCGTTGCCCTTTTTCTGCAAGTCTACTATTATTTGTTTGTCTCATTGCATTACTGTACATTTTGAATCCCATGTGTTCTTCGACGTTTGCCTTACCTAACTGTGTGCGTGTGTGTGTGTGTGTGCGCGTGCGTGCATGTAGTGAGCGCGTGGACCTGGAGATGCGGGAGAAGGATAAAATTCGCTCTGATTTGGAAAAGGCTGAGAAGCTGAAGTCCCAGCTGGCCTCTGAGGTGGACGAACACCACTCAGCCATTGAGCGCCACAATGAGCTAAACCTGCGGTAAGCTCCTTGACCTTTGACCCCTCTCGTTATGATCCCGCCATTGGGCGTGCATATTTCAGTTCCATTAAAACACCATCTGCATTTTGATGGCATTTAAAATGCAAGAAGGATGCAGATGTGGATTTATGCCTCGCACTAATCTGTTCATTAGCTATGCATAGATTAGTTGTAATTAGTAGTGCAGACAAATGTTAACATGCATTTTTTTTTTTTTACCATGGTAACAAATCCAGTTCAGTTTTTGTGAGAAAGCATGGGGGTCATTGAATTCGTGCTGGTTTGTCTTGATAAAATCACGCACATGGACACACACACACACACACACACACACACACACACACACACATTAAAGTGTTCTGTCCTTCACCTCCACAGTAAGCTGGAGCTGGAGCAAAAGGAAAAGATGGCTGCTCTGCGTTTAGAGCTGACGCGTGAGATGGACCGGCTGCAGCAGCAGGCCAGTCAGCAGCGGGAAGAGCTGGAAGCGGAGATCGTCAAGATCCGTGAGGATGAGACGTTCCTGCGGGAGCACCTTTCCCTCTCAGTGAAAGTATGAGAGTGTCTTTCTTCATTACTCTAATTGGCCATGTATGTATGTATGTAGTACTGCAGTACTTTGTATGTACTGATGTAAGAGACGATATGAACAACCACATCATTTGGAAGTGACGTGTACAATATGTAGGAAAATGTAGGAGCACCTTGCCCTCACAGTCAAAGTATGAGAGTGTCTTTCTTCATTACTCCTAATAGGCCATGCACCTTGTATGTACTGATATTTTGCCCACACTATTCATGTACGAGACAATATGAGCAACCTCATCATTGGGGACTGACCTATACATTCTATAGGAAAATGGCCGCCTGGAGGCGGAGCTGCTGGACAGCACAGAGAGGCTAGTGGAAGCCGAGAACCAGGTCAGCAAATTGCAGAAGAACCTGGACAACGTCCTCAAAGAAAAGGTGACTTGAGTGCAGTCTGTGTTTTTTTTTTTTTTTTGTGATGGTGCTGGTATTCATGATAGATAACCAATGTGTCGGTATACATTGCTATGTCTATTCTTGTTTTTTAATTCAACCTGTTGCATTGCAGTTTGGTGATCTTGACCCAGGCAGTGCTGAGTTCTTCCTACAAGAGGATCGTCTACGCCAGCTTCGCCACAACTATGAGCACCAGTGCAGGGTATGTCTCTGCATTTGCCCTTTATTCCTGTTGTTTTTTATTTCCTGTTTTTTTTTTTTTCTTGCATTTCTTCTTCCCCTTCCACTACATTGTGTATCTCTAATATGGTTTGTGTAGTTAGCAATATGCCATTTGGGCACTGGGGTTTGCATTATTTTTTCTGTCACTCGTTTGTTTTCATGCCCAGAATAATGTTGTTTTCATGTCTGTTGTCTGTTGCGTAGGAGTTGCAGGATCGTATCGATGAGCTGCAGGCCCAGCTTGAAGAGTATCAAGTGGTCGGTCGAGTGCCTCAACCCTCCTCTTTGCTCTCTTTGTCTGAGGAGCTTGAGAACAAGAGCTCAGGCATGGAGTCTGACCAGGGTAACGGCTCTTTTATTTGACCATATGGGTTCATTACAGGATATGTTCTATGTGAATGAATGAATGAATGAATGAATGTTCTTTATTGTTATTGTCACCGGTACAAGGAAATTGAAAGTGGTTGTATGACTAAGCCAAAGTACCTTTTTATATTTATTGTCTTAATATGGATGTTTACATGTTTATAAATGTAATTTATAAATGTAATTTATAAACACTGATGTTTTGTAAAGTGTCGAAAATATGGGTGGTTACATATTTATAAATGGAATTTATATTAATCAGATTTTTGACCTGACTGACTGATCAATCTCACAGATACACCACTACCTTGAGTGAATGCTTTATGCATATGTGTATGTAGGTCTTGGGCCAGAGGAGAGCCAGCCGTTTAATGTGTCACTGGAAACAGAGATGCTTCTGGAGAGGCTGAAGGAGCAGCACTTTAGAGAGATGGAGAGCATCCAAGAAAAGGTGAGAGACACCTGCACACACATATAAACAAAATATGTGACTCTAAAATTCTAAAATCAATTCTAAAATTGTTTAGAACAGCACCCACAGCATTTTTTTTCTTGAAATGTTGAAGTCATGTTTACCCTCACCTGCTGTGTTTGCAGAAGTTATCGTTAACTCTTGTTAACTCTTATTCAAGCTCTGAGTGCTTTTGTATTGTATGGGCCACAGGTAAGCGAGTACCAGCAACAACTAAAGGAGAAGCAGACCGAGCAAGATGAGCTAAGGAGCACTCTCTCCTCTCAGCACCAGGAGGAAGTGCAGGCCCTCAGAGATGAGGTGGCACTGGTTCTCGATCGAGCACACAAGCTCCAGAATCAACTTGACCAGGTATGCTAATGTAGCACCACTTGGATCCATGGTGGATTGTTGTCTTATTTTATTATGTGTATAAGGCTGATATGACAAGAATAAAAAAACACTTGACTCAATCCATGACACATCTATAGTTACTATAGTTACAAAATAATCTTATTGTAGATACTGTATATACTGATGGGAACTGTTGTCACTGCTTCAGGTGGAGGAAGAGCGTCTGAGTTTGGAGGAGAACCAGATTGAAGAACGAGAGGCTTTGGAGAAGCAACATCGTGAGGCAGTTTTGTCCTTGCAGCAAGAGCTGCAGGAATCACTCGCTCAGGCTGGTGGATTGCGGGAGCAGTTGAAGGCTGTGGAAACGCGTCACGCAGATGTCATGGAGGAGCTGGACAAAGAACACACTGAGAAGATCCAGCAACTTGAGCAGCAACAAGAGGAGGCGTTCCACACCAGGATGGAGGAGGAGAAGCGGAGGCTTCAGGAAGAGAGGGAGGAGGAAGAGAAGAGTGTGTTGGAGAAGTGGGAACAGGAGAGGGAGCTACTTCAGAAGAGCCATGAGGAAGGGCTTGCTGCTAGGCTTGAGGAGGAAAGGACTGCTTTTGAGGAGGAACGCAAGGAGCTTCAAAGGACACTTGCAGAGGTTTGGGAGCGGGAGAAAGATGAGATAGAGGGACAGCATAGGGAGGAGCTGGAGGCCCTGCTAGTAGAGGAAGGAATGAGGCTCCTCAAAGAGCAAGAGCAGAGAGAGGCCAAGCTCAGGGAACAGTGGGAGGAGGAGCAAGCACTTTTAGAAGAACAGCATGAGGCCTCCCTACAGGATTGTCTGGCTAAGGAGAGGCAAAAACTTCAGGAAGTTGAGGAGGAGATAGAGAGGAGGTTGTCAGGGAAGTTTGAGAAGGAGAGTCTCCAACTTCAGGAACAGCATGAACTTGAGCTACAGGAACGGTTGGAGGAGGAGAAGGCCAGACACCAACAGGAAAAGGAAGAGGTGGAACGAAGGTGGCAGGAAACTCTGGAGGAGGAGAAAGCCCGTCTAGAGGAAAGCCACCGCGAGGCAATGCAGGAGCTCAGTTCCAAGCACAGTGAGGAGCGTGAGAGACTCGGTGGCCTGCTGGACAAGCTGAGAGATGACATCGCAATGGAGAGGTAAGTGTTCAGCTTTGTGGGATGGGGAGGGTAAGCATCATTCAATTTAAATTCAGACTTGTAAAATATGCTGTAAATATTTTCTACACAATCTGAACAGTTGAAAAATGTTACATCTGTACCTTTTTATAGAGGTCTTGTTGTATGCTCACACAGTAGGTAAGTTAGAAAGGCCGTTGTGGTTAACTTTCACTGATTGACTACATGCAGGAGGGAACTGGAGAGCCACTTTTCTCAAAGAATCAAAGAGGTTGAGGCTCGATTCTCGGGTGATCAGGAGGCAGTGTCAGAACGCTTTCAGGCAGATGTTCATAACCTTGAGCAGCACTACCAGAATGAGCTTCAAACACTCTCTAAACTCCATTCAGAGGAAAGAATAAAGTGGGAAGCAGAAATGGAAGCAACCAGCCAAGAAGCAGAAAATCAGCAGAAGGTCCTGAAAGAAGCCTTGCAACTGGATAAAGAGGCTTTTACACTGGAGTTTTCCAAAGAGCGTGAAGGTCTTGAGCATCATCACAAGGAGGAGATGGAAGCCATAAGACTGAAGAATCAGGATCTTCAAAATGAGCTTGAGAGCTTTATTAGCACTGCCCAGACCAAAGAGATTGAGCTCAGCCGCCAATTGAATGAGCTTCATGACCGGCTGCAGGAGAACCTTGATGCCAAAGATGAGCTCCTGATGCACTCGGAAAGAAAGGCCTTGGAGGTAGAGCTGCTCCTCCGACAGGCGGCTAATGATTTCGAGCAGGAACGCACAGACCTCCAGGCCAGTCTGTCTGACCTGGAATCACGACATGTTGAGGCACTTAACCTGGCAGAATCACAGCTGGATGAGAGGAGGCAACTCCTGGAGGAACGGAACCGATTGAAGTCAAAAATCCAGGAAGTAGAGCAGTTGCTCAAGCAAGCAGCAGAGGACTTTGAGAATGAGAGACTTGAGATGCAGTGTGCCCTGACCGAGCTGGAAGAAAAACTAAAAGAGGCCCAAGCAGTTGCCACCTTAATGGGGCAGAAAGCAGAGGTAATGGAAGGTGACTTGTCCTTACTTGATGGAGAATCAAACGCAAATGTAGGGGAGGTAACAACTACTGAATCATTTGAGATATGCGATGAAAAGGCTGATATGTGTGAGGATGAACTGGGCCTGGCTGAACATGGCATCTCTGAAGATATTGTCATTCTCTCCAATGACTATGAAGTGCAAGAAGACCCTGAAAGTATAAATGAAGATGATATTGAGCTGGCAACTTGTGATCTCCCTGTTTTTGCTGTACCAATTCCTGAAGAGACTGATGAGGAACTAGCCAGAGAAAACTGTAATGATGCCAGCTCGCCACTCCCTGCAAGTGACATTGCACAGGATGTGGAAGATGGTACTGTTGAGATGGTGCCTTATGGCAATGATGCTGATACCCTTGTTCAAGCTGATCCCATTGATCAAGGGGATCTGAGTGCCAGCATTAATGAGGAGGAGGATGAGAAAAATGAGAGTGAAGTAATTTCCTCTACTCATGATGGTTTAAATGAAACCACAGGTGATGCCGAAGCTCATAAAGAGGGTACGGAGATGGAAAGTCTGGTGGAGACTATAGGAAATGAAGATGACCATGAAGTCGCCACAGCAATTGGGGTTGCAGTTCTTTCTGCTCAAACTCATATGGAAGTTGCTGAGAATAGACCAGTCGCAGATTCACAAGAGACAAATGCAGAGGTCACAGCAGTCATTCAGTATGAGATTACAGGTACAGACATTAATACTAGTGGTGAGCAGCTAGAACTCTTAGAAGATGTCACAAATACTGATGGGAATGTGGAGGAGAATGTGAAGGAAGGTTCAGGCTTAGATGGAGGTGTGGTAGAAATGGTCGTGGGCACAGTTGAGGATTCAGATGATGTTGAGACTGGGGCTCAGGTTATGAATGCCAGTGCAACTGAGCCCGAGGTCTCTGTAAATAAAAATATTTGCACAGCAGGGGAGGTCAAAGATGAAGGAGACGAAGCTACTTGCAGAGAATCTGAGCTCCTGGAGGTGGATGTTACAGATGTGAGTGTAGACATTGTAGATGCAGATTTTACAGTGGACGAAAACACACATTCCAAAGCTGTATACACAGGGGCAGATGTTGAGATTGTTAACACGGGGGAAAATGTAGAGTGTACAGAAGCATACCATGAAAATGCGGATTCTGATGCAGACACTGCAGTTTCTAGGGACACAGGTATGGTTGTAGAGAGTGAAACAGGTATGGTTGTAGAGAGTGAAACAATCAGAGAAGCAGAAATGCAGGTTACAGAAGTTGAGGTTGAGGTTGTGGACAAGGACACGTCCAATGTATCAGCATCTAACCCCGATGTTGAGATCACCAACTCGGAGGAAATAGTTATAGAAGTCACAGAGGATAAGTGCGGTATTGATCTAGAGGACATGGGTGATGTTGAGTCTTCTGCAGAGGACATGAAATTGATTGAACAGGTCAGTGCTGCCATCCTCCTGGAGAGGATCAAGGAACTGGAAAGAGAAGCAGACTTGGTAGGTAAGCTTCAGGAAGACTGGGCCTTGGCAGTAAAGGAGCGTGATGCCTGTGTACAGGAAATCCTAGAACTGCAGGACAGAGTAGGCCAGTGTCAGGACCAGACACATGTACTTGCTAACCTACAGACTCAATACATGGCTTCCTTTGAAGAAAACCAGTCATTGCAGAAACAGGTCTCCCAGCTACAGCAGCGAAACAATGAGCTTGAGAGGCTCTTGGATGTAAATAGTGAAAGTCTCTTTACCGGACAGGTTGAGAACTGTGACCTGAAGTCAGAAATCTCAACCATGATTGAGCAAGCCAAGGACTTGGAGATAAAAGCACTAGAACTCACAGACCTGCAGATTCGCTATGAGGAGTGCATTTGTGAGAATGTGCGGCTGGCTGACCACAACGAGAAACTGGAGAAGAGAGTTGTTGGCCTGGAGAGCAAGATGCACATCATTCAAGAGTTCCATGACCAGCACTCTGCACTTCTCGACGAGATTGGTCGGATGCGAGAGGAGAATGCCAAACTGAGTGCTATTGTCCATGAGCTAGAGAAACAAGATGATGAGGATGTTAAGGACTTCCTACAGGCCTTGCAGCAAGAGTCCTCCGATTCCTCTGGAAACACATCCGACTCCGATACCTTCCTGGATCTAAACTCTCAGATGGAGGCCAAGATCCAGGCCGTGTCTGACCTAGAGGAGTGCTGCTCTGAGTTTGAGAAACAGAACGCCAAGCTGCGCAAGGCACTCAACGAGCTTCAGGATAAGTCATTCCAAATACGCAATCGGATGCAGGCGCATAGGTAATGTAAAGGAAATGGCTGTCTTGCACCACCCTGTAGTTCTGTCCCAAATTTGTCATGGCTTCAGTCCTCTAGTGGATCCCAAACCTTGCACACTGAGACAACCACAGCTTTGCTTTACCCAAAAACCCACTCCACCCTTACTCCAGTGTAGCAAAGACCTTCTGTTTTGTGGCGTATCAATACCCTCCTGCTCTTAACGGTGGCCCGTGTGTGAATGAGTGATTGATTTTTGTTATTCATTGCACTTTTAAAAGCATGCATGGATGTTTAATATATGTTTTGTAAGAATTAAAGTGATTGTTCGCAGTTCCAAACATAGCCCTGTGGTACAAGCATAATGTCGGGAGAAAGGAGAACACGAAAATTTTGTACTACATGGACCAAAAAACAAGCTTATGTCAACTGAATTGCGTAATAAGATAACTTTGACCCACAGCACAATTCGGTTTGCGTTAGCTGCTGGTCCACTATTTGGTTTATGTTTCAGATTCTTCCATGCCCCTTCCTACCAATAGCACTCTGAAAGAGGGCTGTGATTGAATTACCCTGAACTATCACTTTAACATCTTGGCTTGGCATTAGTCTGCATTATTTCTATGGTAGAATCATGGTATGGTAGAAGGCATGTCATTTTACTTTACTTAATTTTGTGTACTTTTTTAACTTATTTTTTTGCTGTTGCCTCCAGAAGTGAGGCAGGGCGCTTGGCAGAGGAAAACCTCATATTGAGGCATAAAATCTCTGCCATAAAGGAAGAGGACCTCCGGGACAGTCAAGAAGATATGCTGTAAGTATCGCAGTATCACATTTCACAGCTACAGTAGCTCAGTCCCATCTTGTTGGGTATTTTGCAGACAATTGTTTAAGCATCTCTCATGTATTCTTCCCTTTTCACCCATAGTGTAAAACTGGAGCTTTTCAGGAAAGAGAAGGTGGCTGCTCAGAAAATAGCTGATTCATTCAAAAAACAGGTAGAGCATCTCCAATCTATACAATCTTTACACATACAGAAGCACAGAGATCTGTCCTATGACTCAAGCAATCAACCTCTTGTATTTGAATATTAATAAAAAATATATATATATATATTTGACACAGCGATTGTACATTTAACATGGCTTCTTGATTTACCAATTTTTAATTCTTGGCTTATAAAGATCTCTGAACTTCGAGCACGTGGTCAGCAGCTGGAGGAGGAGAATGGGCTGCTGTCCCAGAAGAACGCCCAGAACGCTGCAGACGTCCAGGAGCTGACGATTCAGTTAGGAGAGCTAATCAGACACAGCGAGAGGAGAGAGGCCGGACACCAGTGCAGGAAGTTATCAGCCAGCGAGAGAGAAGAGGTAGGTATTGAACATACAGTAGGACCACTGCAGGAGCCAGGTTCAGCATTTCCTTTACCTGCACTGCGATTAAACACAACACTGCAATTAAACACAACACTTCCACTATTTTGTAATATGTTTTTGAAGATGTAGGAATACAGCTAGCTCAGGTATTACTAGCAGTTTAGGAGTGGTCAGAGTTACTCTGAGCTTGGAAAACAGTGATTAAACACTTTGGATTCAGTCGGTCACAATCACACTGTCACAATGTTACAATCAAATGGTGACCAAATTCACTAAGGCTTTTAATCCTCTGAAAAACTAGCTATAAATACATATCGCAAATATGACTTTGCCTAAAACAAAACGAATTAATCTTTGTTGAATTTGGCTAGATGGAATCATGTGTGACTGCTTTGGAGGCAGAGCTAACCAAAGTCCAGGAGGAGAGTGCTTTTCTACAGCAAGAGAAGACCCTGCTTGCACGACAGCTCTCCTCTCTCCATGGACAGGTCAGTGATCGGATCATCTTGGCAGCGTGCAGATTGCTACACAAATTTTTGAGAACCAGTGCCACTGGCTGCTGTCAGCTCTTGACTAAATGTAGTTTTTTTTGTTTGTTTGTTTGTTTGTTTTTTCAATGTCCAAATGATGTGTCACAAACATTTCTAGTGCATTGTGTAGCAGCCCACCCGGCATACACATTGTATACATACATAATTATACAGCCACCCCCAGTCTTGGTCTCCCCACCCCCCTGGTGCAGCAGTATAATTTTACTGCATTTCTATACCCATAACTCATGCATGTGACCTTAAACTTCACTGATTCCATGTTCTCTGTGTCTCAGAAGGAACGCCTCTGAAAATAATGAGCAAACAAATAATCTAGTGCTTGAGTGATGAAAATAAAATGGTAGCTCATGAGGGGAAAAGAGAACTATGGTTTTAATGTTGCCAAGCACGTGAACTACATGATCTAAGGTGGTAATAATATGAAAAGTGAAATCTGTGGATTGCAGACTGTGTAATTGAGTTGAGTAAATTTGCCTGTGTCGGCCTGTGTGTTTCAGCTGAACGAGGGAGGAGACCTGGCCAGTGCTGTGTCTAGAGCCCAGAGACTAGAGGAGGAGAAGGAGCTGCTAAAAGAGGAACTGGCCTGCTGTGTAGAAAAGGTATAGATATCTCTTACACCATAGATGTCAAACTCTGTCCCTCGGCGTGATTAAATTTGCCCCGCTAGATCATATCAAATGGGTATTAGAACTGGCCCATTCTAGTGCACACTCAAAATGCTACAAGTCCCTGAATGCTCTCAGTCAGGATCGCCAATGACGACTTCTTTTCTGTTGACAGTCATTAGCATCCATGCTACCAGTCACCTTGGACAAACTTAACACACCCCTCCCCAAACATGGCCAGACGAAAGGTGGTAAACAGGAGCTTTCAAGAGATGTGGGAGGCAGATTGGCTTGCAACTTTATCCCAGTTTTTAATTCTGGCCCTCTGTGAATTTGAGTTTGACACCCCTGTCTTGCACCTACCAGTATTCATGTGATTCAGCTACTGTAATAAGGGAAGCAGTCATATGCTCATTAAGGTCCTGCTAATGTTTTCATTAATCCTCTGATTTCTATACTAGAGTAATATGCAAGAATGACATGCTGTTAATTGTTTATGATTGGAGCTTAAAGGCGCTCTAAGCGATGCTGTTTCACGTCACTTCTTGTTGACGTTCGAAGTATTGTCAAACAAAACGGAGGATAGCTCCAGAGAGGGTTCAATCGTTATAAGTTATAGCTTACTCCTCCCCCTCCCTCCCATGCCTCCCGAAAGACTCATGAACCTTGTCGTTTATTGGCTGGAACACTGTTATGTTTCGTTTTCGTTTGTTATGCTAGGTTTGCCCACTGTGTTATGTTGCCGTTTGTGGAGCCTGGGCTGTCTACAGAGACCGCGTTTTTTTACAGTGTGTTCAGGGGACAGGCAGCTAGCAGATTGTGAGGAGATGTTTGCTGTATGTAACAACACGTTTTAGTCCTAAAAACGTGTCACATCGCTTAGAGCACCTTTAAAGGTCCTATGACATTCTGCAGGATCCCCAACCATCTTTTTGCAGATTGGTTGGCTATGATTTGTTATGTTTCAGTGAGTGTTTGTGTAGTTTCTTTGGTTGTTTGAGGATTACAGCTCCTGTGTTGTCTTTTGCAAACGTTGCTTTTTTTTTTTTTCACAAAGTATTCAGGGGTCAGACAAATCATGCTAAAATCCTGCAGAATTTAATAGGGCACCTTTTAAACACAAGTAGACTTTAAGCCAGAGGGTTGTGCCCAAATGGTTAATAATGAGCATAAACCAGTTAATAAAACCAAAAAAGCTGAATGCATACCATATTTTGACAGAATGATTTACACACTTAACTGGTATTGATGAGCCAAATGTAGATGTCTGACCCAAAGAATATTTGCCTGCAGTTGCGATTTGTTTTGGTTTGGATTGTGTAGAGATCATGGCATCTAACCTCCCCTTTCTCAGGTGGCTAAACTGGGCTCTCTGGAAGGCCAGCTCACCCATCTGCGGCAGGAGAGGCAGGCCGCTGAGAAGCAGGTGCATAGCCTGCGCAGCCAGCTGGTCAAAGCACAGGAGAAGGTACAGTATAGTTGGCTGCCACTCAACGCGACTTTCTACTGTCACTGAATCGCTCGCAAACCAACCCCCTCTTAGCCTGGGCCCACCCATACTTTAGCCAGGCTAACCCCCTCTACCTATTCCAACAAATTCTCGAATTCATACACTTACACCACCTAGCTAGTCTGATCTATTGAACAACACTCTCTTAAATTGGTACGCTAGTAGCACGCACACACCTTATTGGCACTTATATGTGCAGTATCTTTTAATAACATTCAACACTAAAAATCCACTGCTTTCATCATGGAAGCATGCATGTGCATAGGCCTCAATGTATGCATTGTCATTCTCTGCTTTAGCTGTTTATATGTCTTGCATGGTAAAGCACTGTCTGGTGACTATTTTATATTCGCACAGAACCAGGCACTGGAGAGCACTCTTCAGATGGTCAACCTGCAGACCAGTCGCCTGAAATCAGACCTCAGGGTCACACAACAAGAGCGAGAAGCCCTCAAACAAGAAGTGATTTCCCTACACCAGAAACTGCAGAATGCCAACGACAAGGTATTTTGACATCAAGACATGAAGACACTGTGTTTATTTTCTGATGCCACTGCAGTTATTTCCAACCTTTTCTAATTCTACACTGGTTTTGACAATTTCCTAAGAAAAAAGTCACACAATGTCAGTTTTAAAACTGTCAATATACTACAGATGGGTTTGCTTGATCTGTACTGTATGTCTGCTGACATTAGCAGGTGGTGGCTGAGTGGTTAAGGAACTGGGCTAGCATGCTAGTAGTTTAGGAATTGTGGGTTTAAATCCTGGCTGCCACTATTGTGCCCTTGAGCAAGGCACTTAACCCTAAGTTGCTCTAAGAAAGAATGGCCCTGAAGTAATTGATGGCTGACAAAATGTAAGTTTCTTTGGATAAAGGCGTGTGCTAAATGCATAAATATAATGTGAATGTAAATGTTTATCTCCAGTGTCGCATTCAGCCCAGGTTTTGTAACCCTTGCCCCCAGGTGCAGCTGCTGGAGGTGAGCCTGCAGGCAAGCGGATTTCCGGCCCCCCAGCGGCAGCTGCTGAGCGGGGAGCTGAGGCGTCTGCTGGAGCACGACCGGCAGCTCCTGCAGCAGGAGAACGAGAGGCTGCTGCGCGAGGTGCAGCACGCCAAGGGGGAGCTGCAGAACACACGTGACAAGGTTTGTGTACACACGCACACACACACACACACACACATACATATATATATATATATACCACAGTGTGTGTTTTGAATTTTTTGTAGAAACGTGGCTATGTGTTTGTAAGTAAGTAACTTTAAAGAGGCACTCAGTAAGTTTATGCGACCATTTTTGTGGTCATAAAATCACGTAGAAGTAGTTTTTTCTGTTAGACTGGGCTGTTGTGTAGCAAACGGCGATTGAGCGCACCACTGTACAGCCCTGTATAGTTAATACACATACATTGATGAGAACCCAGTTATGACATGGCAAACAATAGGCAAAGGCACTTAACTGACACTAAAAGTGTGTGTGTGTGTGTGTGTGTGTACACACAGACTCGTCAGCTGGAGTCGACTGTGGTGAGCCTGAAGCAGCGTCAGCAGCAGAGTCAGTCGGGACTGCTGAAGGTGGTGGAGCAGGAGAAGGCCTCCCTCAAGCGGGAGCTGGACGCCTTGCGCAACGAACTGCTCTCCGCCCAGAACAAGGTTTTTATTCCACAAACAAGTTACTAGGAGTGCTGCTGGGGTGTTGAAAAGTGTATATTCCTCTGGTGCTCTTTAGCTTGGAGTTCGAAATAGTTTTTGAAGCAAGATGTGATTCTGAGGCCCTCAGGAGGATGATTAATATAAAAAGCTACATTGAACATTGCTATCAATTAAAAAATCCATGCCTACATGTTTGGGCCACTGTGGTAAGGTGAAGAAGGCCACTGTGGTAACTTGCCCTGAAGAAGGCCACTGGGGCTGAAACATGTTGGCAATCATCCTCTTGTGCCTCAGGATCTTCCTTCAAAAAAGGTTTGTATTCCTTTCCGCTCAGGCCCATATAGCATCCACCACTCCAGAGCAATATACTGTACTGAGCATCATGATGTGCAGAGTAGCATGAGGTTTTGTGCAAGTACAGGATTATCACCATGTCTCCTGTTCCAGTAGGGCTTTCTTCATCTGACGTGTGTGTGTGTGTGTGTGTGTGTGTGTGTGTGTGTTCAGGTTTTTGAGCATAGTGAAGAACAGCAGGAGCTGGAAACTCTGAGGCAAGAGAACGCAGCACTAAAAAACAGACACACCCACCTGGAGGCCCAACTTCTAGAGGTAATGGACACACACACACACATTTGCGCGCACACACACAGACCCTTTCATGTAAATAGGCTTCACTTTCTTTCCCCGTTTCTTTTTTTTTAATGGTGTTTGACCCTTATGTCCTGGCTCTTCTGACAGGCCCTGCAGGTTCAGCTGGGTGGGATTCTTCCTCAGTCTCCAGTCAGGTTGCCCGGGGAACGCAGAGGTCAACACCGCGGCGATGACCATGGTCCAGATTTCAACATCCAGGTAAGAGAAGCATTGAGTATTGAACATGTGTGTTAACTAGGGCTTTGGTTCTGTGGTTCTCTCTTGGGTCTTTGTGAATGTGAAGGCATTCTTTCACAGGTGCCAATCATTCATGCACTTTTGAGCTGTGATGTATCCTCTCCTCTCCTTGCAAAGCACTCTGGGTAGAATGTACATACTTGTCTAGCGCACAAATGAGTCCAAGTGAAACCGCCTCTCCCTCCTCCAATAGGAACAAAAGTTTGTATGTGTGTCCCGTCTTTGTTATGAACTTTGGGGTGTCTGTGTGGTTCCATCCCTGTGTTCTACCTCTGTGTGTG
>JAGFZM010000659.1:18008-64746 GCA_017657215.1 Limnothrissa miodon
GAAATGCACTTTACACAGTACACACACAGAGAAATGCACTTTACACAATGAACACTCTCCACAGTACTCATTCACAGAAATATTTGTGTGTGTGTGGTGTGGTTCAAATGGGACCATACAAAACCTTACACTTTATCCAATACACACACACAGAAGCTTGTATAAATTTGTTGTGTTTGTATTTGTCACCATTGAATCTGGCTGTGTGTGTGTGTGTGTGTGTGTGTGTGTGTGTGTGTGTGCCCAGCTGAATAAGAACAGCAAAGCTGACGGGCTGATTAAGGACCTGTATGTGGAGAACGCCCAGCTCATGCAGGCCTTGCAGCTGAGCGAACAGCGCCACAAGGTGGCCGAGAAGAAGAACTTCCTCCTGGAGGAGAAGATCTCCAGCCTCAATAAGATCATCCGCGAGCTGGGACCCTCGCCACTCTCTCCAATCCCTTACCCGTTCACCCGCCCCTGACTCACCAGATCTTACCCAGGGCAACCCGCAATAACAGCTGTGCCCCCTAAAGGGAGGATTGTTTTGAAATGAAGGATTTTGCCCTTAAGTTCATTTGAGGATGATGAAGATAATTGGTACAGTTAACTTGTGAAATCCTATGGTGGGGATTTAAGTACCTTGGTTTTGAAGGCCTTTTGTTTGTAGTTTTTCTGAACTTTTGAAGATACTGGGTAGAATCCTGTTTTAATTTATCAACCAGTGGGTAAAAGCTGCACTGCAAAGAACGTTGTTGGTGTGTGTTCAACTATTAATTTTATGTCTTTTTCTTTAAATTATATTTGTGTTTTATTACGCCTTAATGACATCAGGGATCTTCTTTCAGGATAAGTGAAGAAATGTAAATATGCTTCATATGTCACATAGGTGGAAGTATATATAAGAAGTGAGGGTAAGAAGTGTGCTACTGGTAATGTTAAATATTGACCATGGTGTGACTGGCTAATATTGGTAATCAAGAAAGCAGGGAAAGTCGGACTCTGGAATGGGCTTCTGTGCAGAAAAGAACCACTATGTTTTTTTTTTTTGGTACTTTTCTACACTACTTCAGATTTACAGTAGGTATCATGTGGTCTAAATCCTAAATAACAGGGTCATTTTTATGCACTACATTTAAGAGGAACCATAGAGCAGGTTGTCCTGCATGCATGGAAACACTGAAATATTCTACCTGACATAAGAAGCCTGTTTGGAGATTCCTGAAGATGAAGCGCACTTTACTGAAGGCTGCTCAGTCATTCTCCAGTGTATTTTTGCCCTAAATGTATTTGTCTTCTGTGTTTTTTCTTCTGAATGTGAGAGTATGTCCATAGTAGACATTTGGGTAACTTGTAAAGACATCATGAAAAACATGACGCTGAGTCAGTATTACGATTTATTATCTGTGGCATAAGCCCACTTCATGCTCTCATACAGAGAGAATATTTCACCACATGCCCACTAGGTGGCGCCTGCAGGTAATACACATGGATCACCTGGACTGGAGATCACTAAGGCACAGAATGGGCATTAGGATTCTTCATTATTCTGTCTACAGTAGTGATGGCTGTAAAAAAGAATGTGTGTTGAAGCCAAAATGATACTCCTTGCTTTGGACCCACCATACGACTCCACCCAGACTTACATCCATAACTTTCAGCATTATGCTTTCAGAAGTAAATTGAAGTGCTAAGGACACAACGCACATGTGTGCTAGGTTTTTTAGTGACACTTAAGGTATTAGGAGGGATGTTTTTTTTAGTACATAGATACCAGCTGGTTACAATTACATAAAGAAGCTTTGCCATATCGTTTTAACTGTTGCCAGGAGAAATGAATGATGAATGAAACATACAACATGACTATTTGACTGCAAGGGATTAGAATAAACTGATTTTTTTTAATCTATTAAATGTCCATGGTATGCCATTTCTTACTAAAATGTATGGACCAAATGCACCTTTTTCCAAAAAAAAAAAGTGATGCCTTCTGAAGATCTTGGTGAAATGTGCAGCAATTACAAGCTTGAGGACCGAATCGACTAAATATTTTGAGATGTTCATACAGGAAACGCTGATGTGCTATTTGGTTATGACTTATACCGATCAGCTGTGGTTCCCATTATAGTCCCTTTAGACTCTAAATCCATGGTCTGCACTGCAGGCAAATCAATGCGGCTCTGTTTCCTTCAACAAAAGAATTAGCAGTAGGCTATTTAACAAACAAAGTCTACAACAAGTCTTCACTCAAGACCGAAATCAACATTTACTGGAAAACTCAACTCAACAAATCAGTAGACATCAACTCCAGTATTGTAGATGCATGATTACAGTCCACCC
Source organism: Limnothrissa miodon (assembly GCA_017657215.1). Taxonomy (NCBI): domain Eukaryota; kingdom Metazoa; phylum Chordata; class Actinopteri; order Clupeiformes; family Clupeidae; genus Limnothrissa; species Limnothrissa miodon. The sequence continues at coordinate 20,328 of JAGFZM010000659.1, forward strand.
AGAACAAAGGGACTTGGTTAGAGAAAAATCTACAGCTATCTTAGTGTCAGCCTTTAAAAATAAACAGTATGTGTAAAAACAATATTTTTATTCAGATAGGATGTTCATTAGAGCCTGTGGTGATGGCAATTGCTACTGACTTTTTTAAACTTTTTAAACTGGGATGATATCCGGACCTACCGGTATGCAAAGCTTTCATGATTGCTCCAATACAAGCATATAACCGATTTTCAGTCATACCAACTACAGTATCTCTTGGTCTAGTTTGATTATTCTATGTTTTGTCATCAGAGAAATATTTCCAGTAAAATAAGCTAATGTCTCTCAAATGTCATATAGCACAATTTGATGGCAATGCTGGTCTGACAATGCAAATTACTGTACACACACTATCTGCACGGCAGACAATAGAATATTCACTTCATGAACAAAGCTTTCAAGTTGTCCTAAATAGCAATACATCTTAACATGATTAGTTATCATGGTTTGACTATTAAAAACAAGTATAGCAGCAACTGTGTTCAGTTCATTATGGTGAGAAAGTGTAATTAATTGATACTGTGTCCATTTATTATTTGTCCATTTATTAAGTGCAAATAACTGTTGATAAATGGACAAATAATAAATGTAAAAAAAAGAAAATCCCTCATGAGTCAGTCTCCAGTATCTGATATGCTTAAAAATACCACCTAGGTCGCCCAGAACAGATGTTTTCTTTTAATGATTAATTTATCATTCTTAAATTTACAGAGAAGGCTTTCGACCAATGACGGAATCTCTACCATCAAACCGTACTTCACCACACCCCCTACTGCCTACTGATTAATTTCTGATGAATAATTTGTTAACGATAAAGAAACACAATGGAAATTTGTATAGGTTTTTATGTTTAACAATGTTGAATAATGTATAGGCCTATGTTTGAGGCAGTAGAGAAAAATCACAGACGATTTTGAAATTATGCCCCGGTAATATTTTTAGGTCTGAAAAAGAGGATGTCCATGGAAAAGAGGATGTCTGGTCACCCTAAAAAAACACACTACACACACATGTACACACTACACACTCCTAGTCCTTCTAGGCTCTAAATGGCATACTTTAAACAACTAATTCACTGGTATATGTTAAATTGATTGGGTATTAGTGTGACACACATAATGGAAATATAGTATAAACCATCTATCTATAAATGTAATCTGCAAAAGATATTGTTGAAAAACAACTTGTTTTTTTTTTATTTATAGTAGGGTATTCAGTGACTTCAGTATATGAAACATTTTACATATGTTCAGGTTAAAAGAGGTGCATGCATACACCATTTGCCAAGTATTTTGTTTACGGTGTTCTTCTGAACTCCAAGAGTTGAGTCGAGACCTGTGTCTGGAGCTCGAGGCGCAAAACACATGGGTGGAGCATGTAGAAGAAGACAGGAAGTAACACGTTTTCACTTTTTATTTCTTTGTGAAGGGCTTTCAGTCTGCTGCCTGGTGACAGGGCACCGCATGTTAAGAACAGGTACAGATGTCTGCTGAGCCTGAGCCTTTTACCCTTTGCCGTTCTTCACTGTCAAGAACAATAATCTTCAATCTTCAGTCTTTTATGTGGACCTTAACACTATCAAGCAAGGTGGATCTCTACAGAATTGGTAGCAAATGGATTCAGCAAAGAATAGTAAGTATGGCTAAAAATTGTGTATCTATTTTGATGTAATGTGATGACAGTATGAATGCTGAGTAGTGTATAAATGAGCATAGTGTCTTCTTTAATGGTATATGATTTTAAATTGGTATTTCTGGTTCAGATTTTTGCTGGGTGGCTCCAGAATGTTTCTAGTCCCCATTGAACATTTTGGAGGTGATCAGGAATTTCGAAATTTAACTAAACTCTTCTTAAATGTTTTGTGAAGTATACATATCTATGCTTTGAGTGAAATTACTCAGCATTTGATTGTTCTTTTCTTGCAGACAAAGGTTGATATATTTCTTTTCCGCCATTTTCTTTTTTGTTCTTTTGGTTGCGCAATAAGGGTAATGACAAGCAGCTATGTTCTGTAACGAAGTTGTGACTGCCGTCAGCATTGTTGGTGGAGCCTATGTAATTGGTCATATTTAGTCTACATTGCTGACCAGTCACTATGAGAAATGATCAAGTAAATATAACCGGTAAGTTCTGTTTTGGAGGAATGTTACAAAGTTGGGGTTCATATGTTGGATTTAACTTCTTTAACAAAGCAAAATCCATAAGGTGGTTGGGTGAATTTAGCGTGGAAGAACACAACGCGCTTCACATTAACCCAGATAAACACCTTTAGATGAACTGGAAAGAGGATTGCATGGCAGATGCTGTTGCCCTAAATTAGTGCCTGGCCTAAACAAGATTTATATTTATGGGCTATACCTCCTCAAAGCTGTTTTTATCATCTGCTAAACAGATATTTATCTAAAATGCAATGCCAGGTACACCCAGGATGTGTATTCTTTTCTTTATTTTAATGGCACCTGCAGCACAAATGAATGTGGCTGAGGGTCCCCCTGGGATTTAGGGGTTGAAGGGTCGCCCGTGTTCAAGGGGTTGTCTGTTCATGAGTCATGTGGACTCTTAAGATGGTGGTGGAGTTTTTCTTTGGGTTTTTATTTTCTTTTCTTTGGCTGTTTGATGAGCTGGAGGCGGGTAAAGTTTCTCCTGGATTGGAAGGTGCACTTTTGAGGTGTGTGATGGTTTTCTTTTGTTTTCCTTGGCTGGCCATTGGTGGCTTTGGTAAGTCACTAAATACTATCCACTACATGGCTTACAAACCCCAGTGCAATTTCTAACAAATGCTAGCTAGCAGGGTTTCAAACACACTGAAATCAAAACAAAAAAAAAATCAAAATCTGTGTGCCTCTGCAGATGTTCAGTTTGTGGATGACCACAGAGCGGATCTAATTCAGAAGGTCACCACGGTTATGCCCCTGGCTGACAAGTTACGCACCAAGGGCATGCTTCATAAGGAGGCCTATGATGAGATCAGGGCAGAAAGAACCAGCCAAAACAAGATGAGGAGACTCTTCACAGTTCTGGACTCAGGCGGAGATCGAATGAAATCTTTTTTCTTCTCTTTACTGCAACAACATGAAAGGCCCGTCCTTCAAGACTTGAGTATGATATCACAGTAACCACTCATTTAACAATGTTCATTTATAATTCTAATGACAGTCTAGCACTAACTCCAAAAAATGTTATTTCCATGGCATACTACATGTTATTTTTTATATCTATTACATATATTAATTTATTATTGTTGTTATTTATTCTCTGAATTTATTTAAGGGGCAGTGAAAACGTGGAAATAAATATTGTGTACATAGATGTGTATGTGTTGAAGAATTATGTGCTGAAGGTAAAAAAAAAATAAAGAGAAAAGTAAGAAAAGCTTTTGACTTTGTGATGTTTGCTCAAGTTACTTTTGACATGTGTCCGCTTACAGAGGGCAACCGTGGTACTTGTAAGAAAAGAAGAAATTCAAACAGAAGAAAAAGCCTCCAGTCTCCTTCCAATCAGATACAGATGAAAAAAAGAAGGAAAACACTAAAAAGAAGACACAATACAGGTGAGTATACTATTTCGAAAGGGATGTGGACTTACCTTTATAGTGAGAATACTATTTTGAAAGGGATGTGTACCATAACTCTATGGGCAGTCTACTGGTTAGGGCTTTGGGCTTGGAACCGAAGGGTTGCAGGTTCAATACCCCACCAGTAATCCACAGTTGAAGTGCCCTTGGAAAAGGCACCTAACCCCTCACTGCTCCCGGTAGTGCCGTTGCAGCAGGCAGCAAACTGCCCTGAGTTAGTGTGTACTTCACTGTGTGCTGTGTTTCATTAATTCACGATTGGGTAAAATGCAGAGTCTAAATTCCTTAGTAAGGGCTCTAAAATATCGAACTTATATAAGTCCCGCCAGTTTATGTATTTTTTTTTTACATTTCACCCCTGAAGGTGCAGGTGAAGGTGTTATGAAGTACAAGGAGATAATTCGCTCAGAATATGACACCTTTCAGGAGTACAACAGCTTGCCTGGTGAACAAGTACCACTGACTGATCGCTACACAAAGCTGCTGATTATTCAACAGCACTGTCAGAAAGAAGAGAAGGAGGCGGAGCTCCGTGCCAGGGGCCAGAAACACAACGAGGTCCTCAGATCCAGGTGCAATAAAGATGGTAGCAGCACCAGTGTTGAACAGCTATTCCATCCTGACGACCGTGGTCAGATTCCTAAAGCAGTCATTCTCCAGGGAGACTCTGGATATGGCAAATCCTTTACAGTTCAGAAGATTGCTTATGACTGGGCTTGTGGGAATCTCTACAAGGACGAATTTGAGCTTGTGCTTCACTTGAAGTGCAAAGAACTGAATCTTATGTCAGGGAATAAGAATGTGATGCAGTTCTTGAACTGCAGTTCTGAGTTCTTACCTGTGGTGAAGCAAATACTCACGACTCGTCCAGAAAAGGTTCTCTTCATCGTTGATGGCTTTGATGAACTCAAATTCTCACTGGAGAATGATGGGAACAAAATGTCTTCTTTGGACACCTTCAAAACTGCATCAGTGGAAACCACTTTGGGTGCTTTGTTAAGTGGACACATCCTGCAGAAATGCCACCTTCTGGTCACCACTAGATCTACCGCCCTAGACAGACTAAGCAAGCTACTCCACCGCCATCAGCGCTTTACTGAGATTCTAGGGTTCTCAGAGACTGCCGTCAACGAGTACTTCACGAGGTTCTTTAAAGACAGCCACAAGGCAGATGAAGCATATAAGCATGTCAAAGGAGATATAATGCTCTCCGCAGCTTGCTCTATCCCTGTCATATGTTGGATTGTCTGCACAACTTTCAATGAGCATATTGAGGGCGGAAAGGGACACCTTAAGGGCCTTGAAGCCACCACATCCATATTTCTGCACTTCGTGTCACTCATGCTTGAACATCACTGCCAGAGTTTACATCAGCCTGCCATCACCCTGTTAAGGAGTCTTGCCAAGCTGGCAAAGAGGGGAATACTTAGGAAGCAAGTTCTGTTTGGGAAAAAGTGGGTTAGTAAGGCAGCATCCGATCCTACGAGTGTTCCGTTTTTATCCAAGTTTCTTGTGAAGAAGAAAACTGGCGTGGAGACAATGTTCAGCTTCATGCATCTCAGCTTTCAGGAGTTTTTCACAGCTCTTCACTACCTCATCACTGATGATCGGAATGTTAAAAGAAAACTTGAAAACAGGCTTCCCTACAGTCACCAAACTTTCACGGATGATCCAGAACTTCTCCAAAAACCAGACACGTACAGTAGTGACTTTCTAGCTGTAATTCCGTTCCTCTTTGGTCTTTCCAATCAGGAAGGAACACAGTTACTCATGCAAGAATATGAAATATCTATCTCTCCAACTATTCGATCCTGCCTGGAGGAATGGATCCTCAAATTCATTGAAGATATGAATGACCTGTTGGCCCCATCAGCCAGATTTGAGGACTTTATCCTCCACTGCCTCTATGAGTTACATGAGGAGCAGTTTGTGCAGAGGGCCATGGAAACTTGGGGAAAAATCGACATGTCTGGATACTTTGTCAGTGACATGGGTTGCTGGACGTTGAAGTACTGCATTCTTTGTTGTAGCAGTGTCAAAGGGCTTTATGTCTGGATCAAGACCATAGAACAGCTAAGAATACTCCATCCTGCTCTGCACCGCTGTGAGGAACTACGGTAATACACCATAGTTAACATACCTGTATGGAGTGGGAAAGTTTTAGTAGTACATGACATGATATGACATGACAATGCATCTTTACTTTGTTTGCTATATCAAACTGCAAGTAATATAGTTCAATCGGTCATTAATTTTGGTGTTCATCAAGAATAATCACTTTAAAGAAGGGCTAAGCAACGTTCTGTTTTTTTCTCTCACAAGCTCCCTCTAAAGACCGCTGTATTGCATTGTATTGCACTGCATTCTATTGGAGGCGGTCCGTGCTGTTGAACATTGCAAGTGCTGTATCTACCTCTATAGGCCACGGTGGCGCATTCTACACCGTTTGTTCACCGTGTCATGACTCATTTTAGCATCTTAAACAGTATGAAACAGATTAATTAAATGAGAAATGTTGCATAGTGGGCCTTTAATTATGTTTTTGTTCTTTCTTGTTATTATAACAGGTTGACACTGTGTGACCTTTGCGATGCTGATGTTGGTGATCTGATCTCCGTCTTAGAGGACAGAGCAGTTATCACAGAGCTGACGTAAACAAACTATGTTTAATATTAATTTAATGAATGAAGACACACCAAAGCCTTTCATGTTCTATTTCTAATCAATAACCAAATTGCCTTTAACTTCTGTTTGTGTTTCCTCAACAGAATAAGTAGAAGCAGTCTCAGCCATCATAGTTTGCAACAGATCCTTACATCTGTCAGTAGTCAACATTTACTACAACGTATTTCTTTATCAGTGGAGACTGTCACCTCTCTCACCATGGCTACATTTTTACAGTTTGTCCAGAACAGACAGATAGGGTGAGACATACTGTATCTCTGTTAATGTATCTGTAAACAACAGACATAATTTCACTGTATTTCTACACCAGCACTTTGCTTGTGATATTAAACTTCCTTGAGTCATTGAAGAGGACACATTAGTGTATAAAATAAACTGATTTAATTTTTAAATCTTATGCCATCCTATACTGTAGGCTTGCTGAGCTTAACTCCTGCAGTGACGACAGCTGTTGTGTATCTCACTCCCTCTGGAGGAACAACACCAGAAGCTACAGGTGTGTAATATGATGGTATCTAATCACTAGCTATAAATAACTACACTAGCTGCATCACTAGCTAGCTACACTAGCAGTAGGCCTATCACTACTAGCTATAAATAACTACAAATTTGAAGAAGAGAAAATTTGAAACCATAAAATAAAAAACTTAAAAAAAAAACACAGGGGTCAGTGCAAAATGATGACAGTAACCTGTGTTTAGAGCTATTCCTTGTGATATTAATTGGTGAAAACAAAATTCACAAAAATAAGTGTTAAACAAAAGCGACACATTTCAATTATCTTCCAACCCTGTTAGTTGTATATTAATAGAAAATGCTTGTTGTTTAAGGCTGACAGCTGGACATCATTACTTTTACACGCATGACCCGATAGCTGAGATGACAGAGAACTGTATACCTCAGACGTCCAACCCGGCCCTCTCCCTCAGCTTCTCAGAATCTACGGAGAATTCTAGTGCTGACTGGATGGCTTTGTTACAAATGTTTCACAAATTGAAACATTTAACTCAAAGGTAAGAAGATTGTAGACATAGATTTACAACTTCATAACATTTAGTTTGACTGACTTTGCTTTCATTTAAATAAAGTCTGCCTCATTGATGACCGCATAATGTCATTCTATTTGAACCAGAATGAATAGAAAAGCAATGTTGTAGGCACAGCTTGTAATGCTATCAATGCTATCTATGTTAAGAGTGCCATTTGTAGTGACCACTGACTATTAGCTATGTAGTTACATTAAGGCCAGTAGATATCCAGGCTAATTCTCAAAATTCTTTAATTCTTTTAATTTAATCTGTTTGTCAGCCATCACACATAACGATGTATTCAATGTTTAATAGAGAGCAATGCAATTCACTTGCCTACTTTTTCTGTCCCTTCCCCTATATATAATGTTTACCTACAACATGAGCAGACCTACGTTGTGGACTAACTCCTTATTGTACACATGAACATATGCATGTAATGCAAGCAAAGGATCTCCATATACACACAAATGTTCTCTTTTATGTGGCTATAAATCCATGTCTATATACCAAAGTCTATATAAGTAACAGTATAATTTACATGATCAAACATTCAACAGCCATCCTGAATTTACAAAAGAAATGGAGGCTCTGCGGTCCTCCCTGAGTTCCACGCCTCATCTGACCTCTTTAACACTGGAGGTGACCTGCCTAGACTTAAGCTGGGCCGTTCAGACACTTTCACTCCATCAGACTTGCCCTGGTTTGGCAAACATCAGGTAAGAGCAAGATCACTTGTTTTGTGCTAATGATGAAATGTTAACAAAAACATCTCATAAAATGGATGGAAGAAGTAGAAAAGCAACTTCTCACTTCTCACATCACATCTCACATCTACGGCGATGGTGGCGCAGTAGGTAGAGGAGCTGTTTGTTAACCACAAGGTTGCACCACTCTACCGGACCCCACTGAACCCCAACTTGTTCTGGGTGGCAGGCTAGCGCCTTTCATGGTAGCCACCTCCATTGGTGTGTGTGTGTGTGTGTGTGTGTGTGTGTGTGTGTGATCGGGTGAATAGCAGCGGCCTCTGGCTCTCCCGACCGTGCGCAAAACTGTGGGATAGACAGATAGTCAGTCAGTTTTTTATTGTCAATTTCTTTACATGTACTAGAAGGAATTGAAATTACGTTTCACACTGTCCCTTGCGTACATTAGACAGACAAATACAGAACAAACTATTAAAGTGCAAAGAAACAAAATAGACTGACAGAAAAAATACTCTGATCTAATCTAAAAATATATATTTAAAATATACTCTAATCACTATTCTTACCAGTAGAGACAGACAAGACAGGACAGACAAAACAAGTGTACAGGTACAGCAGGAATATATCCTAACCCATAGCAGCAGTAGAAATGTAATTTTGATTCCTCTGTATGTTTTTTCAGGGTGGCGGAGCAGCTCAGTGGCAATGAGCAAAGTGTGTGTTCCTGTCTCTCTGTTAGAAAAATGAGGGATAAAACAGCTTCATGTAACGTTTACAAGTAAGAACCTATGTTACCTCAGCCTGTAATCTAATTGTGGATTTACTGCTTCATCTCTCTGTGCATTTAATTTTTTGTTCAATTAGACAGCCTCACATTATGTTCTTTTGTTTTAATGTGTTCTAGACTCTGTTTTCAAAACCTTGGTGTTGGCCACAAATTAATTCTGGATGAGTCCACTCCACCAGCTGCCCTCTCACGGGTCACATTCATACTACTTCTGTCCTCGAAGACATCAAGGTTTGACTGGAGACACTTTCTCCAGAAACTCCAGCTGATGAAAAATACCAAGAAGATGTAAATGCCTTTATGTTTCTCAACTATACAATTTCTCTGTTGTTTTGGCAATGTTATGCTTAAAACCCCTAGTCTGTTGATTTTAATGGTGTATCTTTGATGTAATTAATTGTGATATAATGAATTGTGTCCACACTGTGACTCTGTGTCTTTTACTGTGGTACTGTGCATATATCAATTAAGAACTGTGTGTGTGTGTGTGTGTGTGTGTGTGTGTGTGCACCTTTTTTCATCTTTCTTTCATTCAGTCTAGCAAATGACCAGCATCAAGATGCCTTCCTTAGGGTCCTGCATGGTGTACCAGACCTGCAGATGGTGGATATGCATATACCTTACCTCACTAAAACCTGGGTCCAAGGAGTCATCTCTCTCATACAGATATGCCTCAGCATAAAACAGTTAAAGTAATAATATTTTTTTTTTTTAAAGAATAGAGGCCAGACTATCAGAAACAAAATGGTTGGGTGGGGGGGTTAATGGATGTTGTTTCTGATTGGCTGGTGTAGGTTTGTGATGTTTTGATGGACAGCTTGTGTCCCTAGTTTTTGTTTGTGGTTATTGTTGTTATTGAAACAAACACAGTTATTGATAGTGTTTAACGCTGTAAAATGTATAATTTCTACTCTTTTGTTTTTAGTCTTTCAGTTCTTTTCCCCCATGGCCACCTTCAAGAGGAAGGACTCCAACTACTAAAGAACTCACAGACTCGTTCAGATTGTACTCTGACAGTTCAATGGTGAGTTTTTCACTTCCAGTGAAAAAACCTCTCTGCATAATAAATGTCCACTACATTGTGAAGACATAACATGACCACATTTCTCAATGTTAAGGTGCCGCTGCAATAAGACCACAGATCAATGCAGAGATCATGAGAACACAGCTCTGCGCTGCAACCAGCGCATGGTCATCACAATCAAGGGAGAGATTGTGGAAGAGTATCCTTCAAGAAGTCGTTCGGTCAGTGTGGAGACAGCAAGTGTCCAGGACTTTCAATCAGATGCTGAAGTTAGCGACTGGGAAACGGAGGAAAACACTTTGGCCAAACCGGAGAATCAGCAAGCTGGAGAAGTAGACAGTTTTACACTTGATAATGCAGGCAGCTTTCTGGAGAAGTCTCTATTCCAGTAATATTAAAGGGGACATATTATGCAAAAACTCACTTTTTATGGGGCTTTGAGTTCATATTTGGGCCTCTACTGTTCTTATAAACTCTCCAAGCGCGAAAAAAAACCGTCCATCCGTTTTCTGACGGTCAGTAGAAATACTTTGGTGTCAAGAATATTATGCTCCTGTGAGCCATTTGGATGGCTCCCTTATTCTGACGTTACATTAAGGGAATTGGCATAGACCAACCCCAGCACCTGTCGAATCCCCACCCATTTAGCCAAAGCTAATGTCTATCTGCTTAGATTGAGATGTTTCTCTCCGTACTACCTGGGCACTTTTTAAAACGCTGCCGCCAGTTTTTCAAGTTGAGAAATACGTTGTTCTTTTTGGAACAGCTGACCAATCATTGTCAGGAATTATCTATTGAGTAAAGTTATCCATATTTGGATTTTTTTGGTAACCAGTTGTCTTAATTTCAGACCTTTCAAAAGTTAGCATGTTAGCTAATATACGTGAGATTAGCTCACGTTCATGACATGGTAAAAAAAAAGTTATCAACTGATAAATGCTGCCAGTGCTTTTTTTTTTTACTTTAAAAAAAACACCCAGTGTGAACACCTTCTAATGCTTGTTAAAATATTGTCTAGGTTTAAATGAAATGTTTATCATGTTATCAGTGGAGGCGCGCCATCAAGTAATGATTAATGTACTGTACCATGTACTGTACTGTAGCATGGAATCGGTGTGTAAATGTTCTAATGTGGCTGGCGTAAAGGGAAGAAATACTTCACTCTCTCAAGTGGGAAATGACAGGAAATGTGTTGACAACCTCTGCATTAGAAGATTAATGTACATTCCAAGTGTGTACAAGTTAGAATTTACTATTTGCAGAAAACTGGTGGCTACCTCTTATCACACCTGACAGCATTATCTTAAGTGAGAGGGATCCTTTAATCTACTGTACACATCTCTGTAAGTTATGTTGACCTATATGCATTTTAGGATTAAATGTTTACTTTTTTGTTGTGGTTCAATAAAATATGTTTATAAAATTTGTTTCTGTGAGACCATAAAGTGATTCAGGTTGTGGTAGTCCTAGTGCAGTTAAAGCGACTGGACTTCTTTTTGAGCTTTGAGCTTTCACGCTCAAAAAGAATTGCCCTAACTGAACACTATGACCATATGTACATGTACTGTGAAAGTCATGGATGGCTAGGATATTAAAATCTAAATGCTGTATCGTACAAAATATAGCTGCAAGCAGCAATATGTGAGTGTCTATTGCAGAGTGTCTATTTTTGTCCTTAAAATGAGAACAGTTTCACTTTCAATCCAAGATTTAGTTTCACTTTTGACTTCCAACTGGATAAAATGAGTCAGTCGACTATCACTAAGTCTGCAAAATTCACAACTTTATCATACGGTTTTATAGGATGTCATAGGATTCATGGAAGAAAGTTAAGAATACATAATACATAAAAACACTCTACACATAATACATAAAAAAGACCCCTAAATATCTCAGTATACTGCAGGATTTGTAACATAATAAAAAACTTCAACCTGACTGGCAGCAACTATGCCAAGGATAGAGCAAACTATTCTAAATATCAACCAATCGATATTTGCATGGGACAACTTGTTATTGGGTGGGGCTTGTTGCGCTTTTTGAGCAAGCACTCCTTTTCAGTCGGAAGTTGCCAGTCCTTCTCACTTCCTTTTCACGCTTTGTTAGATTTACTGGTCTTTTTCTGATCACCTGGGGTGTTTATGTTTAAGAAGCATCACCAACAGGTAAGGTCTTAAATATTCATGTTCGTGCTGACATTTAATATTGGTTTATTGGTATCATTTGAGTTTGATTGAGAAACTTGGTTAAACTATACACGTTGGCGGTTAGAGCAGGAATGCTCGGGTGTATGTTAGAAATTGTTTTAAATTGGTCTATATATAAACCATTTTAATGTACAAGGATCTCCAGATGTAAAATGAGGCACAGATGTTGGTGTTTTTGTAGTATGAAAACATCACATGTGGTCAAACAAGTTTGTACCTGTGTTGAATGTGTCTGGGGCTCTATGAGTCATACTATGAAGACACTATAAAGGTTATTTTTTCCAGAGTTCTATGAGGTAAAGATCCAGGCATTATCAAACAGAAGCAAAGTACACATTAGCAGAAGACAAATGGACCGTAAGTGTCATGACATCAGCATAATTTGATTTGATTAAATGTTCAAAGACATGGTTAGATTTACTGTAGTTCTTGGTAACATTCCACATTCTGTCAAATAAAGAAATCTCTTGTAACTTACTTGAAGACATTCCTCAGAATTATATTCATAACCGATGCAAATAATAATAATTAATTGCAATTCCCAGGAATTAAACAGCATGCAAAACAAATGTTTCAAAAAATCCCCTACACAGTATGTGTACTGTATACTGTATCCCCTACAGTATGTTCCTGTTCCTAAAATGCAATCATCAAATCTGAATCCATCAATCATCAAATCTCAATCCATGTTACATACTGATCAATGTAATTTTTCAGTTCTCTATGTAAACGAAATGCACTTTTCTTTTCCAGAAGCTCGGTTTGTAGATGAGCACAGAGCAGAGCTCATTCAGAGGATCACCAATGTTCTGCCCCTGGCTGACCGGCTACATTCTAAGGGCATGCTCTATAAGGAGACCTATGACAAACTCAGGGAAGAAAGGACCAGCCAAGACCAAATGAGGATGCTCTTTAGAGCTCTGGACTCAGGAGGAAACATAATGAAATCGTTTTTCTACTCACTTCTCAAAAAAATTGAGCCATTTTTGTTGAAAGATTTAGGTAGGCCTATGTGTATAAGAAAAAGTATACTGTAGCCTAAAACAGAACCATTTCTGATTAAAGGCTGACACCACCTTTGTTTAACCGTTCCCCAGATTCCACACAACTGTCAGACTGTCATTTCTTGCTCATGGTGAATTAGGCGTTTATTTGATCTCAATAAGGGCTTAGTAGACCTTGACTTCTACTTACTGTCTGTATTACAAGTCATTATAGGCATAGAGATATTAACTAGGTATATATTAGTGGCTAACATGTGAACCTTAAAATAAAGTGTTAACATTAGAACATGTTTTTACTGCTCTATATTTGGTGATCTTTGATCTTGTATCCTACATTTACAAAAGAAATGCATGAATCTATGCCAGTCTGAACTGCATTATTGTGGTAACGTCACATGTAAGCAAGATTTATAAATCTTTTCCCCTGCAAACTTATCCAGCATTATTCATCGTAACATATTATTAGTAATAGTATCAGTGTTGGGCAAGCTACTCAGAAAAAGTTAACTAAGCTACCAGTTAAAGTTAATGATAAGTGATCCAACCTTTTCCAACTCTCTGTTGGCTCTCTCAATAGCTACACAATAGTAACTGATTTGTATAGCCTATTGGTATACTATGCTATGACTCTTTTTTGTAACATTGTGGGCATTGTTTAATTACGGCACCACTGACGCATCAAATGCATCACATTATTGCAAGGAGCTTCCATGTGATCTTCCTAGATAAAAGATTTGCTGCAGTGAGCTGATGCTCTGAAGATATAACTTTAATGAGCTAACACACTACATCGCCAAAAAAATAGCTAAACTACGGAAAAAGATATCAGATTCAGAATATAGCTTCACTGCAAAAAAATACTCAAAAATGTAGTTAAACTAGTACAATAATATAATAATAATAATAATAATAATTTTAACACATTTTGAGCAACAAATCTGAAACAATTGCAATAGTTCATTAGAGCAAGAACCTTTAACCACATTTTTAATCTACTTTCAACTCCCGAAAGGGACTAGGGCCTACATTTCATTATGTAATGAACTACAAATTAGGGTGTTCTAGTTTTCATTTAGTTAGAGTGACATGCGCTACTAACACAGAGATCACACTGTAAAACAAACCCAAAATAGGGCCCTGTTACACCACAGGAAACTTCAAGAGAAGCTTCCAACAGAGGTCGCCAAAACTGATGTACCTGTGATTAACTATACACAACAAGCGAGTAATAAATACAATTTCTTAGATAATCAGCACAGATATTTTACTTACTTTTTTACTTATTTATTTTAGATAACACAAGTAATAAAAGGAAAAGGGATTTGTCACCTTCCACAAGTGAGAGGCAAGCAAAAAGACCTAAAGGTGAGAATTCTTGGAAATTATTTACATTACATTATTACATTTATTCATTATATGCATTTATTTGACACTAGTGTTAACCTATTTAGGTGATGATTATGATGAAGATATTGATAGTGAAGATCATGATCAAGATGATGAATGTTATGACGAGGATGAGGATGGGGAGACTGAAGAGGAGGAAGAAGATGATGGACAAGAGTATGAGGAGGAAGGAGAAGAAGATGATTATGAAGACGATGAAGGAGAGGATGATGGAGAAGAGGAGGATGATGGAGAAGAGGAAGATGATGGAGAAGAGGAGGATGATGGGGAAGAAGAGGATGATGAAGAAGAAGAGGATGATGAAGAAGAGGATGAGGGATGGGGGAGAATATCTGGATGGAGAAGAAGATGAGGAAGAGGAGGAGGGGGGGATTACTAAACTAATTAAATTAGTCTTTACATTCCTTTTTCATGTTTCCATCCTTTCTGTTCTCCATCCCACATCGGCTCATGACTCAAACCACTTTTAATTTTATTGTACCTGTGACAATGACAATGAGAACTATGATGAATAAATGCTGAACTATGAGACCATAGTCTGATTGGCATGTTTTAATGAATGGACACACACACACACACACACACACACACACACGCTCACACTCACACACTCTCTTACACATTATACAATCTCAATATAGATGACAATGCACCCTGAGAACCCTGTTGGTTTTTCGTTACAGCTAATAAACAGAGAACGGACAAGGAACTGACTCATAATTCAGAGAAACAAAAAAACTAATTAAAGAAATAAATAGTGAATTAGTATCCTAACAAGAATAGCCTATTAAAATTGCCTGTTCATCCTTGAAAAGAACAGACAGGTGGGATGGAAAAATGCCCCACTTAAACGCAGAGTAGAATAAGTCCACAATAATGACTGACTTGCCCCTGTTGAGCGTATACTTGAAAAAAATTGATACGGGTCAAGTGGGATATTGGAAGACTAGTCTACTGTAAGGCATTAGGTGCAGATCCTAAGGAGAAGTGGGCTTAATAAAAAAAAAATTACAAAATGCCTAACAATTATTTTATGTCGCCTAAAACGGTTTAGAAGTGTTTTTTTTTGTTGTTGTTGTTTTTTTGTCACTCTCCACTCGAGACTACAATGTGGCAACAAACTGTTTACCCACAAACCTTTGCGATGTGGACTGATGAGCGTCTGCTGGGAGGCAGGCGAGTGAGGTGGGAAGTGGGCAGGGACATGGAGCCGTGGGGACTGGGAGTACTCAACAGGCTGCGACGGAAAGGAGCCCTTGGATCCAGGCGTCAGAACAAGGGCCGTCTGCCCCAACCAAAACAGTATCGAAAGAAGAAACACAACTGATTATTTATATATTTATATTTTTTACTGATACGCTGAACAATTACTTGTAAAGTACACAGTTACGTATACTTTTGGAAAACAGAAAACTTTGTAAGCAAGTTTGCTAGCTGAAAAAGTGACTTAGCTGGCCAGCCAGCTAGCATAGTTAGCTAATTAGCTATAGCGTTCCAACTTGACTTGGCTGCTGTGAAGTTGATTCGTTTTTGTTTTGTCTCTCATCTCTGATGAGTTAAATTGGTTGCCAGTTTCACAGCAGGTCACGGTTGCCTACTAGGTCTCAGCACTGAGATGTCTGCCTCTAAGAACAGCCCTTCCCGTACTTCGTCTCAAATGTCAGGACCATAACTTACGTTAGTTGCAAGATGGATTATTCAGGATTTTATTGCTGCATTGATGCCACCCATTTTTGAGTTATGCTCTCAAGAAAGAAGAGTAAAAACGAAGCCTCGAAACCAGCTGAAGTTCACGGGAAATATGTGAAAAAGGAGACTTCGCCACTTCTTAGAAGTAAGTTTTAGTTTATGTGAAACAAATGTAATGTTTTCAGTAAAAGCAATGTCAATTAACGATATTTAACGTTAAATTGAGTTGCCTTGCAGACTACTCAGTCATTTCAACTGCCCTATGTGATCAATAGTAACAACATTGATTTGCACATTTTTTACAGGAATCTGACCATTCGTCTTTTTCCTTCAATTGAAAGCAACTGTCAGTAAAGTTAACAACCGTCAAACATGTAGATCTGTAAATTTGTCTGCTCTACTCTCTTTAAATGGCCAGGTGCCAGTTTCTTTGGATTTGGATCTGAAAGTCATCCGGATTTGACAATCTCAAGTTTAGTAAAGAGTATAGTAAAATCTTTTTTTTTTGCTGTCTATAATAAGGACCCAAAAGTAATCCTTGAAAAGTACAAAACATGGGATTTCCAAATCTGTATCACATTGATTCAAATAAAACTGTTAAATCCGGATTAAATTGGGTCAATTGCGGTCAATAAATTTGGATAAATTTTGTGTAAAAATCCATAAACAATCATTTTTATTTTGGGTTTTTCATTTTGTTTCTTCATGTTTTATGTTCTTACTTTTTTATGCCTTTTTCCTTTCAGGTCTCATGCCATCCTTCATCCGGCATGGCCCTACTATTCCCCGGCGCGGTGAGGTGGCTCACCCTGAGCCAATGCCTGCCTCCAGCTACCCATCAGTGGGGCCAACAGGCCCTGAAGCTGGGCCCTCGCGTGGCACCAAGAGCTTCCTGCGGACGCAGCCACTACGCTCTGCCCAGGAGGTAGCGGTGCGGGCCAGCCAGCGTCTGTCAGCACCGCCGTATGGCCTACGGGGCCCTGGTGAGATGTCACTGGAATATGCTGGCTCGCAGCAGTCCTTCCTGCCATCACCGGTGCCCACCGCTGAAGCAGAGAACGGAGGGGGGGACGCTGGCGGGGGCCGCTTCTATTATGCCGATGGACCGGCCACCACGGTAGCTCCCGCCCTCGTCCCAGGATACTACGAGGGACGGCGAGCACCGCAGGGTCTACATCGGCCACCTCCACAGCAGCTGCCACCCCAGGAGCGTTTCCATGATGACTATCGCTATTACGAGCACCATGCCAACGAGCAAGCCTTCTCCAGGATGCCCCCACACACGCCGCCGCCCGCTCAGACCAGGCCGCCCGCAGGTGAGACAACGAGTGGGTAATGGGAATGAGAAAGGAGAGAGCCATTAGCTTTCATTGTTATTCCAAGTTGACCCCCTTTAACTGAAGCTCTTGTATTGCATTCTTTCTGTTCTAGAAGAGCTTCACTTTCCTAGTGTTTCACACTGTGAATTCAACTAATTATTGTGTATTGAGGGTGGTTAGACCCGTCATACTGCATGGCATGGGATGGTCTTTAGGGAAAAATTAGGCTAACTGTTACTTTGAAGAAATTTATAGAAATGTCTATAGAAATTATAGGTGATTAGATTTGATTTGATTCAACCTTTATTGCTGTTAGACAATATTCCATTGTCACTCAAAACCAATACAAGGACAAAGACTTCCCTCCCTGTAAAACTACTTGTGTGTCATTTGCTCTGGTCAAATGTCCCTGCAAATAAATGTGGTACTAGGCCTATTCATTCACAGGGACATTTGACCAGAACAGAGGACCCCTAATAAGTATAACAGAGGAAAGGCCTTAAAGAACTGTGTAAATCTTGGTACTCGTACAAAGTAGTTTGTTTGGCAGTAGGCTTATCCAAGGAGACGTGTTGTCCTGGGTGGTTGCTCCTGGACTGCGCTCTTTGTTTGGAAGAAAGAGTGCACACGCCCAGCGGTCCTAAGCAGCAGGAAGGCTAGTGCCCACTCACGACACTCATCACAATAGGGGCAAACTTATCGCATGGAAACTACACACACAGCCGCTCATCCCTCGCTAAAAATATCCACTACTAACTCCGAAAAATTCCTTCCTTTGGATTATGTAACGTGTGTAAGGAGTGTGTGTGTGTGTGTGTGGTGGGTTAGGGCAGGGTTACTGTCTTGCTCCCCACCCAGAGCGATTCGTGTTTGGTGCTATTTTTATACATTCAACACATACATACACACACACACATACACATACATACACACACTATATATATATATATATATATATATACACACACACGCACACAGTGTTGGATTTGATAGCAATAGAGTGTCTAAACAGGTTAGAAATGTTGGTTCTTCCCATATTTACTGTACTGTTTAATATTCTTAAGCCTTTCAAGACACTACATACATCACAAATGCAGTACGTGTCCACAGTGGCACACGCATACACATACATATATGGGTACTGGCACCATTGATGTTTGCCATTTAAGTTAACTTTAACTTATATCTTAGGCCTATGTCTATGTAAATGGACGCCTTTTCATACTCCCTGCAAATACAACGTGGTTTATTCACAAACTACAGCAACTGTGAATCTGTGTCCGCCACTGTTTCCAGCCTGTGTGTCGTACATACGAAGCGCTCTTGTCCTGGATGCGGTAGAGGGCATTTTTACACCGTGAGAGTGTGTTTGTACACATGCACATTGAGCTTCATTGTGGCAGGTGCCTGGTGATTAGCAAATAGATATTTCAGGAACTGCTCCTGTGCTAACCCTCTAGACACACAAGCCCCAGGTCACACTGTGGAAGGTCCGGTATGAGGGAGCACAATCCTGCTACCCGCTTGTGTGTGTGTGTGTGTGTGTGTGAGTGTGTGTGTGTGTGTGTGTGTGCATACGTGCGCCTGTTGACCGTTGTTATATGATTTAGTTCCAGAAAAGGACCTGCCAGCATGTCCTGTTGCGTAGCTTTTGTGTGTTCCTGAACAGAAGGTTGTCATTAGCCGTCTGCCAGTTCATGTTGTTTTTCCCTGAGCAATCTCAAGGGATAACTGTTAACACAACACAAGTCCCTTCCCTGGAGGACCTGCTACTGCATAACGCCAGCTCTCATCCTGCTTAGAGCTTCCACAAGTAGACTTAACATAAAGTTAGTGTAATAATATTGACAATTTGTAATATTATGTAATAAATAATGTGTTCAGAACATGACATAATATCATTTAAACGTGGGCTAATAAATGTGTAATTAGTAGGCGTAAATGAGCAGTATTTGGGTGACTTGTGTGGGAACATGCAGTCATTTAGTAGAGATGGGTAGATATGTGCTGAATTCCACAGAATCGTGTCTGTCTCCCTTGTCACGCACTGTCTCATGCCAACCTGGCACCGGCCAGCTGGCACAGGTAAGATGGCCTGTCATTGGCATGTAGAATTTCCCAGCTACGCTGTTGCCAATCTGCCCACCTTCTCTCATTGTCTCACTGTATGTGTGTGTGTGTGTGTGTGTGTGTGTGTGTGAGTGAGTGCTTGGGGGCTGGTGACAAAGAATTGTGTTCAATTTGCTAGAGTGACATCTCAATGACATCTCTCAAAATGCACTTCCTTGACTGTTGTAAATTGCCTGACACCTTTGGGTTAACACCTACCTATACATTGTGTTTGACTATACAAACCTATCGTAATGTCAAAGGTATTACACGGAGTGAATCAGCCCATAACCCTGAGTGCTGCCGTGCTGTGTAGACTAAGCGGCAGAAAATGGCTAACTGCTAATGCTAATGTTACAGGTTTAATTTAGATTGCATTGCCAGTTTGAAAGTTGTCTGACTTTTGCCAGACATTGTTTGGAAACGGAACATGGACTGATTTATTTCTTCCTGCAGACTCTAGCAGTGTAAGTCTGTGTGTGTGTGTGTGTGTGTGTGTGTGTGTCTGAGAGAGACAAACAGGCACAAAATGACCCAAGATCAGAGTCTGTGTTCAGATTATGTCAGGTACTGTCTCCATGAGTAGTTGTGTTTTGAATGAGACACCCCCCACCCTTTCACCCTCTCTCTCCCTCTCTCTCTGTCTCCCTCTCCCTCTCTCTCTCACACACACACACACACACACACACACAGTCATAAGAGTCCCACACCACAAACCTGAGACTACAGCCTTGCCCTATAGAGGAATGCCTTTGGTTATGGCTTGTTTGTGTGCTGTATGTGTGTGAGGTCTCGATCTGGCCTGTGTGGTTTCGAGTGTGTGAGGGGGATGAGAACATTCCTGACTTCTGGAACTGGAACAGTCTCTGCGGAACAGGCTTTATTCCAGGGACAGTGGAGTCAACTCTCTCAAAACTCTTTTTCTCCTTTTCTGCATTTTGGTCTTTCTATTCTCTTTTTTTCCTATCCCCTCTTTTCTTTACCCCTCATTCTCTCCTCCTCTCTCTCTCTCTCTCTCTCTCCCTCTCCCTGTTTTCTCACTCGTTTTTCCTCCCTTGTTTTCAGATGCAAGTAAAAGCATTTTTATCACTTTTTCACTGCTAGTCACGCATACTCACACACAAGTTCAGTCAAATCTTTCTGAGCGCCGTAAAAATCTCCTCCTACACACACACAGGCGCAACATTCTTAGATTAGATTAGATTAGATTCAACTTTATTCTCATTAGACAATTGCACATATATAAATACAGGGTAACGAAATGCAGTTTAGAGCATCAAGCGCCTCTGTTCATGTTCTACCTCATGCCAGCTGCATTGGCCGACACATTAGCCCTAATGGGCTGTAGGCTAGTGTCGCTCTTATGGCATTAACCTCCACCCCCTCTTCTATCTCCTCCCTTGCCATCCCTCTCCTGCCTCTCTCTGCCCCCCCCCCCCCCCCCCCGTCCTTAGGCATCGGGCGCATGCAAGCCAAGTCCCTGGGCAACCTGTCAAGCCCCAGCCTGGGCGGCGGCACCGAGGACCTCCCGCTGCCGGCCGGCTGGTCGGTGGACTGGACCATCCGCGGGCGTCGCTACTACATCGACCACAACACCAATACCACGCACTGGAGCCACCCGCTGGAGCGCGAGGGCCTGCCGCCGGGCTGGGAGAAGGTGGAGTCGGCCGAGTTTGGCGTCTACTACGTGGACCACGTCAACAAGCGCGCCCAGTACCGGCACCCGTGCGCCCCGAGGTGAGCAGCAGTAGAACCTGTGGCATGGACTGGGCTGCTTCTTAACAACTACACCCAGGGAGGACTGAAGCACTCACTATGAGATTAAATTATTTTTATTGTGGTGCAAAGAACACCGCAGTCTTCCTCGGGGTTTAATCTCACACTCTAACTCTCAAATGGTCATTACTTAGCAGCTTTGTATACACGAGACTGCTTTGAGCTTGCAGTACAAGATGATAAGATGAAGATAAGATGATAGCCAGTGATTGCATTTCAACTTTTGTTTTGGAGAGCCATTGCGGCAAAACCATTTGAATACCACAGACAAAGCAACCAGATTCAGTGAAAGAAGGCAATAGCATAAGGTGACATGACACAATTACTACACATGGGGAAGTGGGAGATGATTGGGTGTTAAAAAGGCGGAGTTCATCATGCTTACTGTTATGTCATTCTGTTTCTCTTGTTTCCTGCAACGTCTCTCATCTTTTAACACCTGGTTTCAGTTTACTTTTGCAGTTTGGTTTCATTTTTGTGTGGCTTTGTTTGATCATTAAGTGTCTCGTTGTCTACAGTACATCAGCAGCCTGTTGTTTGACCATCACATCCTCTGTTCACTCTTTTTCCATTTCTCTCTCTTTCTTTCACTCCCCCCACTCCACATTCACTCTTTACCTTCACCTCCATCTCTTGTAACCCATAATATCATTCTTCTCTTTTCATCCTCATCTCCACCCCTCTGTCTGTCTCTCCGTCTCTCTCTCTCTCTTTCTCCTGTAGTGTCCCTCGCTATGACCAGCCACCGCCCCTCCCCCCTCCTGTGACATACCAGCCTCGTCCCTCTGAGCGCGTGCAGCCGGTGCTGGTGCCTGCCAACCCCTACCACACCGCAGAGATCCCAGACTGGCTCCAAGTCTACGCCAGAGCCCCACTCAAGTCAGTACACACACACACACACACTTTTCCACTAACTATCAGTCTTACTTAAGACGCACACACACACACACTCTCTCACTCTCACACTCACACACACACACACTCACACACCTTTCCACTAACCATCAGTTCTATTCAAGTCAGTACACACACAAACACACACTCACACACATCCACTACTCGTCCAAGGGGTTTCAAGTTAGAGGCACCATTCCAACTCTGAAACGTCCTGCCTGATCTCAATCGTTGTGCTTACATTAATCCTTTTGAAATAACGAGGTGAAATAAGTGTAATGTCTGTGTGTGTGTGTGTGTGTGTGTGTGTGTGTGTGTGTGTGCATGCATGCAGGTACGACCACATCCTGAAGTGGGAGCTGTTTCAGCTGGTGGACCTGGACACGTACCAGGGCATGCTGAAGCTGCTCTTCATGAAGGAGCTGGAGCGCATCGTCAAGTCGTACGAGTCGTACCGCCAGGCGCTCCTCGGGGAGGTGGAGGCACGGCAGCAGCGTCAGCAGTGGTACGCCCAGCAGCAGCCACCCGTCAACAGCTACCCCGTCAACATGTGAGCTCCCGGCCCCCGGCCCGCTCGCATGGACGCCTGACCACCATACGAGCCAGGCATAGCAGGAGACCACAGTCAAGGGCAGATGATGAGACCTGGCATGCCATCCCCCACCCTCACCGTCTCCCGGGCCGCTAACATGGACGCCAGACCACCGTACGAGCCAGGGTGAGCTCCCAGCTTGCTCAAAGGACGCCAGAGCACCGAACAAGCTGTGCAGAGCAGGAGACGGTGAAGGGGGTGTTGGGATGCCAGGTTGCGTCTCCGGTCGTTAATAGTGGAGACTAAGTGAAAGACGGGCTGAAGGGATTAGCATGAACAACAGCGGAAGTGATGATGAAGATGAAGATGATGATGACGTTGATGATTCAAGGATGGACTGCATGTGTCAGTTTAGGGATGTTAAGCTTGATCTTTGCTTGTTTTCTTTCTTTTTTTAATCCAATCTAATCATTCATGGGGTCACATTTGAGCATGCATGTCCTTGGTTTGATTGACTCCATGTTAGAGATGCCTGTCTCCGCCCCATCCTGATGACTGACATCACACCAGAGCTGCTTTTTTATTGTGTGTGCGTGTAAGTGTCAGTATGTGTGTCGAATTGCTATCATTGTGTATCATTTTTTGTTTGCTGTCGTTGATGTTGATGCCAAACACGTCAGTGCCTCTTCCACTCAAGCCAAATCCAACTGAGCTGAGAGCACCAGACAGACCTCTTGTCAGCAGACTACACCTGAAAGAGACACTTGCTCATGTTTACAGACATTAACAGGTGTTACGGGGTCTTCAAAGACCTGAGGACTCACTCCAGCTACACTACTCAGAAAATGTGTGTGTGTGTGTGTGTGTGTGTGTGTGTGTGTGTGTGTATGTGCTTCATTTCAAGAGGAAGAGAGGCAATTTGACATTTTTTCTAAGCTGATATAGGCAGCTTTCTTTTTAAAGAGTGTGTATGGTATGTTGTTTTTAGTGTTGTTTTGCCTGAAAACGTTTGATACTTCAAAGGTATTTTTATAATGGCATTTTCCTCATAATCCTCAGTGTAAGTGACGACTCTCCTCTCTGTAAAAATGTGCTCTTGGGAAACAATCCTCTCTGTGTGCCCTACAGTACTTGTCCCAAGAGAGAAGCCCGGGATCACACTGGGTTATATGTCTTATTTTAAAGACGGTATATTAATGTATTTTAAAGGCGGTTAACTTTGAAGGCCTATAGTTCAGTCCCACAAAGGGCCCTGTGGTCACAGTGGTGATTGACTCTCTCTTTCAGCCTTACTCTAAAGGCCTCATCATTATATGGTGGTTGTTTCTTTTTCCACTCAGCGCTCTGCATCATTAAAAATATATTATAAGCTAATACAAGTTTGTATTTATATCATGATGGTCAATGAGTGTCTGTCTGTCACTGTTTTTTGACAACAACTTGATGTATATACTGGTGCTTCTAAGATGTGTTATGTAGCAAAGTGTCCAAATCTGTTTAGTTAAACTAAAAAGTTGCTTGAAGGTAACATATTTCTGGTTGGTAAAATTAGATTTGAACATCCCTAATGATCTCAAGTTAATGATTTTGCTTGGCTTTTAAAGCAGCAACTTCATCCTGACTAAAATGTATACTTCTTAATAAGAATTAAGATTAAGATAAGAATTAAGAAGTATATAATTAATTAATAATAAGAAACGTACAACAAAACTTGTGTAAAGGTTTTGCCACCACATTTGAATAGTCCCAATTAAAAAAATGTGCAGGTTCTTTATAACAAGTTTGCTGAGAGGTCCCTGAACTCTTGAACTTGAACCACCTGCCTCCAGTTTCGTCAAGTTTGATTAGCTGCTAATAGACATCTATATATTCTATACATTGTGGTTTAATTAAGTCTGTGTGGTAGAAAAATGACAGGGTTGCTGGAGAACCTGTTGGCTCCGCTGTTGCCCTATTAGCATTGTGCTAATAGGTCTCGTAGGATTATGACTGATACAGGAGTGAGAAGTGTGCCCATCTCAGCTGCTCAGTATACAGGAGCTCCAGCAAATAACAGAGTGAAGTATGCTAAGTTCAGCAGTTCTGTTTAGCAGCTACAGCAGACAGAGACAGATTCGTGTTCAGCTGCAACTTAGTACCAGTATAGACTGAAAAAATGTGTATTTAAAACTCCAGATCAGACAGAATATTATCCTTGTTTAATAAAAAGATGGCTGAAGGTCTAAGGAAGGAGTGTGCGGGACAGTGCTAAAACAAGCATGTTTTAGTCACATGAAGACTCAAAAACACACTCAGTTTTCATACAGAAGCCTTTATATATACAGAGCTGAAAAGCTCACAGATGCTTATAAGCTATTTGTGGTTTATAAATGTCTTATAAAGTATCTATGCACGACTTCTAATCAGTGCAAGAATACTTTATCTAAACTCCAAACTGGCCTTAATCCCATTTCACGTGCTGCCACTGACAAAAAAACAACAACAAAAAAAACAACCTCAAGTACTTACATTTCTGTAAAACAAAAATCTCTTTCCAGTAGCTTTTATAATATATACACCAAGCATTATACCAGGACCCCAAACCTGCCCATCCAACAATAAAAAAGATTGATTGAAATCAACACCATACAATCTATGACTGGCCACAAGCCACCAAGTTGGAGGCAGACATAACAAGCATTCTGGATACCATGAGGTCGCAGGGGTCAGCATGGGGTCAGAGCGGGGGAGAAGGAGGGGTTGTGGCGTCACAGAACCTGTAGCGTTCCCACATGCAATTACCACTGTGAGGGTGGGGGGGGGTCACAAAACAATACACAGAAATAAACTAGAAAACGATACAATTTGGCAAGCCCACTGCATGTGGTTAAGAACAATGAAGAGTTTATGGTTTTCCTATTTTCATTTTGGAGAAAAAAGAGACTATCCAAGAGACTTTGAACTGAGCTAGAGTGATCTTGAATTCACAGCAAAACTCACACACTTCTCAACACACAGTGACCAAACTCTGTCTCATCTGCTTACAGACAAGTTCCCCTGGTTCCCTCAAACCAGTTACAAAGACTTTATTTTCCAATAATTATGTATTTAAAGTACACTCATGAAGCGGCCTTAACCTAGGGGAGCGAACTGGAAAATGAAGGACACTTTGTTTGTACAGAGAGGCAGACAAAGGTCCTGGAGCTGTGTGACTACTTGAGCTTCATGTGCGAGAGGCAAACACGAGAACACATGACCAGGAGGACACGGATTTTACAAGTGTGGTCCCTGTGGCTAACTCGTATCAACATCATGTGTATAGACTATTGTGGAAAACTCAGGGAAGCAAAATAATGCAGGAAATTGGTTATGTATGAAGGCTTCAGCATATCTGACATTACGCATTGTGGTTCCAGAACATGATGTGAAATATGAGTTAATATCTCACACCGGTTGCTACAGCTGTACCTTGATTTTTGTGCATTGCCTCAAAATTCATCCTATCGGCAGACTACATTCTACAAATGCCCTGGCAGCTATTCAAAAGGAATAGCAGCGGCTAAATGTGCAAATGTGGCTTCTTGTGTTCACAACCTTGAGTGATGTTTATTGTGTATTGTTTATTGTGACATTTATGTTTATCCGTTATCTAACTGTGCAGAAAAACCAGGACCATGGGCATACTGTGTGTGTGTGTGTGTGTGTGTGTGTGTGTGTGTGTGTGTGACTGTGTAAATGTCATTCTAACAGCTTAGAACCATCATACCTCTAACTCCATATTCTTAGCTGAAACCTGTTGCAGACCATACAAAGTCCTAATGAAAGCACGTGAGAATGACAATCAATCCAATTCAAATCAAGCAGGGATCCATTTTGTCTGCATGTTTGCTTTCGTAGGGTTGTCATTCAAAAGCGGCTGTGATGGCATCGCAGTGTTGGCTGACTTTAGCTTGGCACACAGTTTTTCTATCTACATCAACAGAAAACACAGAAAAGAGGCCCTATGGTCTTCACACAATAAGTACAGTAAGAAGTTAAGTACAGTATATCTCACCAAGGACGGGCTGATCTAGAATGGACAGAGACATTTCACCATGCTTACTGGAAAGGTGCGTATGTTGAGTGATCTCAGACACAATGTATCACCTCCGTCAAACATGTAATAATAGTAGCAGTATAGTAACAATAGTAACCCGTTTAAAGAGAGCTAAATGTTTTGGGACAAACTATTTTTTTTGTACACCAATGGACCCACAGTCAGTATTTTCACAGAGGCTCCGAGAATTCTGGGGAAAGATCGACGTGGTTCTGCCGGAAAAAAAGTTCCCAGGTGTTACTGATCGTATAACATCGTGAGTATCCCTACATTAGCTGACATCGTTTGAACATCAGCTGACATCATTTGATCATCAGCTGACATCATTCGACCGTTTTGCTTACACTGTTTTCCGGAGCTCAGTGCGGTTTCCTTTGTGACAGGATCCAGGGATTTTATTCCTATTTCAGTCAGTGGTGAACCATCGCTCACCTTTCTAAAATAAACCCTATCAGCCCTAACCCCGACCCCCTCCCTCAACAACCTGCGTCCCAGACAACCCGTGAAGAGTGGTGCAGCTACAACCAATTACCTGTGTGCTCCCCCAACAGCCTCCCCCTATGCCATGTCCGCAGTCCCTACTGGGCGATAAATTGGCTGTATATACAGGTGTTTCAGCAACAGCTATGTGATGAGGAGGATGGGGAGGAAGGTTCAATGCAAGTCTGAGCGGCATTTGCCAAAGAAAGGAAAGGCGGAAGGGTGGTGTGGGGTTGAGGTTGGGGTTGGGGTTGGGTTGGGTTGAGTTGGGTTGGGTTGGGTTGAGTTGGGTTGGATTGGATTGAGTTGGGTTGGGTTGGGGTTGGGTTGGGTTGGGGTGGTGTGGGGGAGATTTGGCAGAGGCAGGTGGGCACTTCTGTTTACTCCCAGATTTGTTTGTTTTGAAGCCTAAAGATGTGAGGACATCAGCGGACAGCTCCAGGTAGGGGTGCCCACTGGGTAAGTGGTCCCCTCTCTAGCTCTCTCTTTCTCTGTCTCACATCTCTCCCTCTATCCACCCCCGCTACCCAAGTGTCTTTCTATTGTCCTGCCATCCAAGCATTCCCTGCTTCTATTTCTCTCGTTCTTTCTCTATCCCCTTGTTTTCCTCTCTGAAACCCCTCCCTCCCCGCCCCACCCCTCATGCCCACCCGCTTCCCTTTCTCCCACTGTCCATCGTGCTCCTGATAGGACCCACAATCCTTTGCGGTGTGGCACTCAGTTCCTCTTCCTGTTCTGTTCCTCCTGCTGCTCCGCCCCTTGGCCAGGGAAGGCATGGTTATAAAGATTGCGGTGATTGGCTGCTGCATTGTACAGCTTGTAGAGAGCCTGGAAAGACACAAAGCTTATCGGTGACCTACTTTCCCATTTCAGTCATTTTGGTAATATGTCACAGCCTTCCATTGCTTGTTAGAATTTTTTGTCATTTTTCAACATTTTGTATCATAAAACATTTGTTTAACAGCATCTGTTTCCTTGAATGAGTCTTATAGCTTAATTACATTTTTCTGGTAAATTCTTAGTATTTTACTTGACAAAGACTCTTAACATGCATTCAGCTCCACTACAGCCGTATATCTATCTACTATAAGCCTATATCAGAGACATTACATTAGGAGTTCACTTATACAACAGTGAAAAGTCCAGTTGGTATCATACGAAAGCATACCCAACCAATGCCTCCAGATGTTGGATTACGAAGAGCAGAGTTGATGATTTGCCCCTGGGGACTCACCTCATTTGTGCTCCCCTGCAGGAACAGGGACAGAAAAGACAAACAGTACTGTTACAGGTATCCCAATATGGCTGCTGTGTTTGTACGCTTTAACGTAAACACGTGGGAAATTCACACTGCTGACAGGAAATCTTGCATGACTTGTTTAACACTAAACATACGACCTATGTGTAAGTGTGTGCATATGTGTGTGTGTGTGTGTGTGTGTGTGTGTGTGTGTGCTTCACCCTGAGGCATGTTTATATACACACTGTATATATGTTGTTATTTATGTGAATAGGTGTATATGTGACAGCATATATTGTACTGTACTTTCAGAAGAAGGATTCAGTAATGTGCAGAAGAGCCTCACCTGGTCCCAGAGTGCCCCGGCCACCTGGTCGATGACGGCGCCCAGTTCGCGGTACTCGCCCGAGTAGCGGATGTACGCCCAGGTGCAGAGAGTGATGAGCGCCAGACCCAGCACCATGTTGCACACGCTGGCGATTATGTCCACGCCCACAAAGCCTGTGATGCCTGCTGCCACGTACATGATGAAGATGACCACAAAGAGCGTTGCGGGCGTGCGCGCGGCATGGAAGATGTTCTTGGAGTCGTTGTGCTTGATGTACTGCACAAAGAGCTCGTCCACCTCCGTCTCCAGCTGCTGCAGGTAGCGGCGGCTGAACTCCTCGCCGCCCATCTTCTTGACGCCGCGGAACACGGCCAGCGCCTCCTGACGGATCTCCACGTGGCGGGCCTGCAGTTCACTGGGAGCCAGGAAGGGACGGTCACCACCACTGACCTGCCAGACGTCAGTAACATCATCAGTGAGTACAGAATTAGAATGTGAAATGTAATAATAATAAAAATAAATAATAATAATAATAATAACAATAACAACAACAACAACATCAACAACAATACTACTACTACTACTAATAATAATAATAATAATAATAGGTTAATAAAGGTTACATTCATATCACATGTCTCACAGACTCCAGGGCACTTAAATGTGTCCCATACTGGCACACATAATGTATAAACAGATAGTCATACTCTTGATGCATGATGCATTTAAAGGCCCACTAAGCAACATTTTTCAGTTAATTAATCCGTTTCATACTGTTTAGGATGCTAACATGAGTAATTCCACGGCGAATGAACGGTGTAGAATGTGCCACTGTGGCCTACAACGGTATATACAGCATTTGCAATGTTCAACAGCAGCGGTCCGCCTCCAATAGAATGCAGTGCAATACAATGCAATACAGCGGTCTTTAGAGGGAGCTCGTGAGGGAAAAAAACTGAACGTTGCTTAGCCCTGCTTTAAAGATCATCAGATCATAGATACATAAATGGGTCTGTGTGCAGTCATGGACAGGAACACTGGCCATGTCTGATTTCTGTAAATCATATACAGTGGGTAAATGGATGGTGATGGACAAGCTAAATAGAGTTCAGGCATCACAATAGGGAAGAACAGATGAAAAAGTGTAAATGGATAAACTTAAATGACAGTGTTGATGACACACTTAAAGATTGAAATGAGTGTTGTTCAGAGAGTGATGTAGAATGGCTAGGTCACCTCCTCCATCTTCTTGCTGTAGAGGTCTTTGGCCGCTGCCACGGCTGCCAGGTTATTGGCCTCAGCTGTAGCCTGGTGACAAAACATCCCTTAAAACTCTATATTCACACATAATTCAGAAACAAACAATAGATGCCTTTAAACTCACATACACTCAAAAATCAAGTGATTTGTTTGTCTAGCTGTAATGTTATATTATACGAGTCTAATATGTATTACAACATGCAAAAAACATGGCAAAAAATGTCATGCTTTGAAAAATGAGGCCTGGGTAGGGTACCTGTAGCATGGACTTTGGATGTGGCAGTTCTTCACCCTGATAAATTTTTATGTATGCCTAAAAAAGAACATTTTCCCATTGTTACTCCAACAAAAGATAAATATATTTTACCACTATCTTGTACAGCAGCAAGAGAAATATTTACTTTTCTGAAAGGATTGCTTCAGTTGTATGTATTTTATTCAAGCTATTAAATGTGATATCAAATGTATGCAATAATATGTCTAACATAAGGATCCGAATTTATTTGGGATTTTACATATAGCTCATACACTCAGCTAAGCTGCATTCCCAAACGCAAGCATTTCAGTGATCAAGGTCCCTCACCTTGAAGTACTCGACCAAGCCTCTGCAGGTGATGTTGCTGCCGTTGATCTCTTTGACGTCCAGGTTGCGTGGACTCAGCAGCCAGGGCACCAGCACACGCAGATGATTGGTGAACTCTGCATCAATCTCTGGCAGAGGAAGGGTGACAGTACAGGTCAGCATGATTAGGACTCCTACCTGACACCACCCACTCAGTTTACATTGCACTAAGCTGACACCAATATGCCACACATTTATACACATTACTCATATCGAGATATTCAGAAGCTTCCAGATGAATGCAGCAATCATCAGCATTTCCACATTTTCTTCAGTAAGTGTTCATATTAAACTGTCTAAATATTCACCTCAATATCTGTCAATCACCTCAATCAGTCAATCAATATGGTCTTTTAGCAACAAAGAAGAGAGGGCAACACTAAATTGTGTAAACAGAGAGGAGTTATTTTTTTAATTTGACAAGCACCTCGAAGTCGTCCATCAAAATGTGGGTTGGTGGCCACCTTGAGGCCTGGATGGGGCATCAGGAAACAGGAGATGTTGGTGAAACAGGAGTGGATGTGTTTCCGCACATTCTGCAACTCCTCATGCTGGTTCTCTGAAATCTACATTTAAAAAATAATAAATAAAAAGTGAAAAGGCTATCCCAGAAGTGTCAACATGGTCAGTCTAGCGCCCTCTGGTGCACACTTGTGGTATTATATTAAGTGTGTCTTTAATTATTGAAGCAGCCCAGCCATCCCTGTAATCATGACTCAGCAGTGCTACTGGTGTGATCTCTAACCTTCAGTCTTTTTTCTAGGAACTTCATCCCTCCTTCCTGGCCATACGAAAACTCATAGGGAAAGCTCCAGTCCCGCACCAGGAAGATCATCGACTGAAACATACATTAAGCACATCATTAAAGAGGTGCTGAGACAAGACAAAATGAACTGTCTGCCTTTGAATCTTAAGAAATCTTCAGTAAGGAGTTGTGGATTACATAATGAGAGAGAGAGAGAGAGAGAGCAGCTGTTTCCCAAAGACAGGAAGTGCGTACCTGGAATGGTTTCAGGAATGTTTCCTCCATAGCTAGTCTTCCATACTCAGTGAAGAGCTGCAGGGACAAAGTGTGCGAGCATGTGCGTGTTAAAATAAAAGATTCATTTTGACCTGTCAGGGCATTTTAAACTTTGCCAGCTCATGACTGACACCAACCTGTAAGTGCTGCAGATCATCCTCCTGGACATTCTGAGAGATATTGTACACCTGGAAGCCAGATCATCAAAAGAGTGTCAATACAGATGCATTTAGTTCAGAGGAACTCATGGTGTACAGGATGGTTCAAAAACAAAACTACGATTTAAACTATAGTTTCTATGCGAATTAATGCTAGAAATAAGTGCAGTGTAAATGTTAAACTGTTGAAACAGGTGACATTAGCCCTGGTCTATGAGTACAAAACTAAAGCACTGAGGTACTGGCCAAATTACAGCCGTGTCATTAGTCATTAGCACATTAGGCTAAAGCTGTTATACAGAAGCAGTTCAATGGACATAAAAGCCTGTCCAGATACAGTACGTAGTGCCAGACAAGCTAAACACTGACAGAAACATGAAGCACATTAACCTGCCCTATAAGGTTCACTATTTGTGTTTGCGACGGATGAAGAGTCTTTCACTTCCAGACAGAGGTGATGGATGCGGATGGAAGCCAGGTGTCTCGTACTGTACCTGCATGGAGCTGATCATGGTGCTGAGAGCGAACACAGTGGCAGAGTCCCTCAGGGTGGACTGGCTATCAAACGTCCCCTGGGTATCCATCAACAGCACAGCCACCTGCGTTACAAAGGGACACTGGCACATGTAAGGGCTGAAAGACAAAGTCCCGTGCCTGTCATCCTGTCTCTGCAAGGGATGGCATGGCACAGTGTGACAAACATATGCTGACAAAAGTGTACTCGCTGACTGAATGGGCAACCATGTGTACATTTGTACATTGAAGACTAAAATTCTGCACAAATAATTGTTTTGGGGGGATACATTTGTAGAGGAACGAGGCAAAAATTAATTACATAAACTTTGTTAGGTTAACCATACAATAATTGAAGTCATTGAGCATGTCAGTTGGCGTGCTTTGGCATGTTTCAGCCAATGACTGAGTAGGACAGATTGCCTGTGTCTGTGAGTGCATGCGCCTCCTACCTTTGTCCCATCTGGCTTATCCACCAGAAAGACCTCACTCCAGATTTGGATTCCAGTGGTCTCCCTCTCCGATCCTCCCCTCCATGAAAACCCAGTCAGAGGCTCCTCTGGGTCTCCCAACCAGTCTTCTGAGGCCTACACGCAAACACACACACACACACACACACACACACACACACACACACACATATAACAAAAGGAGTCATGAAGAACAAATGTGTTCAAATTTCTAAAAACACTGGCTCATCTCATCGAGTTAAGGATAAATGTAAGAGTTTAAATACCCAAAAACTACTGAACTAGGCTAAGTGGTCTGGCACATCCAAGCCTCTAGCAGAAACCAAATCAAACTAACAAGCCTCAGCCATGACCATGACAAAGCTATTCTGTATCCAAATTCACAATGCTATACGTTATTCATTACCCAGTGACAAAAAGCTTTAAGAATTGTCATATAAAATAGTCGCAAGTCACTATCTCCTGAATTTAGTAGTGGTAGAGTAATAATGACTGAGCCTATCGATGTACAATTTAGAGGATTTTAAAATGTGCCATAAACTTATCCGAAGTGTACAAGTACAGGAATACAGTAAAGAAAGTACACAGCAGGGAGAAATCAATACATAACACACCAAACTGAAACATACTGCATAAACCATATTTGGACAAACCAGTAAAAAAGTGAGTGTAAGGACCTATGGAGCTGACATACAGTAAAGTGTACATGCATAAATGTTTGAGATTCATTACATGCCATTACATTTAAAGCAGCACCAAGGAGTTTTGAAAATCGCACCCTCTACAGATCTGAACGGAAGCATGTCATAAGGCAAGTCAATTGTAGTTTTACTTGAACTACAGATGCTACCCAATTGGGGAAACTTGTTAAGTGCTGTGAAAGCCGATAGAGGGCCGCTGAGCAAATGCAGCGAGTGTCGTTCACCTTGTTACGGGTTGAATGGACCACCGAAACGATTTTAAAAACATAATTTTAAGGTTTTAAAAAGTCTTTAGTGATGCTTTAATAATTTCTGACCACAGAAGGTAAATGAACACGTTGCTCATGGTTTTCACATGAAGGAGCCAAAGTCTTATTTCCTCCTAAATGAACACGTTGCTCATGGTTTTCACATGAAAGTCTTATTTTCTTAGCCTCCTGCCTCTGCTGCCACACCTGTGCTTACACAACTCACCTGGTTGTACATGTAACGCAACATGAAGTCCATGAGGAAGGATTTGCCCTTCCGGAAAGCTCCTGCCACTGAAATGGCCACCACTTCACGGTCCCTCACTTCCTCTGACAGCAGGATGCGGCTGAGGGCGACCTCGTCCAGCTCGAAGGAGTGGTCGTCCTTGACAACCAGCACTTGCACAGGCCGCGCCTTCCCATCTGGCTCCTCCTCCTCGGAGCTCCAGTCATATATGCCCTTATCTGTGAATGAGCCTGGGAAGAGACAAACCAAAAAAAAAAAAATCAAAAACAAGACACAGGCATGGACAAAATCCATCCAAGCAATTCTGCCATACTCAACATCCACAATGTCGCTTGTATTTTTACATTCATTATCTGTTATAGCATTCATTAACTTATGTTTACTGATCTGACAATATATGCACAATGCACCTTCTACTTAAATACCAATACACTCTACCTCAAGCAACTTCTACTGCTTAATACAGTACTAGATGCAAGATGCAAGTGTCTAAAATGCAATTAAGTGGTTGACACCGAAATTTTGACGATTGCTCCTGTCTCGGCTATTTGGGAAATGTAGAATCGCCTCTGCCTGCCTTCAAAATGGCTAGCAATGGGCATTTGTTGTTTCTATCCTTAAAACACTGGTTCTAAAACAGTGCTACTAACCGAGTGGTTAGTGGTGCTCACTGATGTTCCAAAACATGTATTGTAGCAAAATAAAGCTTCTGTAATGTTTTATTTGGCACTTTGTTTATAAGTGTAAGTGTAACTTTGTAAAAAGTCTTCTAATAGAAACCTATGGGACTTACAAAATGGCAAATAAAACATGACAGAAACTGTATTTCGCTACAATACTTGGGTTAAAAACCGAACAATACCTTTAACTTATATGTGGCATACTAAGTAGACTTAATTTTAGTCTGCGTGCACCGTACATAACTTACGCTATATGTCTTATTCATTGTTATCTTAAAGCCTCTATGTGTAGGATCGTATCAGAATTCCCCATCTATCGGCGAAGTAGTATACTGCATACGTTTGAATAAAATGTATTAGCCCTCCCCTTCCCACAATCCTAATTTGTTGCTACGGAGGCCGAACGCTCACTCGCTCGCTCTTATCTCAGTTTCTGCTACTCAGTCTCTGAGTGGAAACGCGAAAGGCGGAGCTGAATATACGATACTGCTCTCCCCTACAAGAACCCGTACTTTTGAAAATGGCGGCGCAAAATGGATATTCTTCTTTGGTCCCCAGCCATATCTATATATAAATGGAAATTACCAAGTTTACCGGAACACTACAATTTATTCATGGAGGTAATTACCATCGTTTTACATTATATTTTTAAAATAAAAAATATATTTTTAAGAAAAGACGAAGATAAATAGAAGATAAATCCTACACATAGAGGCTTTAATATAGCACCACCATCCACGGTGGAATCCATTTCATACTTTCTATAGGGCTGCATTGCAATGACAATAAAAACACTTAAATTGGCTTAATTTTTTGCATTTATCTTTGCCTAGGCCTAGTCTTCTAATCTCAACACTAGATTTTGGATGTCCAATCTCTTCTCATTTTAATTCTAATTTTCTGTTTCCAGTGATATCTCCAACAAATATCCATAACCAATAACCTTACAAGACACTCACCGCCCAACACAAACATACACACAAACTGCTAAAAGCCGTATTATGTGAGCTAGCCGCTCACTGCATTCTCCAGTAAATGGCTCTCTAAGTTGCAAGCTGCTTTGGATCAATACATCACACCATAGTTGGACAGGAGCAAGCATGGCATTAAAAACAGCTTGCTAGTGGGCAACACCAATTATGTCTATCTACAACAGCCTACTGATTCTGTTAGAACACCGAGGGAGTACTGAGGGGATGTTAGACCCATTAACCCCTCAATGGACAAGGACTTCAGAACCTCCTAAGAATCTCCTGTCCATTTATTTTTATAAATTTTGAGCGGTCCATTGTTTTTGCAGACACTGAATTTATAAGCTTGAGAAGATTCTCTGTGGTTGATTTGGAATTACAAAGGAATACTAGACTCAATTCACTGTGTGTGTGTGTGTGTGTGTGTGTGTGTGTGTGTTTGTGCGGATGGAAAGCTTCCAAAGCTCCAGTGAGTGTAGCATGGCCTTATTCACCGAAGGAGGCTAAAACTCTTGGTAGTTACATGTGCTCCTGTTATTTAAAGGTGATATAATTCAGACCAAAAGTTCCGAAAGCTCTTCGGCTTGCCAGTTGCAGTCATAGGGATAACGTTTTACAAATACAAATACACATACACATTTTGTGTGTGAAGTAAGTATAGCAAAACTATCTTAGTTTAGAGTGTATAAACTCAATATTCACCAAAACTGTAGGACTTTCAAATAAATGAAGCTTACTCTAGTCTATAAACCATTTATGATTCACATTTGACCTCCTGGGACATTCTCACTCAAGGGGGTCTAATCATCTAGCTTTACATTTTTTTTTAATTAACACTTATAGTTCACTAGATTATTTAGCACATGTAAAATTGTATCTTATTTCATTTGTTTCATTAAGATAGCGTTAGGTTAATGCAGCATTGCACTGTAAATTATTCACGCGCGGACCGATGCATCACATTGTACGCGCGCATACATACGCATACAACACAACATAACACATACGCACACAACACACATATTCCCTGTAATGATTTTCGGGCGCAGCCCAGACGTCAGAACTATCTAGGTGCGATGTGGGTCCGAATTGGTAAGCTATTGCTCCTTGATATGACCCGCTTAATGTGCCTCAGACCATTTTAGTATACAGTTACCCTGTCTTCGTCAGAGATGTATTTTTATCTTGTGACATGGGTTAGCTACATATCCGCGTTCCTGATCTGAAATGATCCCACAGCCTGTCAAGCGAGACATTTCACGCGCACTGGTCATGTGACACTAATGTAAAATGCCACAATATCACACATAATAGGGCAATCCCGTGTCTATGATCCCATGTTATTGGTAGCCTACAATAATGTGTTTAAAGGGAAGCAGTGGCCTAGTCGAGTTTCATCTTCATGCTAAGCCAATGCTACATTAATACTAAATGAACATTTATATTGGCCACTTAAATGTATCATAGATCAACTGATCATAGGGTGTCACAATAACGTAACAGCCATCAAAACAGCACTGAGTTTGGCCTGCAATGAGCCTAGACTGTGTGTGATGGGTGTATGTGCTACGAGTGTTTATCGCAACAGTGACGGTGCGAAGCTGTAGTTCAGGCCGGCCCGTTGCGGTGGATGAAAATAAGGGCGAGGAACCCCTTCTATAAATCGCATTGATGGTAAATGACGATATATGGGTCCCCTAAACAACGTTTTAATTAAATCGTCTCAGAACCATCCAAGTGGGCTGGTATGTCCTGTTAAATATGATACAGAGTGTAGCAATAGCAGGCACACACATCATTTAGGTGCGTCTTCTCGCACTGAAAAACAGCTTCAGCCTAGTGGTCCTTAACAAAACGAGCACTTACCCCAGCTGTCTCTGTCTTTGCGATTCCTGGCCATTGTCCTGCTGTATATTGGTCTCCGTTCCGCTGCTCAAGGGAGTATCGGTGGTAGCCTACAGTAGATCCTAATCACCAATCATGAGGCAACTACTCTCTCAGATCACAGCGGAAGATGCTCGATCTCATCCAGAGGACGACGATGAGTCTGGGATGAAACGCAGAGCTATAAATTGCCTCTAGAGGGCGATGTAAGACTTCGGTGGATTTGTCACTGCAAAGAAAAACGTGCAATATGTAGGCAAGCCTAGCAAAAGACACGCCCTGAAAGGGTTTATGGCAACTTAATTTCAGTTTTACTGCATACATGATCCTTGCCCAACAAATTGCAAGAGGCCAATCATTTTAATAATATATCTGAGAGGGGATCAAAATGCCTGGTATGAGCCCCCACTGTTTGTAATACAACAGTATAACACTAGATGGTGGCATTTGTACAAACTTCAAATAGTAATAGTAGCCTACACATTGTGTGTGTGTGTGTCTGTGTATAAAAATGAATGACAAAACATAAAGTGCAATAGAGGGACATGGCAAATTGTTATCATGGGGCCACTAAGAATACATTTTATACGTGATTGCAATATTGTCCACTGTCAAGGTAAACAATTTTAGATTGTTTGCTCTGCACAGGAGGAAATGACATGCCCTCTTGAGGCGGGGAGTGGAGAGTGGCCAGGTAGCTGACTCTTGCTAGCCAGGCAGGCTCGTTCTATAGCATTTGACTTGTGTTGAAGAGAAGTTTCAGCCTCCGTCAAACTCAGTAAAACAACCGTTTAGATGTAAATTTCGACGCAAAATTGCGCCATTTTGCGGATAAGAATTTCACTAAAATTTCACTCACTGTAATTGATTCTAACAACTTCAAAGGTAAGTTCATGGACATTCTAAATATTACGTTGGCAGGCAATTAACTTCAAAGCTGTTTAGTTTTCTGCTAGCTTGCTAGCAAGCCAAGACGCGCAGGGCTTGGTTAACATTATGAAGATGCCGAGACTTAGCTAGCTAAGTGGCCATCTCTGTATCGACAGCCTGCTGTTTGTTTTCAGACACATTATGTGTAAGGTACTTTGCTTCGATATCGATAAATTATGTTACAGTTCAATTAGCTGTCATTTGTTGTTGCAGTTTTACTTAATTGCGTAATTAATAGTAAACAATAATTTGTAACGGTGATAATGTTATATCGTTTTGAATACCAACGACGGACCTAACTTAACGTTAAAGCTTTGTAACAACCAACGTTGACGTTGGTGTGCTAACTCTGGCTAACGTTAGGTCAATTTGAGATCACGTAACGTTAACTCAGCTAACGACCTATTGCATGATGGCTAGCGAACGTTATAGATCTAAAGTTGTCTGCTATGAATCTGTAACTATACTTGTGAACGTTCTTTAACTTTTCGTATTTATCTAACATGGAAAGTATGCAACTCATTTGAATGAATATTAACCGAATGTTAGCAAGGTGAGGTGTCCCAGGAGGCTTTTTAATCGTTTTGTAGCCAACGTATCGACAACTAACTTAAACAGTATTGAGGTAACGTTAAAAGATTGTATTCCAGCGTGCCAGGTTACTCAAGTTCTCTAAGTTAGAGATAGAAGTAGTTCAAGTTGTTAGTACTTGAAATTTTCTGATAACGATGAACGAAGTGTTGCTTCAAGTGTAACACGGGACAGTTGCATATGTTTACAGGTATAGTATTTTACAATCTGTACTAATCATAGGGAGCTTACTGCTGATAGATATTAGAAATGGTGCACTTAAATATGTGTTCACGGCAATGTCAAACACCTGAATGAGATCACTAAAGTTACAGTTGTTATTTTTTGACGACCAGGAAATGGACCAGAATCCTTACTTGGAAGTTGGAGTAACAATGTGTTAGACCACCAAGGACCACGGTCTAATAAGATATTATTTTCCTTGCGGAATACTCTGGTGTCTGGAACCCCTTCGTAAATGTAAACAAGGAAAGGCAACAACAAAGTAGCTAACAACTAGCAAGGAAGCCACAATGGACATCTTTCCCAGACCCAGTGGCGAGATACAACGCCGAAACCCACAGCACGACTTTGAGCTGATTCAGCGTGTCGGCAGCGGGACGTACGGAGATGTGTACAAGGTAACTCTTAATTTTACTCTTGCAAATACAATTACAAGAACGTTGACGTTATTAATCCTTGACGTTATTATATTGCTAATGACGTCCTCCTTTTTTGGATAATGACGAACTATACCATAGTCTTATAGCCTAACATTGTTTTGCTGCGTCCGATTGCTTCTGTTCAAAGTCTGTTGCCGAAAGGTAGGAAAGCAAAGTCAAGTAAGCCTCAAGTCTATAACGTGGAGTTACACCAAAGCGTTTTAGAGCCCACCAACGCAAACATGGTCAGACCCAGATCAATATTAACTTTTCCAAGATTCCTTTCTTGTGGGAACATCTCTCTGAATCTCAAGAAAGTTTGAAGATGAGTTGTTGTTGACAGCATAGTATGTGTTTCTGTATGAAGATGTGTACCCTTGTGGTGCTTTAGATGTTTTCACTTCTACTGCTTTTATTGCTCCTGCTTTCACTGCACAAGCGATTCTCATCACTGCCTTGACAAAGGCAGGGTCCCAGTGTTAAACTTTTAATAAAAGAAAGATGAGTCACAAAGCCATCAACAAAGAGCCGCAGTGAGTTCCGCTTGGTCTCTGAGTCACTGCCACGGTTCACACCAGATCACCCCACTGCAATCCACCCCTCACCAGATCTCCGTGCTCTGCCAGATTCACCTGTTTCCACAAAATGGCCTGAATACATCAGAGAAATCCCCTCTCTTCAACTAATGGCAGTTGGGTAGTGGAAAATATTTTTTAATTAGACCTTTTTTTAATACTTGAGTTTTTAGTTTGCCTGGACTAAAGTAGCATGTGAAGGGAGAGATCTCCCTAGCTGAAGTTGTTTTTCAAAAATGCACAATATTATGCTTACCATTATGGTACGATATTTAACTTGTTAAATATCATATAGTGATATGATCTGAGACAATCTCAACCAGTTGTATTCTATGCTGCTGTGTTGTGTACGTGTGACTAAGAGGAAGACTAGTCAGTGTTTTGCAAGACTTTCTTAGCAACATCTGAACTGACAGCATTCCTGTCCAAAGGAGGGTGAGTAAGAGAAGACATGTATTTCATAATAATAACTATGGTATTGTGTTTAAAAGTGTGTGACAGGACGGCACATCAGGGACTGTCATTTAATCTATTGACTTACAATTACATGGTTTCTGTATGCTCCCGAGCCGACCAACTGATAAACAGAGTTTGTACTGTGTGAAAATAAGGACAAATGCCTGATGCATTTAGGCATCATGAAGGCACATTCATGAAGGATTATTTTTTGCAAATAAAGGCAGTCGGCCCATCTTTATATGGGTAACGTGGAAAATGAACTGGCTCATTTTTTTTTTAATTTTCATTTTGACAGCAGAATCATGCAAGAGTCCACTGATCATTCCCAGATGCTCTCTGTATGGAAAGGCACATCTCACCCTCTTATGCGAGTCTTCCTGGCTAGATGCAGGCTGTGTCTCCAGCCTATCACAGTTCAGTGCAGCTCAAATCACATGGGCTTTTCAGCTTTTTTGAATGCTCACCAGTTACAGAATTTGGGCCACATTTATAAAACGCTGAACGGGCTGAAACGGGCCCATCTGAAACGATACACCTCCTATCTATCTATCTATCTATCTATCTATCTATCTATATATATATATATATACTGGTCCAACCAAAGATCGCTTGGAAACGTCTCTGGTCCAATCCCCTGTTGTTTCATGAATTTGCCAGGGGAGGCGGGAATTACAAATATTTTCGTTCTAAACCTTTTAAATGAGCTTGTAAACAACATGCTAGCAGTGCACCTGGGTCACTTTCAGCTACACAAATTTGCATACACTATTATTGAGGCTCAAAGAACAATTTATGATGGTCAAAATATGTGTTCTATGGTTCCTTTAAATTGGGCCGCATATTTTCAGCAGGACTTAACTAGGGGTAATGACAAACTTTTAGGGTCCTTGTCTATGCCTTCCACCCAATCTCGCTTCCATATCTAGAAGCTGCTGGAGATATGTGGCTAACTGAAGTGGAACTAACCTGACATTATGCTGTTATAAATTAGAAAAATGTGCATGTGTATGCTGAGGTCAGGGCATGTAATTGCATCTCACTCCTCCAGTTTCTTGGGGGATACCCCCCCAAGCAACTGCTCCCCTGATGCGGTGCTGGCAGGATGAGATCAGAGTCCTCATTGTGATGTGGCCTTCCCCACTCTTTATGGGAAACGGGGGTAAAGCTTGGAAAGTTCCTGGAAGAGCAGTGAAAGTGGTCAGGTCATTTCCGTTTGCCGTCTGGACCTCCCGGCTTTATTTACAAGTGTGACATTAGTTTGTGAGTGTGTGTGTGTGTCAGTCAGTGCTTCCTCTTACCCAGTTGAATGCGTGTTAGAGGAAGCTAAGTGAACATGCCAAAAACACCTTATCTTGCAAGTGAATTAGCCACACATATAAAAAGGTGGTAGGGCTGATGTAGGTTAGTTTCAGGTTCTCTGAAAGTTTAGTTTGCAGCAGAGCAGTGGAACAGACTCTCTGTCCCCTCTACGGGCGTGTTGTCTTAGCTCGGAGGGCTGGAGTGACAAATGAGCAGTTTCCAGCAGAACGCCCACTGATGCGCGATACGCCACCATCCGGAGCGGTGGCCCACAAAAATACTATCCCTAAAAGTAGTAAATTCGTCAGGAAAAGAGACGCTTTGTCACGTCTTGCATAACTTCCGGTGCTGCTGCTGCACAGATCACTGTCTGTCTGTGTGTGTGTGGATGGGGGAAATAGAGAGAGGATAGTTGGCTTTTTTTGTTTTGAAAGTGGTTATCATGGGTCAGGCTCATTCTTTCCATTTTCCTCATGCAGCAGTGGAAAGGAGCTCCAGCAGCGAGACAGGCATTTTTCTAGATGTGCTTTATTGGTGTTGTAATGCACTAATGAATATCCTATTTGTTTCTGTGCTTCTCAGAAAAGAAGCTGGAGCTTACCATGAGTAATTTAGGTTTTCCCTAGAGAGTGTACCTTAGGCCTATAGTTTTGTGTGTGTGTGTGTGTGTGTGTGCGTGCGTGCTGGTCTGCTAATGTGGGTCACTGCAGTTAGTTACAGGATATGTTTTTATATCTTTAGTGTGGTGGCTACTGTTTTTGTCTGAGCGTGCGATAAGAAAGCTGATAGCCTAACGTATGCTCACACCATTACTGCTACCTTTAGCACGCACACATGCACAATTACTTTGTCAGTAATCTGTTGGCTAGATTGCATAACGGGGTTATACCCGCTGCCAGCCTCTGGCTACACTCAGCCTAGACCTCTTGCATACACAGACAGCTAAGCTACGTAAACACACAGACAGTGAGACTTGACACACACACACACACACACACATTCATTGGCACTGACTTTGGCAGCCTACCATGAGACAGACCATTTTATTTAAGGGGCCTCAGGAGGGTAATGGTGTGGCAGCATGCAGCCATTATCTGGTGCACCACCATGGCATTGTTACGCTTCACCTGCGGTGACTGCTGGCTCTAGCTTCGGCAAGCCGCCCGCTGGGCTGACTGTAGATCGTTAGGAGCTTTTCGAGAGCTTAGGGAAATTTTTGTCCTTATGTTCAGTTTTCATAATCAGTGGAAGGCATGATTATGATAAAGTTGATCATATGCACAGTTTTACGTTTCT
Source organism: Limnothrissa miodon (assembly GCA_017657215.1). Taxonomy (NCBI): domain Eukaryota; kingdom Metazoa; phylum Chordata; class Actinopteri; order Clupeiformes; family Clupeidae; genus Limnothrissa; species Limnothrissa miodon. The sequence continues at coordinate 63,798 of JAGFZM010000659.1, forward strand.
GCTTGTGAGAGAGAAGCAGAGAGAGAGAGAGTAGGATAGTCAGAGGATTCATTCTCAAAGGTATCAGCAGGTTCATGTCCCCCTATGTCGCGTGGTAGCAGTAACAAAGTCTATGGAACGTCATGAAAAGCAATCAGCTGTGCACAGCTGCCTCTCTCTGTTAGCATGCATGCTAAACAAAAGCAGAGCAAAACGCTCAGATTGCTGTGTGAATGAAAAACGAGGACTTCTGATCTGATCTGTTCCTAGTGAGTGAGTGTGAGTGTGAGAGTGCCTGCAGAGAAAGTTATGTGGTGGCCTCTCCCATAAGGTCTGTCCTGATCAGACAAGCTGTTGGCTGCTGGAATGCCAGAGCTGATATTCCCCACACAGACAGAACCACACACACACACACACACACACACACACAGATAGATAGACTGAAATGGCTGGTTGGCTGGCCCTCAGTATGCACACATTCACAGAACAGGCTGAAACAGGACTGGGGCCTTTTCAAAACAACTGTGCAGTATGTTTTTCTCTCCTTCTTCGTTCCCTCTCTCTCGTGCGCTCTCTCTCCCTTTTTCTCTCTCCCTCTGTCCTTTCTCCCTCTGTTTTTCTCTCGCTGCACGCCGCACTTTCTTTCTCTTGCTCTGAGTCTCGGCCTCTCCTCCCCCCTTTCTCCCCTCTGGACTCACACACAGGAAATACCGTGCATTTGAGAAGTGTGGCTCAGAGCTCAGTATGCTGCTGTGCTACACACACACACACACACACACACACACACACACACATCCACACATAACGGTTCACAGATATACATGTTGGTGTGTGTGTGTGTGTGTGTGAATTCACTTAGTCTTTTAGTCAGATATTATGTTTTTGTTTTCTCTGTGTCTCTCACACACCCACCACAAAGCGTCATTCTCTCACATACCACCATCTATTTCTCACAGATTCTCGAAGCAGT
>JAGFZM010000660.1:9104-21969 GCA_017657215.1 Limnothrissa miodon
TGTGTGTGTGTGTGTGTGTGTGCGTGCATGCGTGTGTGTGTGTCATGGATGTGTAAAGAATGTAGCGCTTTGCTGTTATCTAAATTCTCTGTGTTGGGAAAGTTATTAAAGAAATGCAGTGTGTTACAGTTACAATCCTATCTTTGAAACAGTACTGTAAGCATTTTAATCAGTTTAACAAAGCAATGTCACAAAATACATTCAAATTTTGGATTGCTTTATTACATTTTGAATACACTTTCTCAACTATCTTCCATTTTCCTTTTTTGAGACCTCACAGTATTACTCAACTCTAACTGCTGTCAAATTCTTTTAAAACTCCCTCAACACAGCAAAAGCAGCACAGCAACACATCTTGGTCTTATAGTATGTCTGCTAAATCAAACATTTGACATGAAAAACTTGGTTAACATCACTGAACAGGCAGTTGTCGATTTGTTTGGGATTGATTATGCATGTGTGCGGCTGCCCTGCTCACCACAGCTCATTTTGATTTCTCCCAGTGTGTTGGAGTCAACATTGTAGTTCCTGACACTGCAACTGCAAACTGCTTGTAGGCTGTTGCACAAATGGCAAAACAAACCTTATATTGCTTAACTTTTAGCCGATGTTCAGATACAGCTGAAATTGTAATGCCGAATATTTCCTGAATGTTACTAGAATTTAAGTACCCATTTTTCAAACTAATGAGGCTGATAACTGTGACTTATGTAACTCGCCAACACTGTGTTTTGTAATTAAAATATTTAATTCCCCGACACTGTGTATATTTATACACAGTGTGTGGGTGAATGTGTGTACTGTATTTGTGTGTGTGTGTGTGCCCTCTATGTGTGTGTCTGTGTGTGTGTGTGTGTGCAACGACTAAAGCCTATCCAAATCACATGATATCCTGTGGCGTGGAGTGGAGTCAGTGGCCAGCCTGTCTGGAGGGCTCCGTGTGGGGACATCTTTTCTGAAGGGATCCTCCTGGATGTCTCCCAGCGCCCCCCTTCCCTCCTCACCTTCCTCCTCAGGACACCCCCACCCTAGCCTACCTTACCTCACCCACCACCCCCTGCTCCCTGCCACCAGCCCTCTCCCCCAACCTCCACAGGCTCTCAGCTCTCGAGCGTGGCCCAGGGATTGGCTGCCAGGGCCCAGTTCCTGGACCACGTTGTGCCGTGGAGTCAGGCCCAGGTTCCCAATGCCTGCCGACTCTGTGTGTGTGTGTGAGATTATAACAAAGCCACCATCTCAGCCGTGCCTTGTAGTGACATGTTTGTGTGGTTTGCAGTTAGCACTTGATAATTACCTTGTGTCTCACTAAAACCCTTCACTACTTGATAACACAGCATCTCACAGCATCTGTCACAGCATCTCACAGCTCCTTTCACTACCACTTACCAATGGTTTTAATACCACAACGTTCTTAGACATTACATTTTCATCATTTTAGCCCACTGCTGTCCATTCATAAGACATTTTAACCATACAAAAAGCTATTTTTGTGTGGCATTATGTGTAACAAGCGTAATTTAAGACTGTCAGACTGTTTGTTCTTAAATTTAATCTAAACCGCAGAAACCTATTTGATGTCAGAATGATCAACCTCAACAACCATGTCAACATTAACATAGTACTTTTTAATGACAGCCAGAACAACAGGAGCAACAAATAGACTGTAACTGTATGTGTCCATAGTAATTCTAGCACTGCATGTATACTGATGGATGTCCTTGCTGCCCTTCTAGAGAGAAAATTCCTTGAGTCCGGAGAATTCCGGAGTCAAATTCCTTGTATGTGCAAGTATACTTGGCGAATAAAAACTGATTCTGATTCTGTTAACTAAGAACTGGTTCCGGGTAAGCCTACATCAAAGCAAAGCTGTTTGACATTGCCTAAGACGACCATGAAATCCTGGTTCAGATCCAGTAGCCTGCAATAATTTTGAGGAATGATCTTCCAAGATACCATCCTGTCCAATTAAACCACCAAAGGAAATGAGTATATGCAGTCCTAAAGGTGACACATTACTTCTCTGATCATGCTAGTAGAGCGTCCACATTATGTCTGAAATGTACAAGCTGAGATTTACATAGCCTATAATTTAGCAACACGGGCACACAGGACCGGTGTCGATCTCTGTTCAGACTTGTGAAGTGCCTGCATGAACAGCATGTAAGAATAGTTTGTTTATGAGAATAACCTCTTCCCTGGATAGGCTAGACAGGCCTACAGCACGCTCTGTCCTTTGGTATCCCCCGACCGAAACACCCTGCAAGTGATGCTCTACTGGAACATTCATGAATACACAGTGAGTTGCAGAAGAAAATATATATATAAATGTGGAAGCCAACAAATACCCACGAATAGGAAAGCTCTGAAGGTTTATTTTGGACTGCTGAGTGGGGAAACATCCATATTCACACATTCAAAAGTGCAACATCGAAATATTTTATGTTCGTCGCCTGTTGTTATCTTTTCAAAGGAAATACCCCATGAGCGCCGTTACCACAAGGACCGCACAGGACAAACGTTTAACCTCACATCTGTAAGCTTAGTCAGAAGAAATGTAGTCACGCCTAAAAGAAATTCACACCGTTTTTGACAGTCTTTCATCTTGCCCTCCACAGTAAAGTATGCTGCAAACTTTTCCCCTAAGTTTATCTAGCCTACATGCAATCTGTACTACTTGATCGAACACGCAGACGTGTTCTGTCACGTAGGCCTACAAGAGGTCCACATATTCGCAATGTTGGCTAAGAAAATAACAATTAAGTCAATGTGAGTATTGGTCAGTTTAACACTGTTTGATACATAGGTTTTCATGACCGCATCTTACATTTGACACATTTTACAAATTGCTCACAATGTTGGCTATGTGTTGGGTGCCTGCCAATTTGCAGAGAATATATGCTACTGTGAATTTGTCCCAGTCCGCAAACAATCAATGCCAGTCGGGGACATTGTCCTGGGACTGGCAAGCTGTCAGAACACAGTGACATTTGCACACTGCAACTCAATAATAAAAGCTCTTCTAATGGCCATTTACAGAGCCAGTGGAATGTGCCACTGCTGCAGGCTACCAGCAACGCAGCATTCCCGAAGTCATTATGTTTATGGCTTCAGATAAGGTTATGCTACTGACTGACAGATTTGAAGGTTGTGGAACTAACCTTCATGATGCCGCATGGCGTGGTGCCCCCGCCGAGGCTCCTCTCTGAAGAGCTATCACGGCTCCGGTTGCCGATTCTGGGGCTCCCTTGTTCTTTACATCTCCCGTTGGTGTACACCCCCTCGGCCCCAAGCACCGGGAACCCGGTAACCGGTGTCACGTCCAGATATGCCCGTGTCCCCGTTGGGGTCAATACGGCTGCGGCGTCATTGAGGTTCAACCCCGCGACATCTAGAACCGCAGCAGCTGTCTGTAATTGGGACGTCGCGTCCGGAGAAGGGGGCTCCAGAAAGGGTCCCGACACAGCTTCAGATGCCTGCAGCCCAGCCATGATTTACTAGTGTTACAGAAACACCTCGGATTTCAACATTTTGCTAGTAGGCTACCGGTGCTATCCTGTGGTTTAGAGGAGCACAGCGAAACCATTCGCCTAAAGGGAGCTCATAAATCTCTGGGCAAATGGGGCGCTCTGGCGATCTTCAAGCTGCCTCGGCTACAAAATCAAGCAGTCTATCACGAAGGTAGAGATGTTCAAACTCTGATATCGCAGACTCTTGTTCGCTCAGTCGCTCGCGTGAAATGCACAGATGGCTTTCACTGTGAGATCTGCTTTGATTAGCTGTCTTGCTGGCAACATGCGGCGTCCGCTGCCAACTCCTCCCAACACAACAATAAATAGCTCCAAGCTAATGTTAAGTTAGCTAATAAACATGCTCTTCTCGTAGTAAACAATGTTCGTAGTCCAAGGAATCACAGTTGCAGCTCTCCAATCCCTGAGAGCGAATCAGGGTGCGTAAAATATGTCCTTGATGGCTCCCCCCTTCTCGACTCCCCCTGAGCGCTCCCTCCACTTTTGTTCTCCCCTGTGTTGGTCTTCCTCTCACCGACTCTTTGCCTCTGTGTACTCATTTACTTTCCTTTCGGCTGAAAGAACGATAGTTTCCACATGTGCTTCCGTGGGCTGCAGCCGCAGATGGAGTTGAGTTCTGGTAAGGAAATAATGATCACACAGATCGAGTCCTTGCTCTTTTCCATGGACTGCTTGTTGTCCATACAAAACCCAAATTCCCCGATTCAAACACGCAGCGCGCGCGCGCGTCCACACACACACACACACACGGTGTGTGATCCTGACACGTAAGTGGCACAATCTGAATCGAATAAACAAAAAATGGCACAACTACCGCGTTTTTTAAAATGACTTTTTGAAAACATCGCACCGAACTTTTACAAAGTACCTTTACACTATGCTTTATGCTCGTTTTGCAACTATTTCTTTTACATGAATGGCTTGAACCAATAAGATGATCACTAAGATGCTTCAGAAAGGCAGGGGTCTAATTCACCAGGCAGCCGAACTGAAATATAAAACATCTTTTGATATAAATATAACTTTAAAAATATTGTGACTAGAGTTTCATGGCCCCATATCCATTTGATCCACATGAGACTGATGTTATTTTGATGTCTGATTATTTATTTAGTCTAAGTTATTGTGATCAAGAATGTCAAGTAATATGTATAAACATTACTTGACAGTAATAAGTCAAACTGGGTTCAGAAAGCACCATATTGTGTAAATGAATACTAATTTGTCTTAAAAAAAAGTTATCAGGAAAAAGCAAAAATATGTAAATGCAGTTCTTTTTTAATTAATTAACCACAGCAATACGTTGATCACATCAAGAAGAAGTCACTGTTTATCAATTGCTAAAACATTAGTACTGAGACCTTTCCATTTCAAGAAGATGGGCAGGGCTGGAACATATTTCGAAAGTGTTTAATAGCAACTGATCATTTGCTCATCGGCATCTTTCTGCTGCTGCTTCAGCCCTCACTCACTTCCTGTTTCTCTGTCTCTGAAGAAGCTTACGGCAGACGTGAGGACTCAACCCTCGTGATTCTGAGAATGAATCAGTCGTATGAAACACACACTTTCAAGGCAGCAGACTAATGAGATCCTGAGTTTGGTGAGACATATGTCAGCACATTGTGTCATTACCTTTAGAATGGATGAACCTAATGAGCACTTGCCCTTTCCAAATGAATTGTAATTTCTGTGCCTAGTGCTATGTTATCTCATTCTGTTGAAATGGCAGACAAAGCAACACGGTACTGTATGAATTCATGACATTTCAAATGCACCTCCAGTCATTTACATTCATTTTGTAGTGACTGATCATGATCTCCAAGGTTTTACACTCAGTTTAGCAGCTCACAGCCTTGGCATTGTCAGGGACGTGGTGCCGTTAGTGAGGTACAGGGACAGGATTCTGTGAAAGACAAGAATGGCCTTTTGTATCCATGAATCTCCAGCAGACTCATGTTCTCTGCACTGAGGCCCTCCTTAGAAGATCTCCTTCGCTCCTGGAACAGAACAGGACCATTTGTCCAATAGGCCAGCAGTTTAGTCCTAGACTGGGCTATAGAGGAATTCTCCCTCTCAATCTTTAAGCATGAAAAAAACAATGTAATGAATGTCACATTCCTGAAGAGAAAATGACATTCACCCAGATTACACTGAAAGAATCAGGATTGAATCTGAATCAGAATGTATTTCGTCAGTTTAGTCAGTGAATAATATGTACAACGGATTTGTTCTAAGATACTGTTATTGCATAGAGACAACATAACAAGAAAATAACACAGGCAATGTCAAAACACATTAAAGATTGAACACAAACAATTGTTCTATGTATAAGTGTGCTTTAAATAGCTACATAGAATCCACACAATACCACCTGAATCAGGGAGTATACATAATGCACAGAAAAGGGCCTTACTAAGCTATGAATATTTTATGGCTGAAAAACCAATCCATGTGCTAGATTTGAAAGTCAGACTGTTTACATTTCCTCTTTAGCCGAAAGAAGAGCTTGCTGAGGAAGAAGTGACAGGGAAACAAGCTACTGTACACAGAATTACTCCCGCAAAGCCTACAGCCTACTAGATTACAGTCCCAGCTCAGAGCAGGAGACGGAGATTGAGCTCTTCTACAGTGTATGTAGCAAAGTCTGATCCATGATAAGAATGGATACATCAGTCTCCCAGAGAATATCATAGATTGCCTTTACAGTACACAGGAGTAAAAAAAAAATGCAGGTTAGAAGGAGACAGATTTGATTGTTGTTTTTAACTGCAACTGATATTCATGACATTTTATGATGTTATTTGTGTTTTGTTGTATGTCTTTTGTCCTGATTTTGATTTGACACACAAATTGGACCAAATTGCCCACATTTTTCCCTATTAAAAATATACTTAATCTAATTGGATGGTAATGCTCTCTGAACATGTAACACAAATTGTATTATTTTTCATAATATTTGGGGGATATTCACATTTCTTACTGCTACACAGCACAAGGAATATAGAATTTTCTTCTCAGTGGTTGTTTATTGGAAGATGTGGTTGTAATTGTCCTGAATAGTTAGCAATGGAGTGCACTGGACACATAGTTGTAAAGCCTAGTGAGTATAGAGCCCTCCTATGTCACTTTCATAGGCTAAAAAAGTGACGTTTCAGAAGAACGCCTTGTGGTGATTGTGTGCACATTCTGTGTCTTGTAACAAGTCTTTTCATTGTGGGTAGCAAGCTGGAGACCAATGTGCTGTATTCTCCCATCTACAATAAGCTCTTTCTTTTCCATGAAAGGAATGAATATGGGTCTGTGTTGGAAGCAAAATAAGGACATCAAACATGAAACGACCTCAAACACCCATTCAGGCACACTCTCTCTTCTCTGCATTTACATTGGCAATAACAACAATCAACATTACAACATTACAACAGACTACAACAACTAATCACTTTGAAATGACAACCTGGTCCAAGGTGACGTGCCGGGGCTTTAGTGTGGACATGTGCTGGATAATGCAGTAGAGCAGTATTGATCTGTCTGGAGATGGAGTGAGATACAGTTAGAGTCCATCGAGCCTTCGCTCGTCTGGCCACAGCCATACATTTGCAGCCGCTGTAGGGACATCGGTTCAGAGTTTATACCTACTGTTTGATTTCTTTTTTGGGAGGCTTTTTTTTGTCTTTATTGATAGTACAGTGGAGAGAAACAGAAAGTGAATGGGATCCGGGAAGGACCACGGGAATCGAAACCGGGTCGGTTGCAGGTGCCCCAGCCAGTTGCGCCACAGCTGGGGCCCTGCTATTTGATTTCTGTTAGCTGATCATATATATATATATATATAGAGAGAGAGAGAGAGAGAGAGAGAGATATAGATGTATCAATGTGCAGTAATCAGTGGAGGTACCAGGCAGAAATCCAATACACTGGCAAAACCTAGTCTCACAATGGGATTATACAGGCGGGTTTGTGTTGAAAAGCCCTTGTGACCTGAGCCACTTGCGAGTCACACTTGTATTCTCAGCCGTGTAGGGAGCCATTATAGTAAGTGTGGATAGCCTGCTTGGACTTGATTTCTTCTGTGATGACCAGTGCAGTGGAGTGTCTGAGCTCATGATCAGGTAGGAACACTGACAATGGACATGAAGCTGCTGCAAACAATAGCTTTCAACATTTCATCTCCAGCTCTAAGCCAAGCGCTTCAACACCAAGCAATGAACAGATCAAATGGGCTTGGAAGGAGATACACAAGCACACAGGACACCAATAACAACAACAACAACGACAAACAAACAAACTATTGGGTCTAGACACGCTCTGTGCAGTTTTCCACATGAAGTGCTCAGATGTGAAACCCATTTGCACTGATGTCTATTTGCAATTATCTACAGGAATATATTTGTATAATTTTGATCAACTTTATAATCAGTCCAACTGCAAAGGGTTTGTTTTGGCTTGATTACTTGATAATAACATTTAATTTTTATTTTGATGGAGATTATGTTGAATTTTTCTGTAAAAAAACGGAACGGAATTTTTGCATATTTGTAAAAATAGAGGCCACAAGGTACAGCACTACACTATGTGACACTCACAGTTTATTCAGTTTACACAGTTTACTCACAGAAATGTATTTTCTTTGTGGACTTCCTAAACACTTGTGGAATCAATAATCAATTTTCTCTTGCCAGTAAAGTACATTTGGTACTGTACAGACACAGACACAGTTGAGACACAGTGATTGAGATAGCGAGAGAGAGAGAGAGAGAGAGAGAGAGAGAGAGAGAAACCAAGAAGAAGAAAAGAAAGCAAGAAACCAACAATTGCAAACAACCCCAAGACAATACAATTCTGAACGTAAGAATGAATACAAACCAAATTATCAATTCACAAAAAGAAAAATACCTAATATATTGGAATGAAACAACAGAAAAACAGAGCAAACTAACTATTTGGCCCTACAGCGAGAATTTAAATTGGCCAACTATCTAACTGCAGTAAGAGACACAAAGTTCAGAAAAACATTATCAAGATACAGACTTAGCAGTCACAGTCTAGCCATTGAGGTAGGCAGGCACAGACAATCTTGGACGCCTGTAGAAAACAGGTTGTGCTTGTATTGTGACAAAAAAGAAATTGAGTCAGAATTACACTTCCTCACAAGCTGTCCAAATTACACAGAAATTCGATCTAAATTCTACCCAAAATTCAAAGTCTTATGCCCAACATTCCTAGAAATGGAAGACCTAGACAAAATGAGATACTTATTAGGAGAGGAGGAAGATAGTGCAATAATAGCTGCACATTATGTCTATACCTGTGACAAAAAAAGGAGAATGACCACTCAGTAATGCGCCTCTACATATTGATCACAATCCTTGCTCACATGCATGCTCATACACACACACACACACACACACACACACACACACACTCATCCTTACACACAATCCACATCACTACATACTGTATTTTTATGGATGTACTGATATTGATGCACCTATCATTTGTATGTTATGTTATTGTTATATCTGTTACTTGTATGTCAAGTTGTGTTTGTCTAAACACTGGCTTTGGCAATACTGTAATTGCAGTCATGCTAATAAAGCACCATTTGAATTTGAATTTGAATTTGAGAGAGCAAGAGAGAGGGCGGGTGGAGAGAAGCACACATTTATCACGGGAAAGAGAATGCTAATGAGGGCCAGAGGGAGTAAGACGCTAAAGCTAAGTGGGTTGGATTCTCCCGTGGATTGGCTTAATGCAGCTCTGCTCTCATCACTGGCAAGCAGCTTGGAATCTGATCAGGGCCAGCCCTGAGTGTCCACACAGGACACGGCCAGCGCAGCATGGCCCCTGGGAAGAGACAGACAGACAGACAGACAGACAGACAGACAGAGAGAGAGAGAGAATGACAAGATAAAATAACTCATCACCTCACTATGGCCTTACAGTAACTGATGCTTCATTTTGTGGCAGCAGACTGCAACATCCCGTCAGCTTAGGAGAGCTACACTAGAGATAAAAGTCATAGCTATGGTATCCACTTGTCTTATGGCTGGACTAAGATCTCCCTAAAAAATGAAAACTGATAACCGAGAATGATGCTGGCATAACACAAACCTCTCTGTTAAAACAGAGCAAACTGCAGTTGTGTTTCTATGGGAAATATGAGCTTGATTTGGACCACTGGGAAATGTTGAACAAAAGCACGTAATCCTGTACAAAAACATAAGACATGACATCTTCTGGGGTGGACAAACTCCTCGTTCATAAGCACAGAAACAGACAGTAACCAGAATGGATGCAAAGCCGTTTACTTAAACTTAATTGTTAGACAATTCTACTGATATACAGTAATATACTAATAAGCTAGTTATGTTATGGCAAAGGTCTGAATTTGCACCTGTTTCACCTTGCATCTCACCTCTTGTATCTGTATCTGAGTCTGTTAAGTCAATTAAAGCAGCAATAGATGACTGTAGGCTCTCCTGGAGTCTTATTCTTATGAATGAACCCAGAGCCTTCCAACCCATGTCCTGCACATTGCTGACCAGGTGCAATTGTGCTCAATGAGCAGAGTGGAGAAGGTCTAATGTGGCTTTGTATAGTATGAAGGGTTTGGCCTGCAGAGGAGCAGAGCTGGTGTGGGAGCGCCCATTAAGTCAACAGGGGGGTGACTCGTCCAGATGGGCCCCAGCATCCAGCCACACACTGGGCTGCAGGAGTGCGCTCAGAATAGGGGCTGACTGAGAGAAGAGACTGAGACTGTGGGCTCTTCAACTGAATGAACGCTCATATAATGCAAGACTTTCTTTTTTTATTGGATATTTTTATACTTTATTCATTGGATTTTGATAACATGAAAAAACTACAAAATGCAATGCCATCCCACCCCGTACCCATCCCACCCAATCCCAAGACTTTCTGACACATCAGGCACACTTCATGTTGGCACAACATACATGCCATTTTGTTACAGAAGTGATGGACCATGTGCTAAAAGCCGATTCGCAGGTTAACTTCAGATGTTACCGTTATAATGGGAAAACACACACACACACACACAAAAACATGGTCTACAGTGGCACAAACAAATGACAATCCATCATTTAAAAAGATGTCAATCAAACTACTGTGCAGCAAATGCCTCAGAGAGAAAAGATAAATGTTATGATAAATAACAAGTAAATGTCAACAATGAGCTGAAGTCACACAGATCAGAAAATATTTTTTTTTCTGAGCAAGTATTACTTGGACAACAGTGACATCTTGTGGTCAGAGAAGGAAATAGGTTGGTTCCATAGCAAGGCTGTTAAAAATATAGTCAATTGTTTTAATTTTAAAATGTGGTTATTTGTTTTATAAATCAAAAGGAATTTAAATAATAAAAGACCAAGTACATAAATACAGAAAAAAATCTGAATAGAAATTTCTAATATTTAGATTTTGTCTATAATATGAATCTCATTACATGCCCGAAGGAGTAACTTCAAATCAAGCAAACTGACATGAAAGGGTCTTGGCTTTCATTTGAAACCAATTTTATGTTTCTAGGCAAAGGGGTTTTCAAGTTATAAACTTTTGAATGTCAGTAGGCCCTCTTGTTTACAAGTCTCTATGGGAATTTACATAGGGGTCCCAATCAAAACGCATAAACATATTTTTCAAAAATGTATATTCAAAAATCATATTTTTGGTCTTTTTACTTCAATTTTTTTGTGTAACAGGTTGAGAGATGGAGTTAGGACTTTTATTTTTTTATTTTTTTTTTATTTACATTTTTTTATTTGGGGGTATCATATGGATGGTACCTTCATATCTTAGTTAGTTCATAGACATTTGAAATGAGCGGAAAAAAAAACTTAGTTCCAACCTCTATAACTCTGTTTCCATATGTCACAGAAACATACATATTCCTCTAGAAAAAACTTGAGGGTGTCACCTTTCCAATGGTATGAGGCACATCCCTGAGTCTAAAACTATGTAGGAACTGTCAAGCTTTCAATTTGGGTATGCCGTTGTTTTGAAAAAAAGGAAAAATAGGGGTGTGCCTTAAGAGGTTAATAATATTCACTCATTTATTTTGGGGGGTGAGAAATATATTTATGATAACCCTACTTTATTGTCATGGTTTAATATTTGAGATTACACCTACACTACTAAAATGTATGTGACACTAATATGGAAGTGTCTGATAAATATATTTCTGTAATGAGTTCAATTAAGAGCAAATATGGAGAGAGAATCAAGAGAAGGTGCGGTGTTCTGGGCTTGTCCTATTAGTTTCACAATACAAACATACAGTTATGGGAGTAAGCCTCAAAGTTAAAGTTAAACCATTAAATGTATGTTTCTGAATGTAAAGGGGGTATGTGTAGCTTCTGTGGAATATTTTTGCTTTGTCGTTGCCGTTTTGAACAGTTTTGCATCACACACATCATAGGCTATGTAATCCAGCAGCCATCCCAGCTAGAGCACCGGAAGATACCGTAGGAACTTCAGGGGAGATCTGGATCAACATTATGACATGCCATCAATGGGATTATTTCTTCCCATTCTGTTGGTGCTTCAAGGTCACGCCTTAACCTCAGTGACCCAAGTACACTACACTTAACTCCCTCTAGAATCAAATAATTCTATTTATCTTTATTCATGTGTGCTGGATGCCTCATCATTCAGGGTTCTGCTGGATTCGACATTAAATAGGCCTATATCTGAAATGTCTCACCATAAGGTCAAATGTTCTAAAGCTTTATTGCTTTAATGTGTGTGGTCTATTTGTTAGAGCTTACCTGGAACTGAGAGAGAGGGAACGAGGGGGGAGGGGGAGGTGTGACAGAACTAAATGGAGCCCATCCAAGTACAGAATCAAGCCTTTGAAGTACTGATTAATTTTGGCTTAAGCGCATATATTATCACACATTGTATATTATCCCATCTGCACATTTGCATTGGCTGGCTAGGACTTTAATTTGACAAAAACAGATTTTAAATATACTGTTAATTTCTTATTTTTAAGTTTCTGCAGATTGAAAATATTCCATTAGTCTCTGCTGTGAAAATCGCATAGGCTCAATCACATGTAATTAAAGCAATTGTCTTTATAGCCAAAATCAGAGATTACAGTAGGCCTACTTTTCAACACCGTACAAGACGTTGCAGTTAATGTTAAACGGTAACCAAGCAACCACAGGTTTAGTATCCAAGCAACAGCATTATTCTAGCATCAGCCTTCCTACCCAACCAAAGACATATTGCAACAGCAGCACGGGACTGGGGTTCTCACCGGGCACCACCTGTGCAGCAAAAACACAAACTTTCCAACGGGACACCCAGGAAGGGAGCCT
>JAGFZM010000662.1:0-11657 GCA_017657215.1 Limnothrissa miodon
GTGTGTGTGTGTGTTCCAGAAGCACATACAATGGTCAGTCAATCCATTAGGTAAGGGTATTAGGTAGGTAATACGTCCAATATTCACAGATATATACACACATCATAAAGTTAATGCCACTTACTGTATACTTCTGTAAGCACATTTACACTGTGTGGTTCTGTTAACTATTTACACCTTTAGTAAGCTAACACAGTCCTATTCATTGAACTACTTCTTTAGAACTTAAATGGTCACACACTTGTCACTGGATGTAACAGCAGCCAAGGACCCAAATAAATACACATACACACACACACACACACACACAGCAAAGGTGGTCAATCTTACCTGACATCCCACCCCAAGGTGACACCAGCCTGACAAGTCAGACTACAACATCAAGATGTATAGTCTAGTTACAACCAATAGACTGCAGTCAATGCAAGGGATTACAACATCAAAATGTGTAGTCTTGTTACAACCAATAGACTGCGCTCAATCTAAGGGATTACAACATCAAAATATATAGTCTGGCTATGTAAAATAGACAAGGGGTAGATTAACTCTTTACCTAGAGACCTTCATTTGTCTGAGGGTGAAGAGGGAGTGATAGTCTCATATCACCATCACACATTGGTGTAGACCAAGCATTCCCTGACCTGCTTAAACACTCCACACTGTCTTTCAACATCTCTGCCCAATAGGCAGCCTGATAAACTACTGCTAGGGTGGTCTAGGCAACACTACAGGATAGAACGCTGTGATTGGTCCAAACTAATTACTGGGGCCCAATGGTTTGTCTCAATTTATAGGCTACGGCCAATAGACTGGTCTCGATCCAGGGGCAGGACCAGCAGTTGTCTATCAAAATGTCTCTGCCCAATAGGCAGCCTGATAAACTACTGCTAAGGTAGTCTAGGCAACACTACAGGACAGAACAATGTGATTGGTCCAAATTAACCTGGGCAAAAAGCTACTGGGGGTAGTTTTTAGACAGCTATTGGTTTGTTTCTAGATTTATAGGATAAACATTACGCTAGAATGGAACCGATTTTGTCATAACATGCAATTCACTTTGGGACTATTACCAGAGCTTAGACACACATACACACAAACACACACACCACTCATGTTTCATGAAGGACATAGAGAGTGTGTGAGAGAGAGAGACAGATAGAGAAAGAGGGAAGAAAATATTTCTATTCTCACTGGAGAAGATATTTCCTAATGTGATTTGTGATTCTCCCTCTCTCTCTCTCTTGCACACTCTCTCTCTCCCTCTTTCTCTGGCTGTGTTAGTCAGCGTAGGCGTTTCTTGAGGTAAACAAAGTAGAAAACAGCAATTTCACCTCCATCTCTTAGTGAAAGTCACAGCTTAATAACCTCTTGAAATTGAGCAGCCACACACACACACACACACACACACTGATATTATAGGGCTCCAGGTGCAAACCATTTGGAGGAAATTTGGGCACACAATCAAAATTCTGTCCAGCGCAACCAAATATTTTTCACTGGTCTCATTCGCGCATCCGCAATTTGAACAGTTCCAATTGCTTCCGAAAATACAGCACACAGACACTTTTAATCATTGCAATTTGAAACGGTTCCTCCACATTCTACATTCTCATATTGTGCACTGGATTCAGGTTAGTGTATAAGGTCTTTCTGGATGTGACGTGCAGACACTGATGACAACACAATGACACAATGCCACAATGACAACACTACTGATGTACCTAGATGAACATGATGGCACAGTGAAAATGTAGAAGTACAACGTTTAATTTTTTTTTTAAGATATATTTTTTTGCCTTTATTCTGATAGAACAGTAGCGGGCAGCAAAATTTGTTTATTATGGCGTAACCTGTTTTCCTGTTTTCATAGGTCACTTAGAGTATAAAAACACAAAGACAAAAAGCACAAGCACATTTCTTTTACAGTAAATTCTGTGTGTGTGTGTGTTTGTGTGTGTGTGCACGTGCATAAGTATGTGTGCCTGTGTGTACTGACAGGTACAATTAATGAGGTACTGTGAGCTTGTACACTTACAACGATGACACAAAGACCTGTGACTGTGTGTGTGTGTGTGTGTGACTTCCTGCCCTTGTGTGTGTCTGCAGTAGTAAAGCTCTGCTCCCACTTTAAAGGTCCATGATGAAACACAAGGCAACGGCTGATTCAGAGAAAAGTCACACACACACACACACACACACACACACACACACACACACACACACGTCACTGCCCTTTAGTTGTTTCGGGGTGAAGAGAGAGCAATAGCTTCATTATTATGCATATGTATAAAATTCTTGTATAGTTTTCAATGCATATGTATAAAACTCTTGTATTGAATGTAATGTTGATAGTTGCCTACATGTATGTCTATTGTCTATTGTTGCAATACCTATCATGTGTCCATAGTACTTCTTGCACTGTCAGTATGTATACTGATGGATGTCTTTGTTGCTTGTCTAAAGAGCAAAACACCTACCGGAGCCAAATACCTTGTATATGCAAGTATACTTAGCCAATAAAACCTGATTCTGATTCACGATCACACAGTGGTGTAGTCCAAGCGTTCCCTGACTGTTAACACATTACACACACACACCAACCACTTCTGCACAAGTAGCATTGAAAAAAAGAGAACACAGATTGGGCTTTCTCTGATTGGGCTTTCTCTGATTGGGCTCAAACATCATCAATTTATGGTGGACAGAGCACACACTCCCAGGCACAAAAACATTCTCTCTCTCTACACACAAGCACACACACACACACACACACAGGCACACACACGGGAGTGCCATAACTTGACAATTGATTTATGAGATGTTTCCGAAACTCATTTCACTCCAAGCAGAAGATATGACAACCATTTGTATGCGTGTGTGTGTATGTGTGTGTATGAGTGTGTGTGTGTGTATAGGTGTACAGTATGTGTGTGTGTGTGTATATATATGTGTATGTGTGTGTGTGTCTGTGTGTGTGTGACAAGTGTCTAAAGGAGACTGAGTGGAGTGGAATAACATGGAATTGACATTTGTCTACCTCAGGAATCTCCAAGCTTATTTTCCTAGGAGAGCTACTCTGCCCAAATCCACATGGCTGAGAGCTGCTCTACCAGGCCCTGGCCTGTTAACAGGCTTGGAAATACATGGAAGCATCCTATGCTCTCTGCTCATCTTATTTTGGGGCTTTTTTATTTTTCCATAGATAGAGCCAAAGCTGGTGTGCACTGCCCACATTTATACATTCATTCATTCCTTCATTCATTCATCAGTTCATTCATTCATTCATTCATCCATTCACTTGTTCATTTGATCCATTTGATCCGTTCATTCATCTGTTAATTAACCCATTAAATCATCCATTTGTTTATTCATTCATTCATTCATTCATTCATAAATCGATCCATCCATTAAATAATTCATTCATTCATTAATCCATTAATTCATACATTAGTTTATTCATTCGTTCATTCATTCATTCATTCATTCGTTCATAAATCGGTCCATCCATTAATTAAATAATTCATTCATTCATTCATTCATTCATTTATATATTTTTCTTCAATCATTCATTCATTCATTTATTCTTGACTGAATCTTCTATTCATTCATTCATTCATTCAACATTTTCCAACTAAAATCCCAGAAACGGTAAAGCTACTTTTCTGACAATTTCTGCATCAACATAACACAACCACCACCACCAACCAACAACAACAACACCACCACCAACAACAACATCAACACCAACAGCAGAAACAGCAGCAGCCAAGCAATGAGAGATCCTGCTGTCAGGAATGCTTCTGTGTTTGAAATGACACATCTTCAGCCTTATTCTCCGGTGACTGAACCCCCTCTATTCCCTTCTTTATCTCCTTCCTTTTCTCTCTTTCTCTCTCTCTCTCTGTAGGGTGTGTCTTATCAGTGCAAGGCTTCCTAGCCCCTCTTGCTTTGTGTGGAGACACAGTTATGTAACAGGCTTGCCGTGGCTTAGCTGCATGACAGTGGCAAGTACCTCCCCCCCTGCTGTGTCTAATGCTGATGCCCCACCACACACACACACACACACACATACATAAGTGCACACACACACACATACATAAGTGCATACACACGCACACACACATAAGTGCATACACACGCACACACACAGGCACACAAATGCATACACACACACACACACACACACACACACACACACAAACATGTGCACACAGACTACACACACACACACACAAACACAACATACAAATGCACACACTGTCTCACACACAAATGCAGAAGGGGTAAGAGGGAGCGAGAGAGAGAAGGATGAACACAGGGAGGGGGAAAAAGGGGGTTGTACCCACATATGCACACACACACACATGAACAAGCACGCACACACACACACACACACATGCACATTAAAGATGAGGTAGAAGGAGAAATAGGTTGGTATTCACATATTCAGACACACACACACGCACACACACACACACACATGCTTTTAGAGGAGCATGGAGAGGGAGAAAGATGGTAACGGAGGAGGTAGCGGAATGGAGAATAAACTAGACGGAGTAAATAGGAGGGCAAGGAGGGACCCTTGCACACACAGACACACGCACACGCACATACACACACAAACACACACAAAGAGAGACAGAAGGAGAGATACATTGGAGAATAGATTAAAAGAGAAGAAGAGAGATGAGAAAAAATGGAGAAGGATGGAGAGAGGGACCCTTGCACACACACATGCCCACACACACACACACCACACATACACACAAAAAGGAGAGAGAGAGAAGGAGAGATACATTAGAGAATATTAAAAGAAAAGAGGACAGATGAGAAAAAAAAGGAGAAAGAGGGAGAGAGGGACCCTTGCACACACACACACACACACACACACACACACACACACATACAGACACACACAGACACACACACACACAAAGAGAAGGAGATATACATTAGAGATTAGATTATAAGAGGAGGGATGAGAAAAAAGAGAAAGAGGGAGAGAGGGATGGTAAGAAAGAAAAAAAGAGAAGAGAAATGTGCTCTAATGATTCTTGACATCCCAGTTATCGGTTGTGGCTGCTGGTCTGGGCGCAGACCCAAAGTGCCCCCTGCTGTTGCTATGGCGACGGGTACCTGTTCCCCCCTCAAGGAGCACCACCTACATTTGAGTCCAGTCTCCATCCTTCATCCCCAACCCAGCCCTTACAAGCAGATCCGCTAACCATATCTGAGTTTCTGTCCTTTCCAGTCTCCTAAAAAAACAACCTCCAACTATACATGAGTGTCTGTTCTTTCTAGTCTCCTACAAGAACAATCTCCACCCATTCATTCATTTTAATTTAATTCAATTTTATTTATACAGCGCATTATATAAAAGTCATGTCTCATAGCTTCACAGCAAAGAGCACTAATGAGCAACAGGGGCAAGGAAAAACTCCCTATTATTTTTTCATTTTGTTGTGGTCTAGGTTCTTCTTCTAGGACCTAGGGCAGGATCACAGCTCAAGGGACTAACCCAAGAAGCTAGGGTCATGCAAGGTTGCACATTGACAGTCTCTCAGGTGGTGATTAGTCCATGGTATTAATTAAACAGTACCATAGTAATCCCAGGATGTGGTAACACATTTCTGTCTTGATTTTCTAATTTCTTGATTGATTTCCATGTATGTCTTACTAATCTGTGTAGTGTATGTCCTGAAAGATGAGGAAGAAACCCGCTGGAGTGAATTTTCTTAAGACATGTGACAATACAGTACATCACATTGACTGTATCCAACTATATGAAAAGAATATTGCAAATGAAGTCCCATCCAAACAGATTGGAGGGCATTTGAAAGCACACAGATCAATCTGTCCTTGTCTTTTCTCTGCTTCCTACTGTCTCAACAGGCTCTCTACTGTCTACGGTGGGCGTTAAAGATGCTCACGCTTGCCTGGTTGAACAGAGGCAGAGTATCCATTTTTGTAATAAACAGTAGGTATGAATGGTTTAGTCATACTATATACAGTGAGTATTAATAGCATAGTGTAGTTATACTGATATAGGTGAGCTTAAATGATAGATTCCATAATAATTCTCAATGTTCTAGTCCAAGAGTTAATTTACCTTTACATTTACATTTATGCATTTAGCAGACGCTTTTATCCAAAGCGACTTACAAAACGAGGATAACAATCAAGCTACATAGCAGAAACCTTAAGGAGCATAGTGCTAGGGGATAGTGCTTCAGTTCATTTTAGTGCTAGGATAAAATTTCTTAGTTAGCCTGTAGGAGTAAAACCTCATTTCCTAAAATTTCTTAGTTAGCCTGTAGGAATAAAACCTCATTACTAATTTCCTCATTATTAATTATGAAAATGGTTAACCATTCCAAGAGCTTCACAGAGATTGACTGGATATCTTGCTTGCAATTTATATATTGTGTGCTGTAGACCTGTAATCTGACACTGAATGAGCTCAGATCTCAGTGAATAGGTCCATATTTATAAACTATATATGAAATATATCTGTGTTATTGACGAGGCATCTCTGGAGCGCATGCGCACCCTAGTGGCGGCTCTGAGTCGTTGCAGCTCTCGGAGGCCTAGCAGAAAAAACAAGCCCACCTCTGTCTTTTGAGTGTTCTAATCAGGTTATCAGATTTAGCCGCTTTAGTAGCCTACATTAAAAAATGGTATGAGTTATCAAGATAATGACAAGGCTCCATTTAATGATATTAATGTGCCGGCGCGGCCGTGAGAACATCACTGTCGAGAGTTATTTATGCGAGGCTTCAGCTAATGGCGGAGCAGATTACAAATCAATGCACCTTGGCCAAGATGAAATGCACTTATTTAATGACATTAGACCACAGATGAACGATCTACCAAAAACATCAATACTTATAGGACACCCTAGGAAAGTGTGTGTGTGTGAGTCTGCGTGTGTCTGTGTGTGTGTGTGTGTGCACGTGCACAGATGGGTTTATGTGTATGTCTGAGTATATGAAAGAAAATAGAGTTCATGACCATAACTGTATGTATGTGTGTGTGCAAATGGGTTTGTCTGTGTGTGTGTGTGTGTGTGTGTGTGTGTGTGTGTGCAGTAGGGGTCACTGTGTAGCAGGTGTGGTTTGGTGAGCGCAATCAGCCTCCATCAGCTGGAAGACACTATTGTCAAACTGTCACACTCTGCTGCACTTGCTCAGTGAGACAAACACACACACACACACATATACAGTCATGAACTCTATTTTCTTTTATACACCCTCATACACACAGACACACACACACACACACTTTGCTGCATTGAGACGTGTCATTTAAAGAGGTGTTCCTGTGTAACACTGGGTAATACAGACTAGCATGTGGCACACGCACACACTCATTCACTTACATACATAACCTCCCTCTGCTTGTAAACACACACACATACACAGACAGACCTTTATTTTACTCACATACATCTCTGCACACACACACACACACACCACACACACACAGACAGACATTTTTTACTCACATACAGTATATGCCCTCTCTCTGTTCGTGCACACACACACACACACACACACACACACACACACACTCCACTTTTACTTCGTCCCGCTCCAGAGGGAGACAGTAGGGTTGCTGGTGGTGGATGGGAAAGTGTCACCATGGAGTTCCTTTGCCAGGGCCGGGGCATAAATCAAAGGTCCATTTAATCAGGCCACACTGAGCAAAACGACATTTTAAAAAGCAGCTCCTGTTAATTAAGCCACTGAATGGGGGGCGGAAGAGAGACAGAGGAATAAAAGCACCTGAGTTGGGCTGAACAAAAGGAAAGAGAGAGAGGGAGAGAGAGAGAGAAAGAGAGAGAGACAGAGAGAGAGAGAGCGAGAGAGAGAGATGTGAGGAAAAAAGAACATGGAATCAGAAAAGAAAGGGTGATGAAAAAGAAGGAGACCTCACAAAAAGAAATGGGCAAAATGGGGGGAGAGAGAGAGATGTGAGGAAAAAAATATGGAATTAGAGAAAAGAAAGAGTGAGGGAAAAGAGGGAGACCCCACAAAAAGAAAAGGGCAAAATGGAGAAAGAAAGAACGGAAGGAGGGAGCCCAGAGTGTGAGAGTGAAGGAGGAAAAGAGAAAAGAGACATGTCAGCCATATTGTGAGTCATGTTCAAAAGCAGCCTAAATATAGGCGTTTGTGAAACCTGCGTAATGACTGGCTCTGGGTAACACTTATCGGCAGGGGGCAACGGAACTGGGGGAAGTTAGTGGAGGAGTGGAGTCGTTTGTTTATGAAATTAAATATGGTCACCACGACCACCACCACGACTATCACTACCACCGCCACCGCCATCACAGCCAACAACCACCATCACTCCACCAGCACTACCATCACTACCACTAACACTACCAGCACCACCAGCACCAGGGAAACAAAAAAAATAGGCTATAACTACTCTGTCACTAATCACAACGATGCAAAACAAAGAAAGACAAAGGAAGAGAGGGAGAGAGGGAGAGAGAGAGAAAGAAAGAGAGAGAAAGCGGGAGAGAGAGCAACAGAGCGGGAAAGAGATAGAGAGAGAGAAAGAAAGAGAGAGAGACCCCTGATTGAGTACATGCATTCCACCCAGGACCTGCTTTAGAGAGTGAGAGAGAGAGAAAGAAAGAGAGAAAGAAGGGAAGAGGGAGAGAGAGAGAAAAAGAGAGAGAGCCCTGATATGGCCCACCCTGGGTCTGCTTTAGCGAGCCTGCACTGTGAAATGGCAGCAGGACCAGTGAAGTGAGCATTGTGTGCAAGCAGGCGCCCCAGTCAAGAGCCCATTGTGGGGGGAGACATAATCAGGCCTGAGCCACTGATGAGTGCCTTTGGAATCACTCCGCCGGTAATTAATCTGCCATCGTTATGCTAATCAGCACAGCCTGGTCCCACCATGGACCACAATGGAGACACAAACAAAAAACAACATAGAGAGAGAGAGAGAGAGAGAGAGAGAGAGAGAAAGAGAGAAAGAGGGGGGGGGGGCAAGGGAATGGCAGGGGGTGCACTAGGCAACAGGGCCAATGCCAGTCTGTCTGCCATTTTGGGGGAGAGGAGAGAACTGTATGTTCCTGGCACACAGAGAGGAGGAGAGGAGGAGTGTAGAGGAGTGTGAGGAGTGTGTGTGTAGGGGCGCAACAGGAGAAGAATATTAGCAGTGAAACGAGCAGGTGAGGAAAGGAGAGGAGAGATGGAGGAGGAGGCAAGGAAAGGAAAAGAAAAGGAAATGAAAGAAAAGAGGAGAGGAGAGGAGAAGAGAGAAAGAAGATAAAACAAAGGAGAAAATGGTGAAGAAAAATGAGAAAGGAAGAGAGGAGAGGATAAAAAATGTTAGGGGAGGAAAGAAGAAAAGAAAAAGGTGAGAAAAGGAGAGGAGGGGAGAGATAAGAAGAAGAGATGAAAGGAAATAAAAAGAGAGGAGGAGAAAGAAGGAGAGAGGAAAGAAGGGAGAAGAAAAGAGGAAGACTGGAGGTTAGAGAAGAGGAGGGGAGAGAACTAATGGAAGATGACAAAAAAGAGATTAAACAGGAAAAGGGGGAGATAGAAGAGGAGAGAGGAGAGAAGGGAGAGGAGAAGGGATGGGATGGGTGGAAAAAGGAGTAAAAGACAGGATGAGATGTGAAGAAAAAAGAGAGAAAGGTTTGAAAGGAGCATTGGTATGACTGTCTTCTATAAGTGTTGTGTTGTACTCTAGTTTTTAAGATGTTTGTCTATGAACCTACAAATAAAGATGATGAAATACATGATGAAAAAAAAGACGTGAAGAGGATGAGATGAGGGCAGAGAAGAAGAGTAGATGGAAGGATAGAAAAAAAAGTGTGTTACTGTCTACAGAGGAAGGTTGTGTGTGTATCTACAGAGGTAGGTAGTGTGTGTGTGTGTGTGTGTGTGTGTGTTTGTGTGTGTATGTATCTACAGAGGTAGGTAGTGTGTGTGTGTGTCTGTGTGTGTGTGTGTGTGTCTACAGAGGTAGGTTGTGTGTGTGTGTGTGTGTTTTAACAGAGGTGCGGTGGGAAATCAGCGCGTTGTTCTACTTATCCTGTTCTTGCTGTTTGTTTGTCGGGTGGAACAACAAACCCCATTGTTTCAGTGCGTGTCCTTAAAACACAACAAAGTGCCCAGAGAAAACAATCCCCAGGTGGTCCTCAATGGCCGTGGAAGTCTCCCACTGCGTATACACACACACATACAAGCAGGACAAGTAAACACACTAACACACACACACACAATCACCCACCCACACACCCACACATACACATACACACACACTCTCTCTCAAACACACACACGCACACACACACACACCCACACACACACACATACACACACACTCTCTCTCAAACACACACGCACACACACACACACACACTCTCTCTCTCACACACGCCCACACACACACTCACACATACACACACACAGACACAGACATACACACACTCTCTATCTCGAACACATATACACACCCTCTCCCCACTCCCTCTTACACAGCAACAGTAGCACCACAGTTTGTTCCTAGGCATTGGACGGGTTTGGGTGAGGGGGGGTGAAAGGCACTGTGGAAGACGCAGAGGACACCGAGGATATAGAGGACACCCCCGGATTAAGGGGGGCGGAGGTTGGGTGGGGGGGTTAGATGGGGTTTGTGACCCCGAGAGATGACACCCAGGGCAGGGGTCGAAGAGACACAATAGAGAGATGGAGACCAGCATGGAATTTCTGGCAGGTTCCATGGACCATCATGCTCTTGTAAGCGCCAATCAGACAGCCTCCTGGTATTGCAGCTCATCACTCTTGGCCGAGGACACAGACTAGTGTCCAAGCCAGCAGAAGACTGATTGCTGGGTCTCTGTCTCTGTGCCTGTGTGTGTGTGTGTGTGTGTGTGTGAGTGTGTGTGTGTGTGTGCGTGTGTGTACTGGGATAGACTCAGTTGAACTTAGACAAAGGGAGAACAAAAAGAGAGGGGTAGTTAAATGAAAGAAGAGATAAAAAAAAGATGGGAATAGAGTGAGGAGACTAGGAAGTGAAAGGAAAGAATGTAACCTGAGTGCAGTATGAGAGAGAAAGACGAGGAGAGGAGAAGAGAGGATGGAGGAGGAGAGGAGGAGAAAGAAGAGGAAAGGAAAAGAGGAGATGGTAGAGATGAGGAGTGAGGGAGAGGAGGAGAAAGAGCAGGAGATAAGAGGAGAGGAAGAGAAGGAGACACGAGACAAAGGATGAGGAGAAGAGGATAGAGGAGAGGAGAGAAAAAAGGAGAGAAGCAGAGGAGAAAGGAAGTAGAGAATGAGGAGAAGAAAAGAAATAAGGAGAGGAGATGAGAGGAAAGAAGAGGAGAATAGGGGAGGAGAGGAGGAGATGAAAGGAGGGGAGAATGAGTGGAGTGGAGAGGAGAAAAGAAAAAGAAGTAAAGAATGAAAAAGCAAATTAGTTAAAGGGCCTTATCTCTGTGTAAAAAAGTGAGGAGGAGAAGACAGGGGATGAGAGGAGAGTTTAAAAACCTCCCTATGAAATCAATATCTAGCCCCACTACAAAATCCCACACCAATAAAATACACAGGTTGAAAATGTCAATCAACAAGGCCTGTGTGTGTGTCTCTATATATCGGTGTGTGTGTGTGTGTGTGTGTGTGTGTGTGTGTGTGTGT
>JAGFZM010000662.1:11667-43206 GCA_017657215.1 Limnothrissa miodon
GTGTGTGTGTGTGTGTGTGTGTGTGTGTGTGTGTGTGTGTATGTGTTTGTCTGTCTATGTGTGTGTGTGTGTGTGTGTGTATGTGTGAGTCATAATGTGTTTGTGTGTGTGTGTTTAAGTGTAAGTCACTGTGAGTGTGTTTATATCTGTGTAGAGAGAGAGAGAGAGAGAGAGAGAGAGAGAGAGAGAGAGAGATGGGTTAAAGAAAGAGAGATGGGGAAGGGGTAATGATCAGTATAACAAAAAGGTAGATGGATAGATTAATTTATAGATGGAATAGAAAGAATAGATGGGTGATTGGACTGAGGGGCAGAAAAATGAGAGGAGTAACAGAAGAGAGAGGAAAGGAAACAGCTAACTGAGAAGGAGAGATGTGTTTTAAAAAGAGAGAGAAGGAGAGAGAGGTTTAGGAGAGAGAGAGAAAGAGAAGGAGAAGGATGGATTTCCTAACTCACTGTAACTCCTCACTAGGAGCACAAGAATTGACCCAGATATACACTACAGTGCAAACACATGTACGCGAATGTACAAAATGTAAAAAATATTTGTCTGTCTCTCTTGAAACATACACACACACACACACACACACACACACACACACCCACAACCAGAGGTAAGAATAGGGCTGATTTCTGAAATCCAGAATTGGACGGTATGCCATGGCAGTATTTTGTGTGTGAGTGTGTTTGTATCAAATATTCTAGAGCGCAACGCGCTAGCAGAGACGGTTGATGAAGCGAGACGAATCATAAGGAGATTCTTCCTGTATCAATGACGTAGTCTTCGAGAGGCTGCCACGCCTTTTTAGGAGACCGGTAGTAAAAGGGACTCACGTTAAACTTAATGGGGAATTAGTAGGAATTCACTCCATTTCCACCAATACATTAATTTCCCTTATTTGAGCAAAGTCTTTGGGACTTTTTACACCCCTTGTCACCACAGGCAGGTAAATGTGATCAATACTAGCTTAAAAATATATTTTCTAGGTTAACGGAATGGAAGAAAACAAACTTTATTTCAGCCTATACAGCCAAAAACATGCATTACTTGCTAACCAACGAAATCAGAGTCCATAGCCATTTAATAGCTAATTTACTTTAATAACTTATTACTAAATAACAGTCTCAATAAAATCGACCTTGTTAGACAACATTACTGCTGTCAGCTAAAATGAATATTTACATCTCAAGTTTGTTTACAACAATATTCAAGTTTAACCAAAATCCAAGTGCTAGCGAGCTAGTCCGCATCGCTAGTAATATTCCCATAGTAACCCAGTCAAATCGGTTTGCAGTGCTAACGTTAGCAAGCTAGCTTGCTAGGTTTACTGATAAAATTAATTTGTGTCTGAAAATATGCGTTATTGGTATCACACATAAGCAATGTTAAAAAAACAACACGCAAAATTATGTTTATAATGCCTAACTTCTTTTTAATAATGCCTAACTTCTTTTTTTATGTTATAACGTCCGTAATTAGGAGACCGGAAAAGTATCCATTTGATAACACTGACGAAGCCTAGAATGCTTTATCCTGTGTTCTAAAAGATCTTTGTCGCTAGTCACTCTAGAATCTTTGGTTTGTATGTTTGTGTGTTTGTGAGTGTATGCATGTGTTTGAATCACATCCCTTTATAAATTAATTAAGTGAATTTGGCACTTATAAGTACTTGTAAATAATGTGTGTGTGTGTGTGTGTGTGTGTGTGTATGCCCCTGTATATGTACTGTACCTCTGTTTAAGTAGGTGTGTGTGTGTGTGCGCTCCAGTTCCATCTGATTAGCAGGCCAGCTATGCATTTTTTGCATGTATGTGTGTGTGTGTGTGCGCGAACAGGTCGCTCCTCAGTGTAATGAGTCTATGGGCCACATCAGGTGAGGTTGATTGCATGATGTCACGTGATGATGTCACGGGGGTCGGCCTAACAGCTGGGCCTGTCACAGGCTGGGAGGCAGCGGGACTGACGCTCAGTCTGCACAGGTGGTGTATGCACGCACTCACACCCACACACACGAACACACACATACACACACACATGTACACACGTACACACTCTCACAAACACACACACACACGCACACATCCACACGAACAGGCACACACACACAGACACAGGAATGGACCTCCTGGAGCTCCTTAGTGGTGGAATCAGGTTAACAACAAGGAAACAACCATCACCTGTCTTTAGCCACCTGGCTGAGTATGGAGGATTCTCTATGGAGTTATGCTCTCTTAAACACACACACAGACACACACACACACACACACACACACACACAGATAGATGGGAAATAGTTTTTATATACTGAGTCTTCAGTGGTGCAGTCAAGGATGTGATACAATCAATTAATATGTGCACTTAAACACACACACACACACACATGTTGGCTGTGTCAAAATGTTCATGGCCAGGGTCATTGCTCACCTTAAACAGTGTCTATGTCAAGTAAAGTTCAAAGTGCTTCTCAGCTGATACCCCATTTAGTCTGGGTTGAGCATACTGTATGCGTATGTTACTCTTCCATCTCTCTCTTTATCTGTCTATTTTTCTGTCTCTCTTTCCATTTCTCTATCTCTCTGTCTGTCTCTCCATCTCTCACTATCTAGCTGTCTCTCAATCTCTCTATCTATTTGTCTGTCACTCTTTCTATCTCTCTCTCTATCTCTCACTATCTACCTCTCTATTTGTCTATCACTCTGTCTATATTTCACTATCTTTCTATCTCTCTATTTATCTATCTATCAATCTATCTATCTATCTATCTATCTATCTATCTATCTATCTATCTGATGACTGCAATCATAGCCAAAGTGCCAGATGCCAGTTAGCCTAGAAGTGTGCGCCGATCATTAGCAAATCCCTCTGCAAACGCTTCACTGTAAGACATGATGTGCTACTCCATTGACTGCCAACCTGGGCTTATTAGTTGACTGGCTAGCACTCTGGACTCCAAATTCCATGATGCATTGAGGTCTCAGCTTGAACCTCAAGGCTGACCTTGTGCTTACCTTGGGATGACCTTGACTATTGCGTCTGTAGCACATAGGCTATATCACAACAGACGTGACAAAAGAGCATTGAGAATAGCACAATGAAACATAGGGACTAAGATGGGAAACAAAGACAACAGGTTGCGTCTGTGTGCGTGTGTGTGTGTGCACATGTGTGTGTGCTTGTGCACGTGCGTGTTTGTTTTTGTGTGTGTCTTTATGTGTGTGTGTGTGTGTGTGTGTGTGTGTGTATGTTTGTGTGTGTATCTTTGAATGTGTGTTTTTGTGTGTGTGTGTGTGTGTGTGTAGTAGAGGGCTGATCCAGTCAGCATCCATCTCACATATCTGCAGTGCTGCAAGGTCAGAGGCAGGACAACAACACACCTGTACACTGTTACACTGCCAGCACTATGTCTGTGTGTGTGTGTGTGTGTGTGTGTGTGTGCGTGTGTGCGCACGCCCACCTGCAGTTTACACAATAACACAGCACAGATAAAGCCCAGACAAACACACACACACACACACACACATACACACACACAAACACAATCGATAAGCATACACAAATACAATTCATGAAGATGACTGCGTCTCTCAGCTTCAAGTGTTCACACAGACCTACCATTGTTACTCGGGCAGACACACACACACATAAACACACACACACACTTCATTGGCTGCTTCACATCGTTTCCCTTTGTGCAGTGTCTGACGACTAACCATACTGTTGACGTTCATTCACTCCGAGGGAACGGAATTTCTTCATTCTTCAACCAATTGCTACTGTTTGGTCATTACGTACATTACGCTCTGGAATTAATCATTTGAATACAACGTTACTATTTCCAGCCCTCTGTTTGCAGATTGGCCATCGCATATCTAACCAGAGCAAACCTAAGCTTTTGGCTAGTCTCCCGACTGAGCTACTAGAGGTGAATGACAATGTAAGCGCTAGTGGGCGTTAGCCTGGATAAACTTCTGCTCCTCCCTAAAGACTACAAGGGCCTGGGCCTCCTAAATAGCTACTGACTGCTAACGCTATCAGCAAAGGGCAAGCAAATAAAATAATAAAATAACAATAAAAGTAAAAGAGAGTTGCCAGGCCGTAGCTGCACATTTGCTGTTGAGTTTGATATGGTTTGTCGTCCAGACTGGGACTGAAGACGAAAGCTGGCCTGTTTTAAGGTTTAAGGTTAATTCAGGACTATGCCTGGGTCTACTGTAGAGGCTGGAGTTTGGGGAGGCTGGTTTATGTGTGTGTATGTGAGTGTGTGTGTGTGTGTGTCTGTGTGTGTGTGAGTGTGTGTGTGTATGTGTGTGTGTGTTGTGTGTGTGTGTGTGTGTTTGCGTGTATGTGTTTGCATCACACTCAGTACCTTCCATCCTTATCCTTACAGCAACCAATCTCCACTCTGATCAAGAGAATGTGAGGGCTGCTGTTGCCATGGAAACGTTGTTGCCGCTGAACCACAGACGAGGGTCTCTCTCTCTCTCTGTCTCTCTCTCTCTCTCTCTTTCGCACACACACACACACACACACTTTTTCTTTCTCACTCTCTCTGAGAGGCTGCTGTCTCCTGGCGACTGCTAGTGCGCGCCTCAAAAACAGCTCCTCTCAGTCATTGGAACACGTGGACACACTGGTCATTTAGTTCCTACATGAGGAGTGGGGACGGAATGTGCCACCCCAGCCCCCCACCCCCCATCCCCGACCTTTCAGCTGTGACAAAGGTGCACATAAGATGGGTTTCATAGGGACAGAGAGAGAGATGGAAAGAGAGAGAGAGAGAGATAGTGTATCCATTCTTGCAAGGACAAAGGGAGGAAAAGAGAAACGTGGAGTAGTGAAGTGGATGTGCTATGATGGCATGTTCTCCAGAGAACGTGACGATGAACGTGCCATGTTAAGTAGATGTGCTATGACGGCATGTTCTGCGGAGTGCGTCTGCTGTCTGCGGGGCAGACTGCAGTCCCCGGGCGGCCCCAAGGGGCCCCTACTGTAGGGGTCTGACAGGTGGCAGACAGCATAAAGATGAATCAGTGTGCTCCACGGACCCCTTTATAATGGAGGGCTGTCAGCAGGCGCAGGACTGGCCAATCAGAAAGGTCCTCCAGAGAGTGCTAGCGACACCTTGCATACACTCTGTGTCTCGCGCGTGTGCGCACACACACGGAGACACATTCACCAACACACACACGTGAACACACACGTGCAAATACACACACATGGAGACACATTCACCTATACACACACACGGAAACACATTCACCTACACACATACACGCGTGAACACACACACACAGAGACACATTCACCTACACACACACACAGGCAAACCCTGCAAACCTGAGTTTGTGAGTGACTCACTGCTCCTGGGCTACAGTCCCCCACCAGTCAAGTGCAGCAGGCCAACAATCACCACTAGACTCTACACCGCTGAGGAAAGGGAGCAGGAAGCTCCGGGAGTTCATTAATAGGATTGCATTAGGGGAATAAAAACTACTTATATTTTTGGTCTTTTTTTCCCACAAAGCAACACTGTAGAGACAGTCTTGGTGTCAGACTCTTTTATAATTAACATGCAATTATATGATCATGCAACATATTTAACATGCAACTTTATGATTGCATGTATAACGTAGCATTATCTTATACAATAGCATTACATTATTTGACAATGTCATGTTCCTATTATCTAGAAAAGGCATATTTTTTGCCAACTTCATCTCCATCATATCTTCACTGTTTCACATCATGACTTAGATGAGTCCTGAGTATTTTAAGATAATATAGAAAACAAAAAGATAATATTATTGTATCTTGGCAGGGGGGGTTGATGTCATACTGTAGACACTAATGTCTCAATCCAACACAGACAAGAATAAGACGTCTGGGGCTGAGACATTAGAATGAAGGATCAAGGAGTTTTACTGTTAAATGCATAAGTTGTACAGGTGTAAAAAATTGAGTAAAAAAACATGTTATCGGTCTATTGTGCATAAAAAGGGAGGTGTTTGATGACGCAAAAATCATTCAATGTGCAATTCAAATATGTCATTAGTTCACTAACATAAATATCTGTTTAACACTTGTTGTATTAGGATACAAGCTTTCATTATGGACTTGATAAAGCAACAGTTTCCAATGGTGAGCTTACTGTACACTGCAACACTCGAATGCTTGTGTGCAGTACAGCTTCATATGTTTGGACGGATGACATTGCTAGAGCTGGTCACCTGTCAGTACGTGTCCTACTCTGTGTTATTCTGTGTGTGGTTAAAAATATGTCCATGTTGTGGACTGATGCTCTGTCAGTCAGATGTGAGTACTAAGTTGTGTTTTTTTTTTAACCCAGACAGATTTGACACAGTTGACTGTGAGTCATGTTTGCCGGTTATGTGTTGGTGAATTGTCACTGACGGCCCAAGCTGTAAGAAAACACACATACACACACGCACACACACAAACTCCTCTCCCATAGCTCTCTATCCGACACTGCAGAACGAAGCTGCAAACTCATGCTTCTTCGCCTCTTCCTTTGCAACCCAACCCCTCGAAAAACAACACAATAACCACACAGCACAGCCAGTCCATGCTATCTGTTGTCATGGTGTATAAACATATTCCAAAAATACACCTCGCTGCCACTTGTACTTGTGAAAAGTTATTTTTTATATTAAAGAGCCCACTCATAGACCTAATCTAATGGTACCCTCAATCTGCCGTTAAGGATAAAGTTAGAGAATGACACAGCTGTATGTGTCTCTCCTTGATCCGGAGGGGAGACAGAGGTTGTGTGTGTTGTCTGATATACCTGTAGATGCAGATGTATTAGACACCGGCTGAATGACAATGTATCGTTTAGAATTCCAGTCACACAAACTGACTGGCAGTCAGAGCCGGCGGGGAGCTTCGACTCCGTTTCCACTCTGCGGATCGGACTTTAAGTATTTGTGGACCACAGGTAGGCTGCCGAGGAACTTGTGCATCCTACCTTTGGCTGCGTCTTCCGTGAGTGTGGTCGCGCCGTCTTGATGTGATGCGCCTGGTGTGGGCTCATCCCCCTCGAACAGCTGGTTTACCTCGCCTTGCATGTCTGATGTGCAGCGGTCGCCGTCACTCTTGGAGAAAGCGGTTACCGTGAACCTCTGGCTCATGATGTCGCTGCCTCACGGCGGAGAGGCGGGAGGGTGGGCGGTCGGTCGACGCGGCCCCGATCTCGCTTGCGTAGCGCGGTGGAGGAATTCGCCGCGGATGCAGATGTCGGCAGATCCCAGTGTGCACACTTGTTACAAGCTAACGAGTCAATCAGAGTCGTCAAACCTAATTCCCTCACATCCACGAGCTGTTTTATTGTCACTGCACGCAAGTCACATCCGAGACACGCGCTTATTGTCTGCGGATACGAAATGTTGAATGAATGGTGAGCTTTACATCAACCGGTGTCTGGGAACAGCTGCACATCCGGGTCCTAGAGCCGGTGAAAGGTGCTTTGGACGAATCAATAAATGGAATTATGTCTTCATGTCAACCTGACACGGTGACAGTACATTGCAATTGCATCAAAACAAATTCTCACTAACCAAATTCATCATAGCATTTTCCCGCTTTTACGGCGTTAGATAACTAATTGTGCGTGTTATACTTCACGCCTTTGACCGTTTTTGCAATAACTGTAGGCTAAGCTTAATTAGTCGGCTACTGTAGCTTCTGTCAAACAGAGAGAAACAAAAACAACGACGACAAAAACGATCACAATGATAATATAATATAACATTAAAAATGAAGCAGTAAATATATATTCAAAAAACCTTCACATCTCCCGTTTAGGCCTTTGCATTTTGCGTGCATTCAAAACGCAATCTTGGCACAATTCTTCACTGTCAGCTGAGCTCTTCTGAAACCAGAGTAGGCCTATATATAGGCTATATATGAAAAATGTTGACAGCGAGTCCTCTGAGAAGACTGAGTTGCTTTGGAGTTAGCTCACAGATCCTTAAACTTGTGTGCACTAGGCCTAGCCTACTGAGTACCTATTTGAACTTAGCTGGAAATATAAGACCAAGTTAGGGTTGTGTCAGTACATGCACAATAGTGGGAAAACCACTAAAAATACTGAGAGGCTGAGGAGGACAGTCAGAAGAATAGTGCTAGATGCTTCACACCCCAAAATAAAGACCCAACCGAGTCGTCGTTTGAATGTCATTCTCCCTCCGATCTTTGTGACCTTTTAGTTTTGATAAAGTAGGCCTATTTTCATTACAAAAGTGTTGTAGAATGACACCTCTTGTTGGATAAAGGCTCCCGACTGACATTATTTGTGCAATACACATCAATAGGACTTTCAGCATAGATATATTTCAACACACTTTTTCCAGAAAGGACCGGGCGGGCCATTATCGGCCACAGGCGAGGAACAGTAGTGGACAACCAGTTAGCCACTATAGCCAACTAGATGGCGATAGCGCTTTCGTCGTTTTCAACCCACTGCAAGCCGTCCGCGAAGAAGAGTCATCGATGTGTGCCGTGGTAGCATAACACGAATACCGAAGTGAAGAGAATTGGATAAGACTGTCATTATAAAGCCGATAGTAACAATAGTCTATGATTCGTCTGTGCGCACGTGAGGTGACAGTTAAATAACAAATTACCGAACAGTAGGCTATATATATGGCAGCTAAACTACTACTAAACAAAAGAGGAGCAACTTATAGTCTTATATGTGACAATTTAGTTCGGACTTTGTATAGGCTACACCATATTTTACGTGTAGATTATGAAATAGACTTTCTGGACCATCCGGGACCATGTAGCCTAATGCACTCCAAAGATGTTAGTTAGTCGTTCGGAAGTTATTCTTTAGAGATCAGTGAGCGGCCCCAGGAAACGTGTGGATAGGAGTAACGTTTACATGCATTCCAAACACGCACGTGAACTTTGAACACGTTAAGTTATAATATTGCAGAGTCGCGCTGATTCTGTTGCTTTTAACACCTCAGTTGTTTCTGCAGACTCATGCTTCTCTGGCTAAAAACACTTAGGCTTTTGGTGAACGAATGCCTATTCAATTTGCCTTTTAAAGTTATCTGAAGAATCTTGAATCAAGGCACTATTCTGCACTTGGCTGGAGTAAGCTGAGCTGGAGCAGACACACAACTACAAGAAAAAGTAAGTTATTTTATAACAAATCATTCTTAATTAACTTCCGAAAAAAAGATCAGTGAAGATCACTTGTCTGCATAGAAGACAAGTCCTATGCAAACTGGATCCCTTGCAGAATAACTAGGCTTGCAGTTTTAGGCACTTTCTTGTTTTGTTTACAATTAGCTGACTATAGTCTGTCAAGAAGTGCCTCATTTTATATTTTAGTCTTCCATACCTAGAAAGTAAAGAAGGCCTTAGTTATGCTATAGAGAGGAACCAGACCCACAAACCTTTCAAATTAGAATCTGAAATGTGAAATGATGTAAATTATGATGATAAATAATGTTCTTATTAATTATTAATATTATTAAAAATGTTGTTATTGTCAATTTGTTAGTATTCTTTATATTGATTAATTGACTAATAACCTATTACGTATTATCTTGATGTTCTAATCACAATTTAAAGCTCTAGATGTATAAATGTATCCACGTGCAAAATACATTAATTGCATAGACTCTATAGAGCATATTTAAGGAATAGAAATATGGACACTTCCCAGTGTCCTAACCTTAATTGTCCATTCCTCTGCAGTGCATTTCGTGATCCGACGTTTCCAACCCAGTGACGGAGATGCAGTCAGAGCTCTGTTTCGTGAGGGGATTGAGGAGCACATCAACCCTACTTTCACCCATGCCATGAGCCGTCCACTGTACCTGGGGCTCACCTTGCTGCTGTGTGTGGGGGGGTGGCTGCTGGGGGGCTGGCTGGTGGGTGTGTGCGCTAGTATTGCCTGGCTCGGTCTGGTCTATTACTGCAGCTACGAGCTATATGCGGTGTACGTCAGGGCGCGGCTGCGCACAGACATGCGTGACATCCAGCGCAGCTACCTGAGTGACCCTGACTGCAGCTTCTTTGTGGCCGAGACGGAGGAGGATGGGCGATCACGGTGCATGGGCATGGTGGCGGTGGCCGGGAAAACGGAGGTGGTCAGCGGAGAACGCTATGGCGAGCTATTCCGCATGATCGTGTCGTCGGCGTGCCGTCGCTCAGGCCTGGGAACGCGATTGGCTCAGACCGCCATTGAGTTCTGCAAGGGGCGTAGCTTCTCCAAGGTCGTCCTGGAAACCAGCTCCACACAGAGAAGCGCGGTGGCGCTGTATGAGAAGATCGGCTTCACACTGACGCACACACACACCACCACAGAGGCACCGCAGTGGGTCACCTTCATCACCAGGGTCACCATTCTAAAGATGGAGAAGATCCTGTGACCTCATTATCAGGAAACATCAAAGATTCTTGAGCATTCATCTGTAGAACCTTTGAGAAACACACAGCATGTAGACTGTTTCTCAGAGTCAAGAACACTTGGCTTAAAAGCCGTACACTATGAAGACGAGGCTTCATACCTCACTAGCATTCAAATTGCGTACAATAGAACAGGCTCTCATAAGTGTGTTTAAATCAAAGATTCTGAAGCCAAGCGCTCTAGAATCCTTGATTTAAATCTCATCCACCAGGATTTATGGGTTTTGTCTGTGGATCCATCAGTGCAGCCTCAAAAAAATCTACAAAAGTAGGACTCATTACTTTTTATAAAGTATCCTTGACATTGGAACAGTGCTCAGCGAAGTCTTCCTCGACTTTGAGAAACGGTGGTAGTCTACCTCCATGAAAGAACTCGTTGAGCAAAAATCTGCTCAGCTGTGTCTTGAATGCCCATGTCTTCTAAGAATTTTTGAGTATTTTAATGATTGAAATTATTTTTCAGCCCAATGTTTTTAGCTACATTTTGTCCTTAGGCTGTTTTTTAGGGACACACCATATTGTACTCTGCTGGTGTTGCAGAAGAATCCTTCCCCAAACATGTGTCATACAGTGGCCATTAACACAGTTGAGGGTACGTATCTACCATACCATCTACTCACATTCGGACTATTACCAGCAGGCCTATGCCATGTTACTCATCTGGGATCCTCTCCATTGCAAGAATTTATCATTTATCATTATTCTCATTGAGATTTTCAGGTCTCCAATGGGCCACATTAGGCCCAAAAATACATGTCACACACAGGACTGGGCAATACTGGAAGTGCACAATACATTTGTGAACATTCCTTCAAGTTATTGATTGACTTGGCCTGCTCAGAGATGACCTGACAAGACCTGGTTCAAGGAAGCGTTTACTATTTTAAAGGCATCATGGGATGGCCAGATCATTGGGATACAATGGCATTACATCACACACTGAATGATATCTCACTGGATACACACTATGCCGAACTATAAAGTTTGGGCCTCGAACACAGTAAAGCAGAAGCTAATCTGATTCATGGCAATAACCGTTCTCCTACTGTACTGTACAATGCACAAATGCTTTATGTGAAAATGTATTGAGTTCTTCAATGAAACGTTGGATTTTGGTAGAAAAAATATACAAATTCAAACCCTTTTTGGATATATATGCACTAATTTCTTGAAAAACACACAGACACATACAGCAAAATAGGATTCACTCAGGCGCAGGCACACACAAAGACAAAAGTCAAAGCTAATCTCATATCTTAACCATTCACTGTTGCTAGCAATATGTAAGCATGCACACTTTGCATTTTATCTGTGGAAATGCAGTCTATTTAATTTTTATTTATTAGCTTTTGGAACCTACACTACTGTTCAAAAGGTAAGACAATTTTTTTTTTTTTTTGATCAAATATTCTTATTGCGAAAGTCATACAAGGTTATAGACAACCATATGGCAAATCACACAAAGTATGCCAAAGACATAAGAACGTGTCCAAAGGAGACAGAGAGGGAAGGAAGACAAGACATCACAATATACAGACAAACAAATACAACAAACAACAACAACAAACAGGACAAAAAACATTTACTAAAGTAATGACACAAGAAATAAGGGACCAGAAACGGTATTAAAGGCTTAGGGCAGGCCTAGCATTAGTTTCAAAGATTCGGCAATGTTGAGCCAAGTGTCCAGAGTCTTTTCTGATGCTCCATTTATGCGAGCTGTAGAGAGTTCCATATATATGACATCCAAGAAAGAGAGTGTCCAAGTGCGGATAGATAAGTCATGAGGAGGTTTCCAATGGGTTGCAACCATTGTTTTTGCCGCCGTAAGTCCAGCATATACCGCACGCTTAAGCATTTTAGAGATATGAAGGGTCGACAGGTCATTCAAAATCAAAACATTAATATTAACAGGCAGAGTTACATTGATTAAGGTAGACAAGTGGGAACACTATTCCAAAACTGATACACAGGTGAGCAATCCCAGATCATATGAAGGTATGTACCCTGAACTTGTATCGGGCAGAGGTTACATAAAGGGCTGTTAATTATTTTCATGTGGTGCATTTTCACAGGGGTCAGATATGTCCTATGAATGAAATTATAGTGAATCTGTTAGTGATCTGGATTGCGAGATACTTCTGAAATGTTAGACCATCATGCCAATCAAATTCGTCATTCAGACCTGGGCAATCACGCTCCCAGATCCTTTCAATAGGGAGGCCATAATGTCTAGGTAGCGCTAAAAACTGCTAAAGCCTAGACACCATACCCTTGGTTTTTGACTGTACAGTGAACAATTCCCTAATTGGATGAGTGGGCAGAGATGTCTGCCAACCCAGACAATTTTATGTTTTCCATGAAAAGTCACACTTTTATTTTCCACGAGTTGGAAAATGATTAGAAAATACTGCACTGACTGGCCACTCCATTACAGATAGAATACCAGCTGCCTGCTTTTTCTCTAGTTCTTGCACCATTTGGAGGTGTGTTTTGGGTCATTGTCCTGTTGTAGGATGAAATTAGCTCCAATCAAGCGCTGTCCACAGGGTATGGCATGGTGTTGCAAAATGGAGGGATAGCCTTCTTTATTCAAAACTTCTCTTACCCTGAACAAATCTCCCACCTTACCAGCACCAAAGCAACCCCAGACCATCACGTAACCCCCACCTTGCTTGACAGATGCCATCTCTTCCAGCATATTTTTAGTTGTTCTGCGTCTCACAAATGTTCTTCTGTGTGATCCAAACACCTGAAACTTTGATTACCGGTAGTCTGTCCATAACACTTTTTTCCAATCTTCCTCTGTCCAGTGTCTGTGTTCTTTGCCCATTTTAATCTTTTACGTTTATTGGCCACTCTCTGATATGGCTTTTTCTTTGCCACTTTGCCCTGAAGGCCAGCATCCCAGAAGTGCCTCTTTACTGTAGATGTTGCCACTGGCATTTTGTGTTTTACTATTTAATGAAGCTACCAGTTGAGGACCTGTGAGGCGTCTATTTCTTTCTTGCTAGAGACTCTAATGTACTTATGTTTTTGCCGAGTTTGCCTCCCACTTGGCTTTCTACTCTTTAAAGTTATCTTAACTGATAAAAACAAGGACATTTTGAAGTGACCCCAAACTTTTGAATGGTAGTATACTGTATGGTTTTGGGACATTGGTAGTGTCACTGCTCGCAGATTCAGAGACCAATTGTCAAAGTGTTTAATAATTTACAGTAATACTTTACTTATACACATGTTTGTGTAAAACTAGTGAACAAGCTATCTAAAAGGCACACAAACATCTCCCAGGCTATCCAAACATTTTCCACAGCTTTACTGACCTAATTTGATTCTAATTAGGGTAAGCTGTATAGCTGCATAGAACCACAGGCAAAACTCATTCAAGAAGAAAAAATGTGAGTTTTTTTGTAAAATAAGCCTACCCAATGTATATGTATGCTATAAGCTGTAAACTCCCATCACAACAGGTTTGCACTCTTTTTCATTTCATCTTTTTAGTGCAAATACTGAATCAAAGGCTAGATTATGCCTCACCTCCACAGTCTATATACTGGCATGTACAGGTGTTACTGTATGTGAAAGCCTAAAATGAAACTGGTCAAATCCAAATGAACAGAATAGAGAGAACATGGTATTTTTAATAATTACAATAATTTTGTAGCAAATTTTGTAGACATTTTAAATACATTTTATCACCTTTGTTATTAGTAGTATTAGTTCTATGTAGAACATACAGTATATACAGTATATAAAAATACATAAGCTTTTGTAGTAGTGCAATTAGACGATAAGAATTGGGCTATGCATAATATGTCCACTAGAGGGAGATGACACACACAATTTGCCTATTTACAAGTCTGGACCACAGGGTCCCCATTGAAGTCACCCTGTTGCTCTCCCTGGTCCTGTGTGGGGGAAGAGGTAAAACAGACATTTCAGGCACACTCAAGCCACAAGAACGTATAGGGATTAGACAACCTAACTGCAATGGCACCCAATTGCAATCTGCCTTTGCAGTTATGTAGCATGTACAGTAGACTATGCACAGTAAATACATAGGCCTACATATAAAGGCCTGTCTGCCTATCTATCCATCCATCTACTATATATATCTGTCTGTCTGTCTGTCTATCTTGTGTGTGTGTGTGTGTGTAGAAGGGTACATGGTGCTCACCTGGGCAGATAGGTAAGCTAATGGACAGAGGACATCCTCAGTCCTGCTGATGTATGACACTGCACAGCCGCATTGACTTGCTGATAGATTGCCTCTCCTTCCATCGTTAGGAACTTGAATAAACCCTCTCCTGTTTCACACATACTGAACAAGACAACCCAAACACAGAGTTCAAGTTTAAACTCATTCACAAGCATGTCCTTATAGTGTAACAGAACTATTTGTTCACTAAAATCTCATTAATGACATGGTAAGAAATGTTGACAGCTCCCTCTTGTGTTAATAATGGCAGGAATCATAGATGTAGAATGTGTTTTAAAAGCCAGTGTAAGGTACGGTACTAAGGTGATTACAAACCGTCCTGCTTCAAATGTAAACCAAGTGCGGTCGCGTCCAAAGCGTCGCAGCGACGTCAAAGGCCAGGATGCGAGTTTGAGCCGGGGGGTTTGTGCGTCCCAGAGCGATATTGCCTCCGATCCGACCTGCAAAACGCACTCGCCCGACGTCACCAGACCCTTGCAAGGTAGCAGATACACATGGAACCGCTCTGAGGGAACAAGACAGACGAGACAACACAAATTAATTTTGTCCGAATTAACACAAGCAAACCATTCTGGTTTGTTTCGTCGTTTAAATGATTCGGACGAGTCGTCTGTTTAGATTTTAATAGCTCAGACTAAGCTAACTTCGTGTATTGTCTCCAGCATGTTTTCCAGACAGTCTATGCTATTATTAACATCAGATCAATTACCGTGAGCTAAAAGAATATGCAAACCATCTCTGGTACTTCAGTTATACCGAGTATGCACCAAAGACGGCCCGAGTGCCTTTAAGATAGACCTCAGCTGTGCAGCTGAGTACTGTTGGATTTTATTAGCCAGCATATTTGCCATAATCCATTGTAGTGTACAATGATAGCCTGGCGTGATGTCATAAACTGTATTGACTCATCATAAGACCAGACAGTTAGCATGACACAGTTAGAAACTGACTCTGGATCAGTCGTGGTTGTAAAGTAAGTTGTAAGTTTTCAGGTCCCATTGGGGTCCATTTGGATTCTCTTTTGGTGAATACAGTATATATGTATGCTCACATGTGCTGAAAAGGCTTCAGAAGACATCATGTGTATGTCAGACCCTCCAGGATTTCGCGATGTTGCGATTTGCAACATCAACGCAACTTCAACCAATCCCCGTGAATTCAGGGCGGTGTTGCAATTTTAACTAATCACCGCAACTTTCCCGCAAAATTGACCAATCATTTGCGTGGTCTTGTCGAGCTCACGTCGACAAACTATATTTTTTACACAGAGCTAGAATCACACGTCTATGTCTACTTTGCTGCGCGATCAATGGCATTCTAATTGCCCGGCCCACATTGAAGCACCCCGATTTTCCCAGTCAATCGGGTTTTACGCGCATCTGGTTACGCGTTTGCTTCTTTTTTATGTGGTGGCATTTCTTCCGTGTTTTTAAAATACTTAACACATTTAATCGGGAGGTATAGGCTACGATTTTGCTATAGGCTTATCAAACATTTGACTGGATAGCAACAGTAAGACAGGGAGCAAAGAGACCCAGACGACAAGAAACAACAGAGACAGGTCAGGAGAGCAACACCAAAATGTATTCGACAGAAACAGTGATCACAAATGGGCAAGAAAGTTCTACACCTTTTAAATCACATGTCTAAAATTAAATGTCGAAGTTATAATCAATGTCGGGCAGTAGCTTCAATACAAATTAATAAGCTAGTTTAACGACATTTAGTAGCGTGGCTGTAGTGAAGCTACAGCATGAGTATACTGACTCTGATAGCTTAATTTAGTTTTTTTTTTGGCAATGAAGTGATTCTTAAAGCTATATTATCAAGCATCAGCTCACAGCAGCAAATCCTCTATCTAGGCTGCACATGGAAGATCAGTTCATTGTAATAATGTGATGCATTTGATACGTCAGTCATGCCATAATAATAATAAAAAAGTCCACAATCTATGATCATATCACAGTAAACAGGCATACAGTAGGCATATCAATAGGCTATATACTAATCCGTTACTATTGTATAGCTATTGAGAGAGCTGTTTGTTAATCAATACAGTAACAGTCTAGAAGCAAATTGGATTATTAAATATAGGCCTTTTGTACATTAGAAATGTAGCTGTTTTTAACTACTGTCATTTTAGCTACATTTGGTCTTAAGTAGCTTTGGTGTAGTGGAGTTTCATCTGATGTGGAGTAACTGGTGGATGCTTAGTTAACTACATTTCCTGATTAGCTTGCCCAACTGGTTATAATATATTGTTATACAGACAACTTAGGATAACCAAAGAGACAGGCAATATTATTGCACATAGGCTATACTTATGAAAGAGGTCAAAAGAGGAACCAATAAAATGTAGGTTACAGTAGGCCTATGTAGCCTGTGAGACAGATGGACAATGACAAAAAGTTCTATGCTGTTACATTTTTAAATGTTTTCAAAAGTTGGGCCTGCTGTAAAACTTTTCAGGGTTTGTTGATTATATTCTAGTGCTACAGTATTTCAAGACAAGGAGCAAGTAGTGGATTGTACTTTTAAACTGTGAAATTGGTGGATTTATAAAACCTTGCCATTTTGTGCACATACACCTACAAGAAAGCGTCCCTCATCTTTTTGAGATATCCAGGAAAGTGTCCCTCATTTGAGGTTGAGGGAGTTGGCAGCCCTAGTAAGGTTGTTTACAATAATTTCTCAGTTTCAGTTTTTCAGTAATAATTTAATATTTCCTCATTTTAAAAAAAAGTAAAAAAGGGAAAATCACAATTACTTATAGCAACTTTTACTTCCTCACGCAATATAATCACAACAACAAACTAAAAATCACCGCAACTTTCATCGCATTTTTTGGGAAAAACTCCCGCAACATCAGGTATTTTAGGCCGCAACAATCACAAAAAAGGCCCGCGAAATCCTGGAGGGACTGGTATGTGTGTATAAGCTACTAGACAATTTAATTTTCTTCTAAATCAATACAGCATCTATCTGTCTTTATCTACCTATCTATTTGTCTGTCTATCTTACTATCTATCTCTCTGTCTATCTAACTGTCTGTCTGTCTGTCTGTCTGTTCTCCTATCTGCCTCAGGTTGTATATAGTTGCATGTAGGGCTGGGCGATATGGACTAAAATGTATATCTCGATATATTTCTCTCATATATCGATATACGATATATACCTCGATATCGTTCCAGCAAAAAAAAAAATGATAATAAATAAAATAAATAAAATAAAGTGTCTATAAAATAAATAATGAAAATAATATAAAGAGCTTTTTTTCAAAATAACAAGTTCTCAACTAAACTGTGCAACAGTAATAACAAACATGTGGGCCTTCTTTCCATTTGTATATTTTGTGCAAAGAAAACGAATGAGTTAAGAGTCTCCGCCGTAATGTGACACAAATGTAGGACTCACAGGTTCTGCTAACTTTACTCCAC
Organism: Limnothrissa miodon; assembly: GCA_017657215.1. Taxonomy (NCBI): domain Eukaryota; kingdom Metazoa; phylum Chordata; class Actinopteri; order Clupeiformes; family Clupeidae; genus Limnothrissa; species Limnothrissa miodon. The sequence continues at coordinate 29,770 of JAGFZM010000662.1, forward strand.
TCATCTGTTGTCATTGCGTCACAGAGTTCAAATGCCAATCGCGCTCTCTCATCATAGTCGCGGCAAAAGTAACAACACAAATCCACATTCCAGTACGGCAATTGATGCCATGTCCACCGTGATAAGGCAATTGATTTTAACGTTATGCTCCACTGCCGCTTTTTCTGTCATAGAGTTAGGGAACATTGCATGCTAAAGAGTTCTGAAGTTTTGCTCAGTTCACACTGGTTTTGTGGCGGTCTGTCTTCGGAGTTTGTAACACTCTTCATATACTTGCCGGTGGCCTCCATTTCAAAATGACCGAACCGTTGTTTCGCTTTTTTGGCCACAATAACCTTTCCGCGGCATTCTCCATCTGTATAACTCATGCATTCTATGGAAGTCGCCATTGTTGTTTACTCGGTCTACATGAGTAGGGGAAGGGAGGAGCTAACTCAAAGCAAGGAGCACTGAGCTATCAGTGGCAAGGAAGCTGGTGCACAGACGTCGCATAGCAGAAAAAAGTGGAATACTTGTCTCTGGATTAAAAAACAAGTCATAACCGATATATATGATATGTCAAAAATTATATCGTGGTTTGAAATTATATCGATATTGATTAAATATCGATATACCGCCCAGCCCTAGTTGCATGTGGTGAAATGTCTTCTGAAGATGAGGTTTGGGTCAGATTTGTATGAAACAAGGCTACATTTGTTCTGGAGCTGATTTGATCCAAAGGACCTTTGTTGCTGGATCAGGACATTTGTCAGCATGTATGGAGAACTCCAGAGGACGTTACTGACCTGTGTGTGTGTGTGTGTGTGTGTGTGTGAGACTCACCACACTGCTGTGTGACTGCAGAGGCCAGCAAGTCTGGCTCGCCACTCTTGAGGGTGTGCTGACAATTCTGAACACACTCTTTGTAGAGCACCTTCTGCCAGTCCGCAGCCTCTTTATCTGAGACGCAAACACACACACAGACAAACACAACACACAGACTCATGCATAGACACACACACATGTCCACATGCACACAGAATAAAATGTCACATAAAATGTGAATAATATGTCTGCTTACCTGAGTCACAGGTGAAGGTCAGTTTGCTGTCGTCGGCAAATGATAAAACGAAAATGTTCTTCTTACTTTCTTGTGGTGGCCGCATCACATTGGTAACATGGGTCAGATCTGTCACCTTCAAAATGGAGATGGAAAAATATTCACATTGCCTGACTGTTCATTGCCATAGAAATGGCTTTAACTGAAGCTGGAGAAGAATGAGCTACATCACATTGGGAGCTTTTTGTATTGGCCAACTTGCGGTGAGAGCCTTGCCTTTTGGTGGCAGTGGAAGTTGGAGACTCGTTCATTAGGGAATTTCTCCAGCCTGTTTGGACCTTTGCTCGACGCCTTCTTAAACACAAGCCAGCACCTCTGATAGATCTGCCAGAGGAAAGGATGTTTTATTGAAATTGCTACATTTTATTTGTATTAAATTAGTTTATTTGGAAAAGACTTTACAGGTGGAGGTATAATGTCAAGAGATCTTTAAAAGATAATTAAGCTTTAAGTTGTTGAATACAAGTTACATATGCTGGATTTAAAGAGCTTTTTTTATCAAGGGTAGAGCAGAAGTCAAGGTGACCGCTATCTTGTATGTTTTGGCTCATCTGAAAATCCATGCATCTGCACCAATGTTCTAGAAGTTTCCCAACCTGGATCAGACTGTTATCGTTAAATCATAAGCTAGTTTCACAACATGCCGCGATATGAATACATTAATGATTGACGTCGTTCTTTGGGATTAATCATTGACGTTGTGATAAACACACTTGCCCACGGGACGTACATACAAACAAGTATGATCCAGCACCCGCATGCAGTGGAGGCACAGAGGAGGCATTCGAGACCACAAACACAACACTTCTTTTCTCCCCTGCCTTCATTGCTCACTTGTTTTTCATCCTAGTTTTCAGAAACATACACACACAAGACACACACGCTTGTACTTACCCAAAAATGTTTTCTTCGGATTCTCACATAACTTTGTTTAAGAATGTCAGAGAACTCTGAATCCATTCTGCGTCACTGCAAGTGTGTTTGCTCTTTCTGAGTGAATGTGTGAGTGAGTGTGTGTGTGTGTGTATGTGTGTGTGTGTGAATGATAGTAAGTGTATCCTCAGGTGTTGCTCATAAGTGCTCAGAGTAATTAGTTCCCTCTGATCACACGGTTGTTCTGCTTTTAGTTCCACACGGGACTCTGTGCGTCTTGTGTCCTCCTCAGTGCCTGGGACAGCAGCTGTGGGCACGAGAGCGGTGAAGGGTGGGGGGCAGATGGCATCTCTGGAGGCGTTTCCACCCACCCACATACCCTACCCCAGGAGACGGACAAGAGCAAGAGTAACTTTGTGCTTAAGTGGGTGGGTCAAGATTTCTAAATAAATATATAGATCATTCATAATTTTATTAACTGGAATGATGTGATTATATTGGGAGAGGGCGGGGGTTAGGGGGGTCCTGACTCCCCTGGAGATTACGCCCCTGGACAGGAGCTCCCAGCAGGGGTGACAAACCACAGGGTGGCTGGCTGGGTGGGTGGCTAGGAGAGGTGGTGTGGAAGATAGAGGACACACACACACAAACAGGGCAGGGCAAGACACCTTCTACTCCAGGAGGAATGTCACGGCTTGCCAGGTTTTTAAAAAAAGCTGCCCAGTCAAGATGGATGTTATCACTTTCTGGCTACACACTGTCCAGTCTAATTTCAACATGACCTTTCATTCAGCCAAAAACATCCAAGGAGGGGCGTGGATGGACCTACAACAAAAAACAATAACTATGATGGTTATGAAAGCTCTAAGCGAAAGTTCTACCAGGAAGACTCTAAGCGTTACGTCACTAATCGTTTGTCCAATCATATGAACTCACCTGCTTTATAGACCCGCCTAACAGTTTCGCTCTTGCTGTCGCAGGCTCAGTGTCCGAAATCCCCACCTCCCTCCCCACCACCGCCAGATGGGTCCCTGTCCTTTGTCCAGGGGGGAAGGCTCCGCCCCCTGCCCGCTTGAACCAGGCAGGATCTGCTGAGTCCGGATAAGCCGAATCCTGGACCATGGACTGGGCCTACGCCAAATATTGTTATTGTATATATGCTATAATATAATCAGTGAATCTGATTAAATATTTGTACTCTATTTTAATTCTCTGAGTCTTAATGGGAGAACTGAATGCCTGAACACAATTTATAATGAGCACCAGTGCAGAATGTCTCCCTTATTTATATGGTAGGTACATACTGTATTATGTGTTAGGTACGGAAATGCACCATTTACAAATGCAATATAATTACAGGTTAGGCTTTTTAGGTAGTACAGTGTTTTTTTCTGTTATAGGTAGTATCATTTTTCTCCTGACCATTATATGAATGCAAAATTGACAGAGAGCTCAGTTTGTTTGTATGCAGAATACCCCATGAAAGAGACTCTGCTTCTGGGTCTGTTTTGTTCTCATTCCAATTCTAAATTGTGTGCTCTTGTTTTAATTCTAATTCCACATTTTGTGCTTTCACGACTCAGAGTGTAATGTGTCCCTAGAACACCTTACAGCAAATATTAAGGGCAGGCCTTTAAATACCAGGAGCCCAATGAATTAAATATACTTCCTGTTCATAGTAATGAATAGGCCTGGAGGAAGTGGGTGTCCTGAGATGTGTTACATCAGGGCACTGGATCAGACTGGCTCAGGAGCCCTTCAAAAGATGGAGGTGGGATCTCAGACACAACCTGACACGCTCCCGACTTGTATACATTAGCTGAATTAGCTACTACTGTATTACAGTAGTGTAGGATGTTGATGAAATGCCTCGAGTCTGTGTAGAGTTTTGAATCTCACTACATTTCACTACATGTTTTACTACCCTCTCTCTTTATTAATGCACAGACGACAGACAACATCTGTAATTTTCTTACATCGAAAAAAGTATGTGACAATAAAAATTCCTTGATTCCTTGAATCTGTGTTGAGTGTAAGATGGCAATGAATGGCATGTCTATATAGCATACCATAAGCCAGCCCTGGATCTCTGCCAATGGGCACCATGTTTGCACCTCTGGTAATGATTACACAATGTATCCCAAAATTAACATTAGACAATCTATTGGGTTTGTATGATTGAGTGAGACATAAAACTATTATGTGTTAGCCAGCATAAGTGACAACATTTTAATGTGGAAATCTGTACCTGTCACATGCCTGCCTGCCTGCTGTCAGGCACTTGGCAGTGGGGATGGTGAAAGACATGTTTATAGCGATGTCTAAAGAGTACAGTGCCCACAAATGTTCAAACATTTCTCATAGTACTATCTATATTAAAATGTTGTTATTGAGTAAAACAAATCACACGTTTGGTTTCAAAATCCATTTTTGAAAATATTGAAAAGTTTGACATGTATATGTTTTTGATTATTGTCAAAAATGTAGATACACTATAGTAATTTGAAATTTTGACAATTAAAAAAAAAACTTTTTAAACTGAAACTTTTATATGGGGAATTTAATATTTTGGAACCAAACTCTCAAGCTAAAAGAATCGAATTGGAGTTGGATTAAAATGAATTTAATTCTTAGCTAAGTGACCTGTAAAGGTTTTGCGTCTGAATTTATTTGTCCTTCTGTCCATAATCTGTCACCTACATTGTGACACCTGCAGTACATTGCGGACAGCTGCAGACCAGGAGGGTACAGTCAGTGCCAAGGATGTGATTGGTCCCAGATGCGTCTGGTTGAAGCCTCTCTCAGCATCTCTGCACTATTGATCCAGATGTGGCCCAGACTCGGCCCAGAATCTGACGTCATTTTATTAATTTTTTAAAAATATTTTTTTGGGGGCTTTTAAATAATTTAATCGGATAGAACAGCAAAGAGAATGACGGGAGACAAATGGGAGAGAGATATGGGGTGGGATCTGGAAATGACCACGGATTGGAAACAACCTCGGACCTCTGTATTAATGGTATGGTCAACAATGGTATGACATCATTTCATTTTGCCCAACTTGTTTATGTTTGGACCTTTCATAGGATGCTGAGTATAGCCCCTCTTGCCATTAAGTAGTTCCACATCAAGCCAGCACGTACAGTGTAGCTTTTCAGAGCCTATAAGGTCACTAGGAGCCTGGTCCAATTAAAGATGTGTTAAAGAGACGCTGGCGCGACCCGCTCCAGAAGAGGCTTACCAGGAGAAACATTTACCCACATACCTCTGCCACGTGGGCACTCGAGACGAATGGCGGGTGGGCATGTGGCACAGAGTATAAATGGCACAGGGGCTCATTAACAACTAGGCCCCCCAAAATAACGGGTCGCACCGGCTCCAACGTGTTTTAGAAGCTCTGTATACATGTCCCGCTCCAGAGCTTTCAGAGCGCACTCGGCTGTTTATACAGAGAAACGTTTATGTTAGACGCGTCCTTGGGGATAAATAAGATTCACTGAAGTGCAGCAGTTATAGTCAGTTTAAGTTTAGTTTGTTATTGATGTGTCATCTGTGACTACAGATGAGAGGCAGTTTGAGTTTTAAATAGAGGACAGAGAGGCCTGTATGATTGGAAACCTCAGGAGAGAGAGGAGCGGCTCTTTGGTGGAAGTTCACAAAAACTCTTCATCCTCACAACATTTTTGATTCTTGAACCTCACAGATAATAATTTTCCTCACAAAAATTATAATTCTAGAGGTTCAAAAAAACTAATTTTCCTCACAAAAAAATGAAATTCTAGAAGCTCTGAAAAACTTGTTCCCCATTAAAAAAAAAAAAAACCTAATTCTAGACGTTCCGATGGCATCTCACTTTGGCAACTTTAGAAAAACTCATCTTCCTCACAAAACTTTGACTTCTAAATGCTATTGACAACCATTTAGACTTTGTCATGGCTTCAGCCGTCCTGATTGAAGCTGAATCTTGTGATCCACTATTAGTGAGAGGAGATGGCTCTTAGACCTACAGTACATATTCTTTAGTGGAACTGAATGAACCATTGAGATGACTAGATGCTGGCATGGAATTCTACTCTAGCCGGATGTGAGCCGCATCAGGGCCGGATCATATGGCCACAACTCACCCTGCACTGCAAATGAATAGTACTGACCTTTCCACCTCAGTGCACCCATGCGTTGCCTCATCAGATATTTTGTGTTTGAATATGCATACCCACACACACACACACACACACACAAACACTTCTTTGAACTGTTGGCAGGTAGCCAAAGCAAAGAGTGGTTGAGAAAGTGGGGTTAAAGTAGCAGGAGTCAACGTTATATCACTTGGCAAGGGCTTATGTGTGTGTTAGTGTGTGTGTTAGTGTGAGTGTTAGTGTGTGTGTGTGCCCGGAGTCTGGTGTGTTGGCTTTATCCATTGTGACATTCCAGAACACCGTGATGACATGAATCTGTGTCAGTTTAGTAGCAGCTGGCAAGCAACAGGGGCAACACTCTGCCTTCAAACCCACACGAGAGATGTAAACAAACCTCAGAGAGAAGGGAGAGGGAGAGAGAGGGGGAGAGAGATAAGAAGAAGAAGCTTGACAAAAGTGGTTAGAAAAGAAGATGAAGGAAGAAGATTAGACAAAGAAAGATTATTTATGGTTTTTAAATATCATTTAGGTTATTGTGGTGTTAAACACTATTTAGGTTAGGGACAGTTGTATCTGACAACATCAAAGACATGATCAGATATGAACACGCCCTCATATTGAAGCCCTTCACACACATACTGAACAAACAATACACACACATAGTTTCTGTTGGGTGTATGAAATGTCATTGAATTTCAGAATTTTCAAAACATTTTTTTAATAGTCTGATATGGCTCTAGCCATGCATGCAGATTCCTGTGAATATCCAGCAGAGGGCGGAACAGCTGTTGCTCTTTCAGCAAAGCTTTCACAGTGGTGCCCAATAGTTAGGGACTATCACAGTATACAAAATAACACTGGCTATGATGGGAGACATGGAACCACATTTAATAAGCTAGCAGGACTGTTTTTTGTCATAGCAGATAGAATAAGAGAAATAGAAGTTGGTGAATTTATTATTTGTTGACCAAAGGTGTTCTTTTTTCCCCCAAAGTAGTCATAATAGTTGCTGTTAACAACTTCACTGTATTTTTTTCTTTTTTTTCCCATTTTTTTTTTTTTTTACGATTTTGTTGTTGTTTTTGTTCTTTTCGACGGCGTTCCCATTGGCTGGGCCGTTAATGGCTGTTGTGAGTGCGATTTATGGCTGTGTTGATTGGGCCGTACATGTTCCGCGCCTGGGTTCCACTCCTGGGTTCCGGAACGCGAGAGAAGCAGTGACCAGGGGCGGCGCCTTGGCCGGTTCTCAGGGACAGAACCTCAAATATGTTTGGACCAGGGCAGAGTACGTTCAATTGAGTTTAACAGGCGGTGGGTGGGGGTGGAGGGGGGTGGAAGGGTGTGTGTGTGTGGGCAAAGGGGGTCAGCATTGTGAAGTGGTGGCTTAAACTCAGCTCTTGACTTGATATTGAAAACAGAGGAATTAGATCAAAGTGTGTGGATCAAAGTGTGTGGCTACTGAGCTCCTAAAGTATTTGTGTGTGTGTGTGTGTTTGTGTGTATATGTGTGTGTGGGTGCACATGACAGAGTGTGAGAGTGTGACTGTGTGTGTGTGCATGCACGTGACGGTATGACGGCATGTGTGTGGCTGCTGAGCCCTTGCGTGTGTGTGTGTATACGGACCACCTACTGTACACTAGAGCAGAACGCCCCCTGTGACCTGTTTGCAGCGATCTGTCCACAGAAAGTTTTCGAGCTCTGTAGAGAGCTTTTACTACAAGCTCTGAAATGTTTCATGCACACACTCCCAGTCCAAGCATTGACACACACACACACACTTATACATGCACACACTCTCAGTCCAAGCATTGACAGACACACACACACACACTCATATATACATGCATATATACATGCACACACTCTCAGTCCAAGCATTGACTGACCCTCCCAGTTAGAATGTACACACACACACACGCACACTCACACATATACATGCACACACTCTCAGTCCAAGCATTCACTGGAGCTCCCAGTTATAATGTACACACACACACACATATACATGCAAACACTTTCAGTCCAAGCACTGACTGACACTCCCAGTTAGAATGTATACATACCTTTAGACATCAATTACATACTCACACACACACAAACGCACACTCACACACACACACACATGTTTTCAATTCATCCCTCAGTCTGAGGCCAGTTCACTGTAGAAAAACACTCTCATCTGGCAGCTGATTCCAGACCAGATCTGGCCCTGACTTGGCCCGGGTGTGCCTCCATGCTGCATGCCAGATGTCTGATGATGTCAAGTTGAGCAAACATGTTTTCCTCAACTCATGACTGTTACTACAGTTTTTCTCAAATGCTAAAACACATTTCACAAATGTTTCCTCCATGTTCCCCAATGTCTAAACACAACACCTTTTTTTAAAGCTACATGAACACAACCACACCTTCTCACTTCAAAAATCCAACTTTCACACCAGAAGAGCAGCTCGAAGCTTTCTAAAATGTAAACACTATTCACATCATTACACACTACAGTAGAAAAATTGAAAGCTCAATGCTCAATTTGTGAGAAGTTTCTTTGTTTCATAACTGCCAATGCAAGTTTTTAGAAAACAGTAACGGATCTTCTTAGATCTCTGCAGAGAATTAGGCATTTAGATTTTTGAGTTTCGTATGAAGAGTATAAATCTACAGAAAATTCTGCATGTACACTATTAACACAACTACATGTAAATGCAAAAACAGAATATATTGCACGACAATACTCTTGAAAACACGATCAAGTTTTTTTTTTTCATGTTTTTACTTTATTCACACCACACACACCACAATCACTGTGCGGCATCATGTTGCTGAGCTGCATCGGGACACATCACCTCATTTACATCGCAGGCTATGATACTGGTGGCCAAGGTGAATCTACACGGGTTTGGATGGACTCTTATTCCTGCTTCAGCCATTGTTGTGCCAGGGACAATTACATGGTCAATGACTATTTCTCGCATCTTGTCCATAATGATGGTGCGAGGTTGTCTTGCTCTCCCTCCTGGACCTTCTCCTCTCCCTTGTAGGCCTCCTCCTCTTCCTCATCTGATTTGAACTCCTCTTCCTTGTTGGCCTGCCCCTCTTCTTCCATGGCCAGCTTTTCTCCATCCTCTAACTCAAATTCCTCTTCCCCTCCCTGACTCTGCCTTCATCCATTGTGTTTGTTTGGAATCTTCAGCAAACTGAACTTACTTTTGTGCACTCTAAACTTGCTTTTACATGTGGTCACAGCATTAGTAACAAGTGTCTTAAATTTTGAGTCGTTGTGTGTAATGAATGACGCCAGGTGTGTTCATTGTGTTCAAATATTGCTGGCTATGGCAAGCATTCTGCATCACATGAGCTTTCATTTGAGAATATGAGCAGAGTTCTTTTGCAACATGTGTTTTAGAAAGGAAAAATGTGTTTAGATTTCTGAGAACGGAGGATTGTGTTTTGTGAATTGTGTCTTCATGTGAAATGTGTATATGATATTGGAATATGATGGCTAGATTTAGTAAATGTGTTTGTGGTCATTTGGGTTAGAGGATTGTATTTTGTGTTTTAGCATTTGAGAAAAACTGTAAAGAGAGTGGGTTTGATGTTTGCTTTTGAATCAAATAGCTTTCTACTTGTACATGGCAAAAAAAAGCTAAAATAAGAACATATATACAAATATATATATATATATACACATATATATTTTGCAAAATGATCCATCTGTGCTGTAAGAAAAATGCAGTAGTTTTAGTAATATTTCTTGAAACAAAAGAAAAAAGAATATAATGTTAAGACTAATAAAGATATTAATTTTCTTTGAAATCTAGTACATAAAAGCTAGCTGAATTTACTCAGAGCTAGTCAACAAAAGGATGAAAAAAACATGACAATGGGCTTGAATCTGGGACAGTGATACACTTAAAGTGTTGCCCATGCAGCTTTTAACTGGACACATTAAACCTCTTACTGGAGCTTCTGAACTGGGTTACATGTTTCTTACCTTAGTGCATTACAATCAGCCATGAAGATGAAACACTATACTGTCGTGTAAAGGCAAAAGCCCTTAACATTAGATTTGGTGAAAATGAGTTATTGCCATTTTTGAATCAATGGACATCGGTTTTATCATGTAGAGAAATATCTTGTGTCTATTTTGTCATTTTCTGGTAAAAATTAAATGTTGTTTTTACCGTAACTTCCAAAAACAGAGGGAAAACTAAGACAGAAGGCCTTAACATCAGTTGAGTTCTTCCACTCTAGAACATTGAAATTTGAAGTTACGGTGACGTTAAGGCATTCTGCATTCGTTTGACCAAGCATAAATTTAAAGATAGGGTTGCCGCGCTGACAGTGTAAGATGCCTATGGAGGCTAACTGAAGCAATTTTTTTCCTCAAACATTAACTTTGGTTAAGTGAAATGAAATTTGTCACTGTGTTTTCATGGCTAGCTAACGATGAAACAATAGGCTATCCTAGGTTAACTACTTGACACAGAAAACAAGATCCCAAACAAACAAGACCCACCGCAAACTCACATGAAAATGGTATATCAGCTGCAACACCATAAATCAAAGCCTGGATTAACTACTTACTAGTTAGACTATACAAGTTTTCTCGTGTAATACAGGGTGGCTAGCAAACTGACAGTTTCAGTTCAAGCACTGACAGAAAGAAACGTAAGTAGCTTTGGGGTCTTGGGGACGTCTCATAATAGTTACATTTCCCTGGCAAGGATAAACATTTACACCACAAACCCTCCCCGAAAATATAACCTAGATCGCTTACCTTCTTTTGAAACCTGTTAGAAATCCATAAAAAACATCATCTATCAGAAGGCAATCCATTGTTTAAATCCATCACGAGTTTTTAGCAAGCCCATTTGCAATATAGCCTAAATGTGTAGGTTAGCCTCTTCTATCAATGTGCAATGTAATCGACGTCGGAATCACTGTGGGTAGACAGTGTTGGGCAAGGTACTCAGAAAAGCTGCGCTAAACTACCTGTTACTCCACCTGAAGACCAAATGTGGCAAGCTAAGTTATAAAGAAATGACAGAAATAGTTTAACTATGCATGCTACCTTTTTATGTGCAAATGACCCAACCTTCTCCTAAGATTCTATTTTAGATAAACTAACAGCTCTCTAAATAGCTACAATAGTAGGCTAACTGATAACCTACTGATATGACTGTTTACTGTAATGTGACCATACATTGTGGACATTTTTTTGTATATGTCATCATATAAATAGCAATATAATATCAAAATAATAGCGATAAAATAAGAAAAATAAATAGCGATAAAAGTCCAAATGGTCAATAAGTTAAGGTGTTTTGCTTTTGTATGACCCATTATTGTTTTGCAGAAAATGCAATGGCAGAATACATTAACTTCCAAATAAGGGTCAAAGGTCAAGTTTAGGGTCAAAATTTTTTATGGAGATAAATGTATTCATTATGACAACTACTTGGCAAATTTTCACTATCCTTTGTAGGGCAGTATATGTCTCCATAGCAACTGTTGTGAAGCCTCAACATCATTATAGAACAGTTAATTTCCAATATTCACAAACTTTTACAAAAAAATGTAATGTCAAGTTTTAGGTTTGCCAGTCGCATTCATGAATTTAAATTATTTTTCAACATATTCTTTGTGAAATTTGGCATAATGGCTTGAAGGTTGCCTACTGGCCTTTCACTGTGTGTGAAATGGTGAATGTTTCACTGTGTGTGAACGGTCAACAAAGAGATCTAATTAATACAAAGTAAATGGACTGAGAGCTTACACATATCTCTGCAGCCAATGAATGATCAGATCTAACGTTAGGAACCAAATGTCCTTCTTTGGCTCCAGACCTGTTTTTGAGGGCATCATCCTGCGTTTTGCAACTGGTGAACCTTGTCCAGCTTGTAATTTTGAGCCCAAAGCGCAAGTAGGATCTATGCACATTTGTGATGTCACTGTCTTAGCAGTAATGGTTATGTTGGATTTACTCCAAAAAAAGAAACGCTTTCACAGTCTTTCAAAGGCCACAAATAGTGTCAGTTTTTCATAACAGCTGGCACATGTAGTTTTCAAACCAAGACAGAAAGCAACCTATTGATTTTTCAATGCAATACAGTAACTCAAAATCTGAGGCAGACCTAAAACATCATGTGAAGTCATACCATGGAGAATCTGTGATTGGTTGCCTGTAATGTGGTGTGAGCAACTGTCTTATGCTGCTTGCTGCTCCTCAGAAAAGTTCCATTGCTCTGCTGCAGTGGTAGATTCTTTGGTGATTATCTTAATGATTTGGCTTTGATTTAGAAATTTCAGTTGAACATTAAATGGAAGATTTATTTATTTCCCCTTAGGAATAAATTAGGCATCTGTCTGTCTGCCTTTCTATCTATCTATCTATCTATCCATCTATCTATCTACCTATCTATCTCTCTCTCTCTCCATATATATATATATGTATGTATGTTTACATGTCTATGAACACGAAATGTGTTTTATCAGACAGAGGAGTTATATTAAATGTATTATTATAATAGTTGTTGGTGTTATAATAATAATAATAATAATAATAATAATAATTATTATTATTATTATTATTATTATTATCCGTCATGTTTTATTTGGCACTTTGTTTATATGAAGGAGCAAATAGATCCCTATGGGACTTACAAAATGGCAAATAAAACATGACAGAAACTGTATTTTGCTACGATACTTGGGTTGGAACATCAGCAAACGCCACTAATCACTCCATGAGTAGCACTTTTTTCAAACCAGTGTTTTAAGGATAGAAACAACACATGCCCATTGCTAGCCATTTTAAAGGCAGGCAGAGGCGATTCGATATTTCCCAAATAGCCGAGACAGGAGCAATCATCAAGATTTTGGTTTCAACCACTTTATTTCATTTTAGACAACCTGTGAAAGGGGTTCAATGTGTTAAAAACCGAACTATCCCTTTAAGTACCAATGTGACACACCAGGAGTGTGTTGGTGTCCATGCAGCCCCCCAGGGCAGCCCTGCTTACCCCCTGCACACACACACACACTGAATCAACGTAAACAACATATTTGGCGCCAGTGCCTCAGAGCGGCCCAGAGACACACACACACACACAGAAACACACACCACACCACCTGGGCCAATGGGATGAGTCATGGGAGCATTCCCCCCCAACAAAGAGTACCCTACGAATCTCACCCTGATCTCTTCCTTTCCACAGATTAAAGGTCCTCCTGTTTTGACTCTGTTGCTGTTTGTCCAGCATTGACAGTTTTGGCAAAACAGCAGGTTAAGGCACCAGAGTGGCGTAGCTGTGTGTGTGTGTGTGTGTGTG
>JAGFZM010000662.1:55792-70903 GCA_017657215.1 Limnothrissa miodon
ATAACATCCCTCTGCATCCCTTACAGCCCAGCCCTATATACACAGACACACGCTCACACACACACAGAGGTCTCATCTTTTGACTGGCACAATCTGCCCAGAGTGGCAAGAAAACCCTGCCAACCATAATCACCCCACCAAGTATTCCACGACGCACCTCATCACAATTCTATCCACCCACCACACACGCACACAAACACACACACACACTTCTCTTAAATGTCATGTTTCTTCATCCTTCTCCTGCTATAAATCCAATGGTCCTGTGATGAGCATTGTAATGCAGCGTCACTCCTGAAAGGTTAACTGCCCTGTGACAACCATGTGCCTGAGTCCTGACCTTCCCTGGAGCTGCCAGCCAGTGTGTGTGTGTGTGTGTGTGTTAGTGTGTGTGTGACCCAACTGACCCCACCACACCACCCCCAGCCCTATTAATAGCTATTTATTTCGGTGGCGTCATCCGAGGGTACCAGGACCAAGAGGGGGGACTCGTTGTCATGCCAGGCTGGCAGAGAGAGCTTGTTTCTGGGCAAGGTTTGGAAAAGCACAAGGTGCCAGCTGGTTGCCAGGAGGTTGGGAGATAACTGAATCACCGAGCATCCTATGGTGTTCGGGTGGGGGTGGGGATTGAGGGCTGGGGTCTTGTTGTGGCTAAACAAGCATCGCTCAACATACTGTACACAGATGCACAAACACACAATGGCCCCGTTTACATGGTGTTTTTTTTTTTTTGGGATTTAAAATATTCTCCCTCGAGTTTAAATGAAGAACACGTTTAATTAGATTTATTTAATTCCAGTGAACTCTGGGAGCGGAGAATGGTTCTAATTGGACAGAGGGTGTTTACCGGAAGAAAGCACACTACCGCTGGCTACCGGATTTTTTTTTTTTATCTATCTTTACAACTATGTCAAAACTTAAATGTTGGTCTGAACAAAATAGTTTACAAACAAAATAGTTTAGAGCAACATTCCTCCATTTATGAGTCAGTGTGTCATCGCAACTGAACATAATGCAACGAGCATGCGCTGAACGACCGGAATTAAGTTTAATCGGAATAAGCATTTACATTATAGTGGAATTGGTTAATTACGCTTTAATATTGGAATAAACCACCCACTTTATTCTGAATTAAGTTGAATTAAAATTAAAATTTGTTAAAAAAAAAAAATAATAATAATTAATTCTATATAATGATCATTTTGAGTGTTTACACAGTCTTTTAAAATCGGAATTAATGGTTAATCCGATTTAAATCATTTTTATTCAGAATTAAAGGTCTCATGGTAAATGCAGGGATTGTGACATAGTCACACACTGTCCCCTGCACACTCAGGAGCGTTGGAGCCTCAGGAGTGTTAGAGCAGGGCAGGCAAATTAACTCCAAATCGGAGGCTTGAGAACGATATTGGTTCATCACAGAATTTTTATAAATTTCTGCAAATTTCTACAAAATTCTATACATTTACATACATTTACATATATGAATAGTTTCTGTATTATTTTCTATATTATTTATGGAAAAATTTCATGTATTATTATGTATTTTTGGTATCTGCATTATTTTCTAAATTATTTATTCTATAAATAAATGTATTATTATGTAGGGGTATTCTCAGGGCCAAAAAGCCAAACACTTGCAACGCAGCATGATTCAGCAGTACCGTTAGTGTGTGCGTGTGTATGTGTGAGGGTGTGTGTGTGTGTGTGTGGGGGGGGGGGGGTTACAGGTGGAGGGGTGTGTGGGGTCAGAGCCCCCCCAGTTGTTGTTCCTCGGGGCCCCCAGAGTGTCTTGAAGAGGTTCATGCGTTCTCTCTCTCTGTTCCCACTGATGTTTTTGCTTCCTCACATTCCTCAGGCACAACAGGCAGGAGGCCGGAGTTATGAAATCCCACAGAGGAATGTTTTTAACACTTCTGTCCTGTATTTTCTGTCTAATGTAAGCAAGGGGCAGTGAGAAACATAAATTTGATTCCTTTGACAGTATTGACAGTATTGACTTTGACTTTGTATAATATTGTACCTGGCTAAATGTCATCTTTATATTGATATTAGTATTGATATAGTCCTTTTGCTAAGAGTTTAAAGAGATACATGGGAGTCAATCAGACACTTGCTATCATTATGATTATATTGTTTAAGTTTTATAGCTATTTCTGTGACAGCTATATATAGAAATGACAATGTGACAAAGTACTGTGAGCTATTCTGAATGTTTCATGAGAATGTGTTCTGAGACCTCCATTGTTTTGAATAATTCCAAATAGATTGTCACAGATTAGGAAGATTAGAACCATAGTGCAGAGATGTTCACAAGTCATTTTTTCAAGTCAAGTCTCAAGTCTTTGTGCACGAGTCCAAGTCAAGTCTCAAGTCTATGAGGGGTAATGCCAAGTCAAGTCTCAAGTCTTTAATGGCTATATTGAACATTTTTTCAACAGATGCATACCTTACAGAAAACTACATGACTGTAATTGTACTGTATTACACACTACTACTATTGTAAATATGGAGGATAATGCTATTGATTTTTAATATAAAATTACTAGGCCTGAAGCACCCTTACAAAAACAACTATGTTATTTTATGGTAACTTCATTACTGCAGTATTTGTTATACCTTAAGCAGTAACATCCAGTGTCCAGCTATTTGGTTAAATTGCGTTTGTTTCTGTAAAAGGCAATATATGACATTTCGACTACTGAAGCAGGCTAATATTAGGCTTAGAGTAATGCATTGGAATATGACTGCAGTATTCTTGTGTTAGACGTTAGGAAAGATTTTTTTCTTAACTGGCAAACACATAGGCACCTGCACCGTGTTTTAGGATGATTAATCTAAATCATTAACTGATGTTTAAGGATAGGCTGCTGTTATGGCATCAGTGACAACAGCAGCTCTAATTTCACGTTGCAACATATTGACCTGCTGCTTGCTTGTAGCCTAGGCGCAAACATAGCGCGATATAAAATAAAACGGTAATGTTGAAATGGGAGCGATAAAACTGTAATCGGCATACAGTCTGTATAGCCTACAGTTGGGGTCATTTAGTGGGGGTGTAGTTGGATTGGTTTTCCAGCGGTAACAAGCTAAATCCCCCCTTCATCTAAACAAGATAATTTATCTTTGGGCCACAGTTCTTGCAAGTGTCCGTGCACTTCTTAAAAGTTTGCGTTAAGTTCTTAAAAACAAATGCCATCATGCTACAAATTGAGCAGTTCCAGTTAAATATGCCGCCGCAATGCATTCATTGTCAGTGTCTAGTGAAATCTGTGGCTGGCTGCACGCATGCGTTACGTTGGGCGTAATGAAGAGGGAAACGTCAAATTTGCCGTAACGCTGGAGAACACCAGGAAACCGAATTATGAAATAAATTATGAAATAAATAAAATTATGCTACTAAATGAACATTGTTCATGACTCTCGAGTCACACCATCCAAGTCTCAAGTCAAGTCACAAGTCTGTTTGTGCACCTTAAGTGCGACTCGAGTCCAAGTCTCAGACTCGAGTCCCCATCTCTGCCATAGTGATCAGTTAGTCACAGATTAGGAATTTAGAATCTTCTGTATGATTGGCTCATTCGTAAGTAAACAAACTGCATGTGAGAGGTGAGTGCCTCCTGGATGTGTGCGTGTGTGTGTGAGGTTCCTGTGTGTGTGTGCGTCGGGGGCCCTCAGAGAGTCCTGCTTGTGTCGGTGGAGCCCAGCCAATGGGGCCAAGGGGTGGGGTTGTTATTCTAACTCCTCAGACCTCTTTAACTCGCCCACAAACATTGGGGACCCCCGCAAACCCCACCCCCACTACACACACACCTGCTCCACACCCCCATCGGTGCCCCACTTCTGTCCCGGGACCTCGCCCTGTTTCCCAGGCTGCCTTGTTTACGGGAAGAGCTGGAGGAGGACCATGTGCTGGAGTGGACTTCATAAAAACACTCCTCTCTCCTCTCCTCTGTTTTTTTTCCCTCTTTTCTTGTCCTCTACAGCTCTATTCTTCCTCTCTCCGCTTGTTTCTTCTTCTCTCCTCTTTTCTTCTTCCATGTCTCCTCCTTAGTTTTTTTCTTTTCTTCTCTTTTTCTTTTATCTTTCATCTCTTCTTCTATCTCTGCATTTCTAATTTCTTTTTTCATCTCACCTGTTTTCTCTTCTGTTTTCCTTGTTTTCTCTCTCTTCTTTCAACTCTCCTCTTTTCTTCTCACGTCTCTCCTTGTCTCTTTTCTCTTCTCCTCTCTGCCACTACTGAGCTGAGTGTGCTATTGGGTAAGACACTAAACCCTAAGATGCTCTCAGTTCATTGTTCATCTGTATCTTCTCTGTGGAATCTGACTGAGGTCACCCTCATCCTCTCTTGGTCCCCCTCTCTCTCCCTTAAACTTACATGTATTGCCAAAGCCTTACAGAAAATACAGAAAATAAATCTCTCTCTCTCTCTCTCATGGCACATTTAGGTATGTGTGTGTGTGGGGGGGGGGGGGCTTGGTATGTGAAGAATGTGTGTTTTCATAACTGCGTAACTGACTCTGGTCTGTCCTCTCTCTCTAAATACGTATAGCCTGGTTCTATGCAGTTATATAAATTTGCATATATATGCAGTTTTACTGAAAATATCAGGCATTACAAACATTAAAGACCCTTTTCACTTAGGTTGCCAAAACCAGGACGCAGGGGAAACCGATACAGCAAGAAAACACTGAAAACACTGATGCAACAGCCGAATAATAAGTTTATTCAAAAGTAGATTATAATGAAAAGAATGAAGTTGAATGAATATGAGGATGGAAGTGCATTTTTATTAAAAAAAACGGGTCCTGGGAAGGATGACATTTTCCAGGACAGATAACAAAAGAGAAATGAAAGCTCTAAGCGAAAGTTCTACCAGGAAGACTCTAAGCGTTACGTCACTAATCGTTTGTCCAATCATATGAACTCACCTGCTTTATAGACCCGCCTAAGTTTCGCTCTTGCTGTTGCAGGCTCAGTGTCCGAAATCCCCACCTCCCTCCCCACCACCGCCGGATGGGTCCCTGTCCTTTGTCCAGGGGGGAAGGCTCCGCCCCCTGCCCGCTTGAACCAGGCAGGATCTGCTGAGTCCGGATGAGCCGAATCCTGGACCATGGACTGGGCCTACGCCAAATATTGTTGTTGTGTATATGCTATAATCTAATCAGTGAATCTGATTAAATATTTGTACTCTATTTTAATTCTCTGAGTCTTAATGGGAGAACTATGCTGAAGAAAACAGGACGTGAGGCAATCTTACTTTTCACTGAAGTATCATTAATGCTCATGATACATGCCAGACCCTTATGACAGGCTTATCTCACTCTTATGAAAGCACACTTAAGTAAAAGTGATACCACATTTTTTACCATATTTATCATTAGTTGAGATGAAGACGACATAAAAGTCTTGACTGCTGCTCTCTGAAAGATTTGTCGTACAGTGAGCAGACCAGGAGTTGCTCTTTTCCTTCTTTTATTATTCCAAAAATGTATTAATTAGCTAGTAAATTTACTGTATTTTTATATGAACTTAAATTTATAGTATTTTTTATATACATTTTTGCTTAATTTGATGTATAATTAATTTCCTTCGGGATAAATAAATTATATCTGTTTGTCTAGATGGATAGACAGACATACAGACAGATAGACATATATCTATCTGTCTGTGTCTGTCTATCTATCTGCTTAATTAATTCTAATGAAGTTAATTAATAAATGAATGAATTACAGTGTGGTTACAGAGTTGGTTAGAGCCAGGCAGATATGAGCTACAGTATGCAGTACAGACTCCCAGACAATTTCCCCTGGTCCCAGACTCAGAGGTTTCTCCATGCAGACCCAATGTCTCTCTCCCTTTCCCCTGACTTTGAGGCTTCTACCTGCAGACCCAATGTAGGTGACCAGCCAGAGCATCTGTAACCTCACTGACCCACTGAACATATATACCACACTCACTTGCCCTTATAGATTGGGAATATGGAGTGTTAACTCTCTCTCTCTCTCTGTGTAACTCCCTCTCTTTCTCTATCTCCTGTTCAAGCATTGCTTCAGTTATTGATCAAGAGTAAGTGGTCATCGAAGCGTCACATTTGACTTCCCAAAAAGCAGAGTGTAGAACTCACAAATATCACAGATATTTCACAAATATATTAGTCTAAATGAATACACGAATGCATGCATGCAAGTATGTTATACAGCCACCCATACACACACTGACAGTCTGTTCTCCATGTGTCCATATTTCCTCGACATATGGTGAGGGAAATGGGTCAGTGTGACATCCGTACCTGTGCAGTTGTAATACCTGTGCCCTTGTGGCCTTTGGGATCAGGGATCATTGAGGAATCATTGATCACAGCTGATTGATAGCCCCTTGCTTTCTATTGATCTGTCAATCCTCTTAGACATCAGAGTGAGCAAATTATGAAATCTGGGCCATCTAAGGGAAGGTAAATGGGTGTATGTGTGCTCTGTTCAAGGTTTTTCTATGCCTTGTCTTACTGCTTTTTGTCTTGATGCAGTTTATGTATATATTTATAATGTAGGTGCAGTAGATGCAGCTTACCTTATATGTAGCATAGTAAGTAGATTTTTTAGCCTGTAAAACTTTAGCCCTGTGTGCATCATATATAGTCTGTCCCAAATGTCTTATTTATTGTCATCTTAATGGAGCACCACTTGGATCCATGGAGGAACGTTGTCTCATCTCACTTTATACTGTGTATAGGGTTGAAATGAAAAAAAAAAAAAAACCCTTGACTTGATGCAGACCCAATGTAGGTGACCAGTCAGAGCATCTGTGACCTCACTGACCCAGTGAACATATACCGCACTCACCTCACCGGCACTTATAGATTGGGAATACTGAGACAGCATTGTGTTATCTCTCTTTGTCTCTCTATCGCCTCTTCAAGCATTGCTTCAGTTAATGATCTGGAGTAAGTGGTCATCAAAACGTCATATTTCATTTCAAAGCACAGCAGAATTTAGAACTCACACACACACACAGTCTGTTCTTCATGTCTCCATAATATTTCCACAACAGGCCAAGGTGAGGGATATGGGTCAGTGTGACATCCTTACCTGTGCAGTTGTCATACCTGTGCCCCAGTGCCCCATGGGAAAACTGATTGTTGATTAATCATTGATCACTGCTGATTGATAGCCCCTTGCTTTCTATTGATCTGACAATCCTCTTAGACATCAGAGTGAGTAAATTATAAAATCTTGGCCAACTAACGGAACGTTAGTAATTGTGTGTGTGCGTGTATGTATGTATGTGTGTGTGTCTGTGAGTGTATGTGTACTGTATATGTGTAAATGCATATAAGTATGTGTGTACATGTATGTGTGCGTGTGTGTGTCAGGAAGGGCATAGAGAGAGTAAAGAGTAATCTAAATCTGTAAAGTTAATCAAGTGTCCCTAATTGATCTTCTGCGGGGATAATCTGGGTTTCTCATGCATATCTGGGAGACTGTTGTGCTCAAGTTGTTGCAATGAATGCGACGCATTCACTAAATTCACTCCCATACAAATCCCATACATTCTAATCTAGGCAAAGACCTCAACACACCCAAGATTTCCTGTTTCTTCCCAGATTGCAAACTGACATTGAAAAGATGTTGATTTTCCATCTGAACCATCAGAATGGTTGACATTGAAATTTTGATGCAAAATAAATGTTGAATCAACATAGCAAAACCGACGAAGCCTAATGTTGAAAATAATGATATTGAAACAACATTGATACATAGTTGTCATTATGATTGATAGAACTTTGACATTTGGTGATGATGGTAACATTGAAAATTCATTGATTTTTAATTGATGCTTATTGTCAAAAAGCAACGATACATAGTTTACCGGGAAAGATGATTTAAAAGTCACGGACCTACAATTCACCAAGATCATCGTTTGGTAGACCAGCAATACAGCTCTCCGTCTCATTCATTTTGGAATCAATTTCAGGTAAGAAAGAACTTTGATCTTATCTATGAATGCATGTCTGCACTACGAAGTTAAATGTATAGTGGGATAGGCTAGATGCTGTCATTGTATGCCGTCATAGCTTTATTTAAGCAACATCCCCTCCGATCAACAACCTGGCTAACTTTCAAAAACCGTTAGTAAGCAAAGTTAGCATCTCCAGTCTTCATTAACACTCAAACTTAATGAAGCCATTTGGCTAATGTTTTGTTCATGGTTTATTTCGGAATTGCTATTGCCATTGTAGGCTATTACTAATAAAAATATACCCAACACTAACACCAAAACCTCTAACCCTTCAACTGTCTCTAGCCTCCACTTATTAGCATGGAATAAGTCACACAAACTACTACTGTAAATTACCTCAGCTGAGCAACGTTGACCCGATATTACGACTTACGTGCGCTGAGAACCATCTGATCCTATATCCATAATGCTGGAGTTATAGCTGGACACACAGCATGCCTGAGCATGAGGTGTGTGTGTGCATATTTGACATGTATGTCATGAAGAGGCCACAGCAGTAATTAGGTCTTCTCTTTGAGTTCCAGAGCTCTCTAAAAGGTTGTCAGGTTCGGGATACTCTCGTGAACTCGTGAAGTGCCTCCAGCTAACCTCCGTTGCCTGGGTGACCAAGTCCTGGAATTGGCCCCAAACTGGCACACCATTTTTGAGCCAGAAATCATGAGATATTGATTCCAAAAGAGGAATGCACAAAAAATGCACAAATACACACATACACATTAAATCATAAGTCGATTGACGAACAGATAGGACAGGGGAACAGATGTTGAACAGATGTGCTGTTGAAGTGCTTGGATTTCATCTGAAAATATATGGTGACTCTACATGAGCACTAAAGCACCAACAAATGATGAAACTTAAAAGAGTTTGACCAAAGACATCTATAAAGTTTTCGTGATTTAATTTCAAGATGGCGGTGACCGGGAAATTCTGAGAAGGTACTGTCTTTATAAACTGTCTTTTTAATAAATTACCTGTACACCCCTGCACTTTCGCGACAGCCCTGATGGCGAGAGACGCAAGCTGTGCGGCGCAACGCATCTGGTGGAGCGTGATGTCCGACACGCAGTCGCCCTCGAGATCGCGGATCAAAATCTCCTGGTAGGAGATGAGCAGGAAGGCGGTGTTAGCAGCTCTCATAGCCTGCGTGGTGCAGGTGAAGGCTTTGTAGAGAGCGCTACGGTCTGTCTGCATGGCTTAGAGGGGAGAGAAGGAGGCCGAGGAAGTCGGGGCAAGGCAGGAGGCTACGGTGTCTTCCCCCTTCGGCATCATGAGCAGTCCGTGGGCCTGGAACATGGTGTGGCGTGGCACAGAACATGGCGTAGAACTGGGCACCTCGCCGAGAACGGATTCCCCCAGGACGGGTCGCACACCTCTGTGATGTGGCAGTCTGGCCACATGATGCCTAGTCTAGCTGTGGCTACGCGAGCTACATCGGCTAGCTCGCGGGCTAGGATAGCTGCGTGGGTTCCACAGGCGTCACCGGAGTGAGGGATGTGACAGCGTCCAGGTCTGGAACTAGCGCGCTAGGAGTTAGCACCCTAGCAGTTAGCTGGCGAGGAGTTAGCAACACAGGTGGGTTAGCTACATGTGGTGCTAGATGAGGGTCGACTAGCAAAGCCAGGGGGGGAGCCACAGGCAAGGCCGGTTGAGAAGGTGGCTCAACCACGCTTAAGTCAGCGGACACAGCCAGGGCTGAAACAGGGCTGTTGTGGCACGAGACTGAGGGGGAGCGCGCTCAAAGAAGTGTGCCGTGGAGGCAACTGCTGCCTGCGGCACATGGAGCACTCCAGTCAGCTAGTCGGGTCGGCTGCCGTGACCAGCGCGTGGTCCGGTCCCAAGCACTGGAAGCACAGTGCGGGTCCTTCGAACGGCATGGCTTGATGGCAGCAATCACATCGACGAACTGAAGACACCTGGGACATCTGAGCGTATCCTAATGGCACCACAAAATGGTTTGCCCGTGAGTATTGCTCAGATTAGCTTTGAAAAAAAGCTGTTGGGTTGTAGCAAGAAAGCTATAGGCTAGTTAGCTGGTAGCAAAAAACCAAGCGACAGCAAGGGACTCGCATGGAATAGCGAAAGAGGCAGAGCTATCTGTGTGTCTGGTTTTATCACCGCGGCTACGTCATCCCTCACTGGGAGGGTCGCGGGCTGACGTAGGACGCACAGCCACCCTTCAGGGTTGGTTCTAGTTAGTTTCAGCAAAGAAAGGTGATGTAGAGACATTCCAAAAGTGTGGAAGTGCCTCCTTCATTGTTTTGAAATGAAGGAGAACTTGCATCCCACACCCTGTTGTTATGTGCTAGGCCATTTCAAGGGCTTCTTTACATAACCTGCACCTGGTGATAACAAACACCAACTCCCACCCGACCCCACCCTTCTTCTACTCCTCTAGCTGTGGCACCCATGGAGGTATTTAAAAACCTGGAGGAAGTGAAGTCCCGCCTCCATTCATTTCAATGGGAAATGCTAGGCTATTCTTTTTTTTGTCATTTAAAATGGAGTTTCGTGGAGCTTATTTCCAGTACCATTTTACTTAGCCAATTATGTGATACATTACTGGTTGATGTAAGGTTGAGCAGTAAGCTAAATGGATGACGGGAATTGGCTGTTTACACAGGATTTTACTTTTACAATTGCACATTGTCATCTTGCCCTGTCTCTAGCAGCACTTCCACAAACTTCATGGCCACCCCAAATGTGTACGTTAATGTGATTGGTTGGCTGAATTGACCTTTTCTGGAGCCATTTGCAAAGTTTCTACAACTTAAATCTTAAATGTGGTTTGTTTTTAACATGCTGTTTATCTTGGCCTTGTGGGTCTAAGTCCAGTGGGCATCGCTTGATAGGCGTCTACTATAAATGCATTGTTATCAACATGCACACGCGATGGAGCTCGTGCCAAACACTAAACTTGTGCATGAGCCGAGAGTGGGGCACCCACAAATCAACATTCGGAAAATGGTATCGGATACAATGTAATTTATGAAACATGGCGACGAGGACCAGACAAATCCTGACCCCCTGGTGGAAGCAGATGATGCTTGCGAATATTAAAAGCCTAAGCTAGTTGTTTTAGTTCCCATTAGTGTGGATGATGTTTGCTTATGAAAGTGCCATTGGTCAAAGAGTTGCACTATCTAGCCCTTCTTTGTGGGGTTTCTTAAGTACCACAGTCATGTGATGTATATCTCTGTGTTTGTGCATGTGTGTGTGTGTGTGTTTGAATGAACCCAATGACCCAAATCACTGTCCATCAGACACCCTTCATTTTCTTTCTCCCTCCTTCTCTCTTTCTATTACTCTCTCCCTCCATCCCTCCCTCTCCCTTTCTCTTCTCACTACACTCAGCTTTATCCTGGCTAATCTGGTTGTGTAAATGTCCTCTCTTCAGGGCTGCCCAGAGGAATGCACCAGTGGACACAGAGAGAGAGATTAAGACAATTACAGAGACAAACAACTACAAAGTAAACAATGCCCAGAAAGGTGATGCGCGAGGTAAAGGTAACATAAGAGTTATTGTGACATTCAAAGTAAATTAATAGAATGAAGCTTGTTTTTGTGTTTATGTTTAACCCTGGACATATACCGTAATTCCAATTCTGAATCAAATTCTAATCTTAACCTTCTCTCCTGTTGACTACATGGCATTTGACTTCACCTTTGCACCTTTATTCCCTGAAACCCTCCTACAGGGCTGTTCTTTCCAGGAGAGCTGGGCCCAGGCCACGGCATACATATTTCAATTATACTACTATTTAAAGGAAAATTAAATTCTTGACTAATCAAGTGCCTGCTTGGTAACTCAGTTGCCCACCCCCCCACCCCAGTACGACACCCCTGATTTTTTC
This sequence comes from Limnothrissa miodon, assembly GCA_017657215.1. Taxonomy (NCBI): domain Eukaryota; kingdom Metazoa; phylum Chordata; class Actinopteri; order Clupeiformes; family Clupeidae; genus Limnothrissa; species Limnothrissa miodon. Next base: position 67,663 of record JAGFZM010000662.1, read on the forward strand.
TAAGGTTTCTTCTACTGTATGTAGCTTGATTGTTTATCCTCTTTTGTGTGTCGCTTAGGATAAAAGCGACTGCTTAATGCATAAATGTGAATGTAAATGTCAAAGAAAGTAAGATTCACTCCTTCCATGAATATCTTAATCTCAAACTGCTCTACTGTTGTTAGGTTTAATATCACACCAACAAGTAACCCTCACTGCAGCCTTAGCATAAATATCTTAATCTGGGATGTTTGGAATATTTCAGGATTGGGGAACGTCATGGCACCCTGGTCTTTGTGTTCTTGCAACCTGAGAAAACCTCCAGGCAGTGGCGGTCAGTAATCTGTGAGCAGGAATAATCTGTAATCAGTGGTAATCTGTAAACAATTTACAGGGAGTTATTTTGTTCTCTTTGTTTTTCCGTTCCTCTCTTCCGACCTACAGAGCTTTTCTATTTTAAAACATGGTTATGATTATTACATCACACACAACTGGTCATGTGTACAGAGGTTTGGACGTCATGTGATTGCACGTTAACTGCAGTACACATCTCCTCCATCATCTTAATCAATCAATGCTTATTCAGACTATTCACAGTAAGGACTCAGCACCCATCGATTTCTTTATCACAAAGTGATAGCAGAGACGGTTGATGATTCCAAATGATCTTTGGTGATAGCCAAAGACTGGAAATACGTGCATGCTTACACACACACACACACACACACACACACACAGTTACAGTCACTACAGGGCTACTAATTAGTTACTACTAGCCACGAGAAAGTCATTTTCTCAGGACGGCTAAGAAAGAATCTGCAGCCGTATATGGAGGAAATCCACTTTAATAGATCTACTAGTACTAGTTCTTTTTCTCTCCCACATACACCCCCCCCCCCCCAACCGAGCGGGGTTTTTATTTTCACCCTCTTTATAATATACTCCCCCCCCCCCCCCCAACACACACACACACACACTCTTTTTCTCAAAATAAAGTGTCTTATAAAATTATGTCATTCTATACCAGTGTTTCCCCTAGGATGTCTTTGAAGGTGCGGGGGCCAGGACCATGGCTCAGGGACCCGACACAAAAAGGAGGGTATAGGGTATTTGAAGCGAAAATATACAAAAACACCCTAAAATGGAAATAAATGAATAAATCTAGTCTTCAAACACCTGTAGCAAGCATAACCTGCAGAGCTAGGCAGTTTACAGTGATGGAGACTAAATCAACCAACCAACACCCCCAACCCCAGAGTGACCCCTGACCCCAACCCCCTATAGCGGTAGGCAAGGGCGTAACTTTGTGCTGAACATTGGGGGGGTCAAGATCTCAAGTTTTAAACGCAAGATTACCGCCGACATTTTTTACTTGTCGGCTCTCCACTGCTGTTTTGCCAGATATGAAAAATATTTGCTATATATTTGATTTTTCGAAAGTCCAACTACTTTGGTTGGTTTGTAAGCGATTTTATGACCACGAAAATGGTTGCATAAACTTACCGACAGAAGGATGTTTTTTGACCACTATAAGGCTGAGATTGAATCTAATTAAGCTAAATGTAGGACATGCTAGTTAACTTCAAAACTTGCAGAGGCTTATGGTGGAAGACAGGGGCGTCGCTAGAGTAGAAGGACAACCTGGGCTGAGCCCAAGTATTATGTTAAAATCTACCAGCCCATTTCAAAATCAACCAGCCCCACACTAGTAAGAAGTCAGCAGCGTAACTTCAGTGAAACTTTGTCAGAGTAGGCTACCTGAACATTTTTAAATTATTAATTAATTAACACCCTTACCATGTGGATCTTGTCTCAATATCACTGTTTAGTGGAGAAAATATAGTATTGTTTTTACCCTAAATCCCCAAAGACACAAACTAAAGCAGAACACCTAAGTTTTTCTGTCTTCTTTTTGCGGCACTATAGAACAGATCAGATCGAGTTCAGGTAGCCTAGTCTGACAAAGTTTCACTGAAGTTACGCTGCTGACTTCTTACTAGTGTGGGGCTGGTTGATTTTGAAACGGGCTGGTAGATTTATCAGGCAGAAAAAAATACTGATATATTCAATGGATGGCGAGTTTCCCCACTTTATTTGTCAGTGGCTGGTTGATATTCACATTTCAAAAAGTTCGTTTTGATTCCTACTCTTTACTTAGAACAGCAAGCCAATCAGTTAGCTATAGCTATAGTTAATTTATGAACTGTGCATGATGCCATATGCCATTAGCCAGGCTATACAGTAGGTTCAGTTTGCAAACATCAATTCTTACCCTCTGCCTTTCTCCCGAAAAATTGGAACAGTTTAGACTGTTTACCACATGCCATGTCATTCAAAGTTTTGTTCAGCGCTTTGTTGCATGGCACGTATGTTCACAGGTGCAATTGGCCTCCGCCACAGACAACTGAGCTAGAATCCCTCAGTGGTCCAGCCCCCGACTTTGCCTAATCAGAGAGTGTTTTGACAGGATGTGAGGCATAGAAACCAAAGCATTGCGAAACAACTAGTTTAGTTACTGTATTGAATTGTGTAGTTCTTAATGAAGCATTAAAAAAAAATTTACCCGGGCTCAGCTCAAATTACCCCGGGCTCAGTGGCGGTTTTAGGCATGGGCAAACGGGGCAGCAGCCCAGGGCGGCATTACGTGGGGGGCGCACACGAACTTGGAAGGGGGAAAAAAATCTGTGCTGCGAAGCGGTTTTCTATGATAAGCTACCTGTGCCACCCCTGTCTGCTGCTGAAGGAGCCGCACAGAAGCTGAGCGAGCCGAGAGGGGATGAGGGGAGGGGTTGGGGGCGTAGAGTAGGCTACAGTTCACTTCTTCCAAATGAAGCGGACAAGAAGGTGGGCTAAACTATGTCAGTGACACCTGACTTTATTACAAATAACGCATATTTAATTCAAAATATTACTTATGAAAAAAGAGAAAAAATATCAACACAGACCATTAAGTAGCACCTTTTTATTTAATTAATTATGTGAAATTGCTAATAAAAATAGGTAGGCCTAACAAAAACGAGTATGATGTGGAGGTGAATAGGTTTAGTCTTGACAAATGGTCGTGAGTGACTGCAGATGGGAAATCTGTTGATTGTCGATTAGTAAACACAGCGATGGAGAAAAAGGCCAAAGCTATCAGGTAACCAATTTAGGAAAAAAAGAAAAGATGAGAAGAAACGGGCAAAATATATCCAAAGGTATCCAACAATGTTCCCTCTGTATGATTAAGGTATTCAGTGGTGTAACGGGTAGGCTAATTCAC
>JAGFZM010000662.1:70913-81562 GCA_017657215.1 Limnothrissa miodon
AGTAAGCCTGTACGTTCAGTCAGTACAGTGCCCTTATACACACGCACAAACACACACTGATGTGATGTATGTAGTGCAAGAAGCCTAGATGGGTCAACAGACAGTAAGCCCATAGACTCAGTCATGGAGTGCATTAACTCACACACACACACACACATTAACATATGTGTGTGTTTATAGGCATTCAGTACCTCCCCTATTTGTGTGGCTGATCTGGATGCGTTGGGAATACAGTCAGCTCTGGAGGATGGCCTGACCTCGTAAAACGCTGGACAGGACACAGACACACACACACGCACACAGACTGTGTGGACATGATTTCTGAAGAGCCGACACTTCAAAGGCCGTGAGGAAACGAGGGGAGGTTTCACAGGGAATATTTAACAAGGCCTAATTTGATTAGCAATGGAAAATGACAGCACTGTCTCCCTTTCCGCACAGATCATGACAGTTCCCACACAAAAAAAAATCAAAGGCAAAAGGACTCCAATATTTATTAACCGACAGCTGGAAAAAAAAGATTTAAATGACATTGGCTTGTCCAACTCTTGGTGCAGACCAACTATGACACAGGAATACAACTGGGATTACAACGAGCTTGGTAACTGTTTGCTGTATTGGGCTTAGGGTTATTAAACAAGAAGCTGTGATATGGACTTCTGATGCCACCATAATGCCCTTGAGCAAGGCACTTAACCTTAGGGGCTCTAGGGGAGAATGAAGTAACTGGAAGTAACTGATATTTGACAAAATGTATGTGATTTTGGATAACAGCGCCTGCTTAATGCAAAAAAAATTTAAGGTCATGCAAATGATGGTTTCTGATATAGATATTGGGTGTGCAACTAATATAGTTTTCACATCATTCAGGACAGCATGACAGGTTGATAATTATAGTGACTAAAAATTATTATGAATAATAATGGTTGTCTTTTGACCAAAGACAGCACAGGTATCAAACACAATTAGCTTTCAGTCAGAACCCTGATCAGTTTGATTTCATCATATAACGTCTCTGAGAACTGAAGTTCAGAACCATAGGAAGTCTCTCTTTTGTATTTCACTTTTTTGTACATTTTTGTGCATCACTCTGCATATCCTCATCTGGCAGGATCCAATGAGCGTAACTCTAAACATGAGCACAAAAGTCTGTCTCTGTGTTCTACCTGACACATAAATGAGTTCACCATCCCCAGCTGAGTCCACATATCACAATAGAGCAAAGTAAAAAGAGCAAGGACATAATAAATAGGATATTCAAACGCCTGCAAGGCATCTCTTTTTCTCTCTCTATCCCTTTCTCTATTTCTCTTTCTCACTCCTCTCTTTTTCTCTCACTCTCTTTGTTCTCTCTTTTTTCCCTCGCTCTTTCATTCTCCCTCTCTCCATCTCAATCTCTATCCATCCCTGTCATATGGGTTTCTTTCTCTCTGGTCAGTATCTCAGCTGAAAATAAGGCAGGATAGGAGTCAACCAATATGTTGACAAATCAGCTGTGTTGGCGAGCCGGCAGCAAGCAGGCAATGCATCACCGCTGGAGTGTTATGTGTAGCCATGATAGTCGCTATCATCAGCAGCCTTCGCAAACGCTCCCTCTGGGTTTACCTGATACTTCACCTGAGCGAAGTCTGTACAACAAATATGGATCCTGATATAGGCTGGTGATTCTTACTGTACAGTATGCCTGTCTCACTAATACACCTCTGTATCTCTCAGCTTGTGTCCTGTGTGTAAACAGCATAGTTTGAATGTGGTTGACTGGCTTTATTGGTGGGCCATTTTGGTACAGTACCCTAGCACTATGGCAAGTATCAGCATAGGCCCTTTCAATTGAAATGGAAATTGTTCTTGTTTGCTATGACTGTACAAAGACAACAAAACAGTTCTAAAGTCTTGGTCTGGATTACAAGACTGGGATACAAACATGAACAGGCCCATTATTCAGTAAATCTGTGTAATACTTCAGTTCGACCAGTGCTGACGCTCACTGTTATGGCCATTACTCTAATTATGATGGCCTCAGAGCTAAAGCTAACTGCTATGGCCACGCTAGGATAACATTATTATGGTTATTACGGCCAAAGCCAGCAGGCGATTCAGACCTCTTATTTGTTTATACACTCATTTTCAATCATCCCTTGTTCTTTCCCAGAGGCCCCAGGGGCTGTGTGATATGATGCATATTTTAATTGTTTTTTCCCCCTCCCCAATGCACCTCTGCAACATGGCTGCCATCCAAAAGCACAGCTTGGCTGTTGTTTTTGTTCCTGGCCTTCATAGCTTGCTTGTTTATTGTATGCAGTGGCCCGCAAGGCTGAGGTGGTGTTGAGGTGCCATTAATTAGCTTTACCCACCTCCTTCTCCAGCTCCTGTGTCTCTGTCTCCTAGACAATGATGGGATATATTGTGCATGGCTCAGTATACTGGCCATTAACTAATAATATATACATGTAATAGTATAACTGTGTATAATAATAGTAGTAATAATAATCTTAATAGTAATTTTGTTATTGTTAAATATTATGTCATTATTATTAATACTATAATTATTAATATTATTGTAAAATAATTAGATATAGTATAATAGTATATTTCATACAATATATAGTTCCCATTATGTGGTGCTAAACTATATCCAACTACAGCATATACACTGTACCTGTGAATTTATTGCTGCAAAGTCTAAGAAGCTGAATCAGGACCCAGGTAAGTGTGTGTCTTCTTGCCAAACACACATAAGAGGGAACTGCTTGATCCACATCAGGCTCTGAGTTAGCTGTTGTCTGTACTGTTGTGTTTGTGTGTGTGTGTGTGTGTGTGTCTGTGTGACCTTTACTGCAGAAAGGCTCGTTGTGGCTGAGTAGAAACAGTAGAAACCTGTGTACTGTAATTGCAATGCTGGCCCAGTAGCTGTCATGTTGACCCATTTAGCCCAAACCAGTGCCACAGGTTCGCCGAATCAGCACCAGATCAGGTCTGGATCAGCGCCAGTGTCAGGACCTGAGCTGGGCTGGGCTGTTTGTCTGCATCTGTGCCATCACTGCAATGTGGGCTGGGTTGCAGGTATAGGGCCTCCAGTAGCACAGTTCTGTATGCAGCTGACTCCCCACTCTATTTGCATGGGTAAATGACATTCAGTTCACTCTGACTGATCCAGGGTCAGAACCATTGGGCATTAAGGCCAAATGCACCTGACAGCATACTGTACTTACCAGATATGGCAAAGGTACACACAAAAAGCATAGATCCTTCATCATCAACCATTGACTAAAACTGACTGAGCTTTTAGCTTGTTAATAAAAAAATGAAATGAATGAATGAATGAATGAATGAATGAAATACAAAGTACTTCAGAATGCTTAAAATGCTTAAGTACAGTACTTATATACAGTATGTACAGTACTAAATATTTGTACTTAGTTGCTTTCCATCTCTTGTATTTACACACAGACAACCCGGCCCAGATATGAGTATCTGATCAGAGTTCATGCCACTGTGTTCTTTGCTGCAGTGTGGGTTTGGTGCCAGTGTTGCCAGTCCAGCAGTGGCACAGTGATGGATGCCAGCTCAGGTCTGAATGCAACACTCATCCTGATCAGAGAGCTCTGGATATCCAGACAAGGAGATCTCCATTGCACCCATGCCAGAGGGGCCAAGGAGGAGCCATCACAGATGGGTTTCATTGTTTGGTGCTGCCATTGTAATGTTTGGGGCTGGCCTGACGTCTGGCAGTAGCCCTACATTTCTGTGTAATGCTGTCTTCTTTGGCCAGATTTATGCCAGGGGAAGAATAGATCAACACCAACTCCAATTCAGTGACTGCCACAGTGACCTTTACCGAGGCGTAGACTTGCTGTCAGATTTGACTGTATTGTAGTAAGAAAATATTGTTACATCCTGGATGCCCACAAAGTTGGAACAGCTGTTAAGCTCATTAAAACAGATCCATACCAAATTCACAGCAGATCATGTCTGAAGATTTCAGTCTGAGTCCAGGTGAAATTCTGACAGATCTATGGCTGTCTACATGACAGATGTATGCCCCACTCCTTGCAGATCATGTCTGGATGAAATTCTGACACATCAATAGCAGATCATGACTAGATGCATTTCTGTTACATCCAAGTCATATCAACTGCAGATCCTATAGATCACTTCCTGAATCAACTGTGTCTGTGCTGCTGTGGCCTTTTCCTGCAGTGTGGTCGTCGTCTGCAGCCGCGCTGCAGCTTCGGCACGCTGCACCGACCCAGCCCTCCTGCTGGCCCAGATGATTGACATTCAGGAGGACGGACTGTTAGCTCAGGCTTTTCTGGAGCTCCCTGTTTGTCTGTCTCTAACCTCCAAGCCCCGGAGCTGAGCTAGCTGAGCTAGCGAGCTAGCGTTGACTGCGGCAATGCTGGATTTGTAGAGGCCTGTGTAAAACGCAGCCTCAGCTGGAAAACACTCTGCTGAGCAGCTCGTCGTGACTGCATGACGAGTGGATGCAACTTCCATTTGAAATCCAAATTTGTCAACAGCTTTTGACATCTTGCGTTCTCTAGGACTTACGTTGTGAGCCACCGAAAACACGCACAGAACTCCAACTGAAAAAACTGAGAATACAAGGAAAAAGGAGTCCAAAATAACTTCTTATCAAACATTGTTGAGGCCACTTATACTAGAGTCAGCCCTAATTAGAGTTAGCACTAATACTAGCTATTAGCCTATTTTACAGCCTTGTGTTACTGTTAACACCAGCAAAATTTGAGAATCCGGGAATCTGTGTCCAAAATAACTACCTATCAGACATTATTCCTTTCCTGACAGTGTTGACTCACAGTTTGTGGTATTGACAGATACTGAGGCCACTAATACTACAGCAACCTTAATGCAATTAGCCATCTTACTGCCTCGTATTACTATTAACACCAGGCCACACTGAACCTCCTCCTCTGTGGGAGTGTTGTTGTGAGAGCAGAAAGTCTGCAATCCACTGAAACAGCCATCGATTAAGCCACAAACCGTTACGGATACTAACGTATCCTCGGTTCTCTGAGTGAGAAGCTGAAACGTACGAGTGGATGATGCCTATCATCTCCTGCTTTTCTGAAGTCATTTTAAACCAACCCTTTGAAAAAAGAGCAGTAAGCGCACTGACGCGCACAGGCGACTACTTAGACAGCCCTGCGTGACGTCAGAAAGTCTATATATTGACTGCGCTTACGCTTCAGGTCCTCTTTGCCAAGCTCGCCAGCATCGGCGATTGAGGCCCAAAGCGTACGTTTCGGCTTCTCACTCAGAGAACCGAGGATACGTTAGTATCCGTAACGTTCTCTTTCGTTTCGAAGCCGAAACGTACGAGTGGATCACTACAACCAAGCCTCAAGAGCCCTACACCAAGGAGCCCGAGGTGGGAAGATCCATGGGACCGCCGCCGGGCCCAGAGAGAACACTCTCTGCTACACCCGGCCTGGTGACGTCCAATGCGTAAAAACGCGCGAAGGTGTTGCCTGAGGCCCACGAAGCGCTCAAGCAGATATCCTTCATGGGGACGCCTTTCCAGAAGGCCCAAGAAGCCGCCACTCCACGGGTGGAGTGCGCCCTGACATGAACAGGCGGAGGAACACCCGCCGCCTCATATGCCAGACGTATGGCTTCCGTAAGCCAATGCGACATGCGTTGGGTAGACAAGGCCTGACCCTTGGCACGCTTGCCATGGCAGACGAACAACTGGTTCGTCTTCCTGATGCTCTGCGTACGCGTCAAATAGGCACGAAGCGCTCTGACTGGGCACAGAGTAACGGGCACAGAACTGCCCGTCTCAGGAAGGGCTGCGAGCTCAATGACCCTCGAACGAGGGTCAGTGGACAGCACTTTCGGGCGAGAAAAGGGATTTGGTCGCAGCGCCCCAGCGGTCACGGCGCCCCAGCCGGTTTTGGACGCATCGGTGGTCACCGTCATGCGTCTGGCTATAGCGCCCAAGGCGCCGCCTCCGGTGAAGGAGGACGGCCTGCGCCAATGCGCGAGGGCTAGCCACATGCGTCTGGACACTAAGATCCGACGGGCGGGGTTCGACCTGGAGGATACACCTAGCTCCGCTAAGGCGAGCTGCAGCGGGCGTAAGTGTAAGAGGCCGAGTGGGACAGCGCCGCCTGTGGCGCATAGGAGGCCCGTCAGTCTGAGACACAGCCTGGCCGAAACGCAGGCACCTAGTCTGAAGTGGCGTAGACACGCCCTGACGTCCTGAAGCCTCTTCGGCAGTGGCGGTTGTACACTGAATTGCGCCCTGGGCGAAAGTACCTCCTGGCGCCCCCTCAAAAAAAAACCTGTCCAAAACACACTAAAATAAGTGATAAGTTTCACTAAATAGGCCTAATGTTAGAATATCTGTGATGGTTTGTATAGCCTATTATGATTTTATTGTGTTTTAAAAAGCATGGCAAGAAGGGGCCGTTGAACTGGTCCACCGGAGGATGAAAGTCATCTCGTAGAAACTTAGCCTATGAGCCAGGGGAATTTAAATAACCCTCCCTTGGCAAATGTAATATTTAGAGCAACCCTCCCCTGCTTAATTCACAAGTCCTCAAATTTACCTTTTAGCCTACGATTCAAGAAACGTTGACACCTTCACGATATTTCAATGTCGGCAACTTCAGCATTCTGATCTTACACACTGGCGGTGGCTAGGGTACCGTGAATTAGCCTACCCGTTACACCACTGAATACCTTAATCATACAGAGAGAACATTGTTGGATACCTTTATCTTTTGCCCGTTTCTTCTCATCTTCTTCTCTTTTTATCCTAAATTGGGTACCTGATAGCTTTGGCCTTTCTCTCCATCACTGTGTTTACTAATCGACAATCAACAGATTTCCCATCTGCTGTCACTCACGACCATTTGTCAAGACTAAACCTATTCACCTCCACATCATACTCGTTTTTGTTAGGCCTACCTACTTTTATTAGCAATTTCACATAATTAAATAAATAAAAAGGTGCAACTTATTGGTCTGTGTTTATATTTTTTCTCTTTTTTCCTAAGTAATATTTTGAATTAAATGTGCGTTATTTGTAATAAAGTCAGGTGTCACTGACATAGTTAAGCCCACCTTCTTGTCCGCTTCATTTGGGAGAGGTGAACTGTAGCCTATAGGCTACTCTGCGCCCCCAACCCCTCCCCTCATCCCCTCTTGGCTTGCTCAGCTTCTGTGCGGCTCCTTCAGCAGCAGGCAGGGGCGGCACAGGTAGCTTATCATAGAAAACTGCTTCGCAGCACAGATTTTTTTCCCCCTTCAAGTTCGTGTGCCGCCCCCCACGTAATGCCGCCCTGGCCGGCTGCCCTGTTCGCCCATGCCTAAAACCGCCACTGCTCTTCGGTGTGAGCGTCGCTCTCATTGAGCGTGAGTTCAGCCTCACGCCCAAGAACTCGACCTCCTTGGAGGGAGAGAGCATGCACTTGCTTAGGTTCACTAAGAAACCCATACTGTGCAGGTGACGCAAGACCATGTGAGTCTGTGACGTTAGGAGCTGTCTGGAATCTGTCAGCAGCATCCAGTCGTCCAAGTAATTGAGGAGTCTGATCCCCTGAGCGCGTAGCGGAGCGATCGCCGCCTCCACGCATTTGGTGAAGCACCGAGGTGCTAGAGATAGACCGAAGGGGAGGGCTGCGTACTCGTACGCCCTGCCCTCGAAGGCGAAGCGTAGAAAACGCCTGTGCCTTGGGACTATGCCTATGTGAAAATAGGCGTCCTGAAGGTCTATGGTGACCATGTAGTCCCCCTGGCGGACTGACTCCGCCACCATGCGCCCCGTGAGCATGCGAAAGGTGAGAGGTTTGAGCGAAGCATTGAGCACTCTGAGGTCTAGAATAGGGCGAAAAGCGCCCGACTTCTTGGGCACCAGGAAGTACGTACTGTAGCGACCTGCGTGCGCCAGTGTCGGATCTACGCGCTGAATAGCGCCCTTTCTCAGGAGATCGCAAAGCTCTTGTCTGAGAGCAGGGGCCCTGGAGGGGGGCACCACTGACTCCATGACACCTCTGTAGGGCGGGGGTGGCCACCTGAACTGCAGTTGATAGCCCTTCAACACTGTTGACAGGACCCAACGTGACGTTGTGCACATCGCCCAATTCTGCCGGAGCAGAGCGGCGGCATGAGGAGGCAGCAAGGACAAACGAAGTGCTATGCTGCCTCCGAGTGGCACTAGGGGGGCCGAGGTCAAAGACTGAGGCTGTCCGCGAAGCTGAAGAGCGTCCGACTGACAGACCAGAGACCCGACGGAGTGCGGGGGCTGGGGGCCAGTTAGCCGTGTGTGAGGCCGCTGGGCGCTCACGCGTGACTGAAAGGCCGTGCGCATTACTCGCGACGCCCGGTGGGGCGGCCGACTCAGCGCGCACGTCAGCGAAATCCGATGTCGGTGAACTGTGCGCTTCACCTGCGACACCCCGTAGGGCGGCCGACCTGGAGCGCGCGTCAGCGACGTTGGTGGTCGAAGAGCCGCGCACTGCACCTGCGACGCCCCGTGGGGCAGCCGACTCGAAGTGCGTGTTGGCGACGACCTCGAAGAGGGGGGAGAAGCTACCCGTCTGGCCAAGGGCAGACGTGTCAGACTGAGCAGACAGTTCTGCGCGTATCTGGGCGATGAATCGACCGACAGAAGCGGCGAGAGAGGACGGGGGGGACTTCTCGACCGTGAACGACTCCGAAGCGTCGCATGTCCACTGCTCGGAGGCGAAGGGGACAGAGAACGCGGAGGTCGCGACACTACCAGAGGCCTCGGTGCCACCTGGGCGCCGTCGAGGCGTGTCATCACGCGAGGCGCATAGCGCGGAGCGTGTGTCAGCTGAACGCGCGTCGGAGACCGCATGGGTACCCCAGTGCGCGGTAGCGCTGATCGTGAACGATTCAGAGGCGTCGCATGCCCACTGCCCAGAGGCGAGGGGGACAGAGGACGCGGAGATCGTGGCACAAGCAGAGGCCTCGGTGCCACCTGGGCGCCGTCGAGGCGTGTCATCACGCGAGGCGCGGAGCGTGTGTCAGCTGAACGCGCGTCAGAGACCGCATGGGTACCCCAGTGCACGGTAGCGCTGATCGTGAACGATTCAGAGGCGTCGCATGCCCATAGCCCAGAGGCGAGGGGGACAGAGGACGCGGAGATCGTGGCACAAGCAGAGGCCTCTGCGCCACGTGGGCGCCGTCTAGGCGTGTCGAGACGCGGGGCGCAGAGCGCGGGCGCGTGTCAGCTGAACGTGCGCCGGAGACCGCACCGGCGCCCCAGTGCGCGATAGCGCTGACAGAACAGAGAGCGTCCTCCGGCCTGGGCCGGGGCTCATTGTGAAACATTGCCCCAGAGGGGCGGTAGCGTGTGTGCGGAGTGCTTGTGAACAAGGCAAACTCTGCGCCCCGTAAGGGGGTGAGATCAGAGAGGACCGCCGAAGCGGGGGGGAACGCTCCAAGCTGGGGACTGCATAGCGAGGACCTGGGCCCTTGAGAGCACACAGAGGCATAGCAGTCAATGGATGGCGATCGCATGACATGCTCTGCCGCGCACACGCGATCGCATCAGGATCGCTGTGGCCTCTTACACCGCTCCCAGCTAGCCGGACGGTTGGCGGGAGCTGGGCGCCTGCGTGAGCGGGAGCGCGGCCAAGTGGGTTGCGACCCAGTAGCCGGCTGTGGCGCGGCTTTGGGCGTGTCCGCCTTCTTCTTCTGTTGCGTCCGTTGAGGCGTGCGAGCACGCGTCTGAGGAGCAGCGGGAGCGGTCGAGTGAGGCGGGGCACGCTTAGGAAGCACGGGTTGCAGGGCCTGAGCCGCCGACTTCGTCTTCTCTAAGCGGTCGCGCTGTAGTTCCAGCGCCTGGCCAAACAGAGCATCGGCGGAGATGGGAGCATTCAGGAGATGCTTCTTCTCCTTCTCTGGCATAGAGGAGAGGTTCAGCCAGAGATGCCTGTCAAGGACGATCAATGAGCCAAGGGAGCGCCCGTCGGCTTTAATGGCCGCCCGGATAGCCAGTGAGGTGAGAGCGGTGATTCTGCGGAGCTGATGGACGGTTAGTTCCGAGTGCTGCACAGCTAGATCTGCCACCAGTTCCTCCGCCAAGGAGGAGAGGAGAAAGGCGGTATTCATCGCCCTTATCGCCTGGCCTGTACAGATGAAGGCCTTGGAGGCGAGCTTCTCCGTGCGTTGACACGGCTTGGAGGGGAGCTCGGGAGCCGAAGTCCAGGTGGTGGCAGAGGCTGGTGCTAAACAGCCAGCGACCGCATCCTCAACGCGAGGAAGCTGTAAGAGGCCAATGGCGCCCGCACTGTCCATCGCGTAGAACGCCGCGTGTCCCTGGATAGGGGCAATGGCGGCGTAGGGAGCCTCCCAGGAGCCCTGCGCGTCAGCCACAACCGTGGGGTGAGCAGGGAGAGGGAGAGCGTCCGGAGAGGGAGAGCGTCCGGAGAGGGAAGCGCGCCGGAAAAGGGGTCGAAACGCCCCTCCGGATAGCGCTGAGGCAGAGGCAGGCCTAGCCTGCTAGCCGCCTGTGTAGCCAACGAAGCTAGCTCAGAAGCTAACTGGGCGGCGTGGGTCTTCACAACCGGTGGCATATCTTCAACAGTGGCGCCTTGAGCGGAGAGGAAGGAGGACAACTCCTCTTCATCCACGGCCTCGATAACTGGTTCGTC